>OY856409.1:137482721-138082721 GCA_963693085.1 Alisma plantago-aquatica
GGGTGTCCAGGTCAGACATGACCCTCACCAAAGGTGCCCGCTACCCTCACTAGAAGTGTGACAGGTAGGGCAACCCTTACTACATGTGGTACCGGGAAGGGTAACAACCCTCACCAAAGGCTCTATCGACTAGGGCATCCAACCCTAAGGTGTTATGCCGCCATGTTGGCCATCATCATGTCGTGCACTTATGCATAGAGGGTGATGAGCAGACCAACACCCAGGGTATCGTGCAAACTAGTTCAAGAACTGTGTCATGCAACTAGGTGCTAATGGATGTGTCGGGCGTCACAACTACCCAATGGCCGAGAACTCTATTTCCCATCTAGGGTTAGGGTTGCATGCCAGGAAGCCCACATCACTTCATTAGCTAAGGGTCATATCGACTAGGAGCATGGTGCCCGAGACCAAACCCTAACGCCCAACCAGCATACCATATCGTCTAAGACATCATGTTGTACAAGTCACCCTATCGTCCATGGGCAAGGTGGCCACTAAGGCACCATATCAGGCAACTCAACTTAGGGTGTGTCGTGCAACCACACACCCCATGCCCGACATAAGGTTTACCCATCATACTCATGTCGATCAAGGAAGAGGCTAGGGTGTCACCCACCTATAAAAAATAATACTAAGGCGCCACAAGAAGGCCTATCATCCATCTAGGTCAAGCACCTTATATCGGCCACCACTAAGGCACCTATTAGGGTTTCACCATGCAACCACCATATCGGGCAACTCAAGACCAAACTATGTCGCCCAAAACATAGATAACTTACTAGACACCATGTCAGCCAAGGGAACATCCAAAGCAAGGAAAAACATTTCGGCCAAAGCATATCGTCCAAGGATACTAACAAGGTGAAAGGGTCATATCGGGCACAAAGCCAACATGGTTTCACTAAACATATCGGCCAAGCTAAAACCCACAAAAGGGTGTATCATAAGGGAACAAGAACCTAACCAAGATGGTCATCTTCAACCTCAAACTCCTTAGCAACAAACCCTAATTTATCAATATAGTTGGCTCACCTCTCAACAACTAAGAGAGAGGGGTTTTTCACAACCTCCATCACAAATCGGGCAACATGATGAAACGTCTCCAACTTAGGTCATCACTCATCCAAAGGCTCACCTCTCAAATCCATGGTGAGAGGAGGGTATTACCCAAGCAACTAGAGTATAGGCTCACCTCTCAACAACCAAGAGAGAGGGGTATTGCCTATATCACTAAGGCTCAAAATCACTTCTCAAGACTAAGGAGAGAAAGGGGTATTGCCCCAAAGGAAACCCTAATCTATGGGTTCGGCCAACTAGGTCCAAAGGTACACAACATCAACTAGAACAACAAGTTCACTATATCCATAAGATTAAAGGTACATGCTAGGGAAAGAGACATATCTAACAACATGCATGGCCTATCAAGGTCATATATGAACATATAACATAAAAGAAGGTAGTATAGTTAGGGTTAGAAATTATGTAACCCGCCTTAAGCAAGCTCCTCAAGCTCCAAGGCTCCAAGCTTTAAGCTTCTAGATCCAAAGCACACCACCTTCGGCCACCTCAAGAAAAGGGACAAAGCTCATAACCACCATGGCCGAAGAGCAAGCAAGAAGGAGAAGGAGATGCTAAGGAGAGAGAGAAGATGCTTACCAAGGAAGCAAGGCTCACCTATAGATTGGCCATCAAGCTAGAGGAAGAAGAAGAGAACTCCTTCAAAGGGATCGACCACCAAGAACCAAGGGAAGGTGTATCGTGCACCAAGGAAGAGAGGAGGCAATAAAGAACTAAAGGGATCCTAAGCAAGTGAAAGGGGAGATATATATAGAAAAGGATGAAGGGGGAAACAAGGGAAGGCGTCGTCCCTCTCAGGGACACATGTCCAACATCTTGCCACCTTGCAAACCACATGTGCATGTCATGCCACCCACTATCAAAGGATAGCCACTTGTCGAGGGTATGGTGACACAACCAAAGCTAGGTCACATGGGCGACACACCCTCTTGGACGATACACTCATGTGAGACACACTTCTTGGCCGATACAACTCATGGCCGATACAAAGATTCAACACCTCCTTGCCTGATATAAGGTCCAACAAGGCAAGACAAAGCCCAAACAAGGCAAAGAAGGCCCAAGGCTAATCAAGCAATGAGCCCAACCCATCCTCTAAACCCTAGAGGATGCAAGGAGAGAGAGAACATCTCTCAAGGTGACAAACTTGCTCATCAGCCCTAAAACTTGGGTTATTTGCAAGTAGCACCTCCAACCCTCAACGAATCACAAACGAACCCTAATCACCATTAAAGGTGATTAGCAAGCAACTAAACATAAGGGTTAGGAAAAGCAAACAGGATAAGCCCAAAACGAAGGTCAGGGTCCTTACAAGCCATAAACCTCTACAAAGGGATTTCGTTCCGAAATTTGAAGAGAAAAGCGAGGGATACTTCCTCCTCATCTCTTCCTCCAGCTCCCACGTGGCTTCCTCAACACCCTGGTGATGCCAAAGAACTTTCACAAGAACCAAGTCTTTCCTCTTCAACCTCTTTACCCTACTGTCAAGGATCGTCATTGGACCTTCCTCATAGGTCACATCTTCATCAAGCTCAACCTCAACTGGAAGTATCACTATCCCTGTGTCTAGATGACTTTTCTTCAACATGCTGACATGGAACACCAGATGTAACCTGTGCAACTCTGGCGGTAGCTCTAACTTATAAGCTACCTTGCCAACACGTGCTATTACCGGGTATGGCCCCATATACCTAGGTGCCAGTTTGCCTTTCTGACAAAACCTCAACACACCTTTCCAAGGTGAGACCTTGAGATACACTTTGTCTCCCACCTGGAACTCTAAAGGTCATCGACAATTGTCTGCATAAGACTTCTGTCTGTCCTGTGCCATTTTCAAATGTTGTTGTATCACTCTGATCTTTTCTGTTGTCTGCTGCACTAACTCAGGAGCCAAAAGCTAATACTCACTAGACTCATACCAGCATAAAGGGGATCTACACTTCCTTCCATATAGAGCCTCATAAGGAGCCATGTCAATGCTCCGCTGGTAATTGTTATTGTAAGAGAACTCTATCATACTGAGATGCACGTACCAACTACCTAGGAACTACAAAACACAAGCTTGAAGAAGATCCTCCAAAGTCTGAATAGTCCTTTCAGACCATCCATCCGTCTGTGGGTGGAAAGCAGTACCGAACCTCAACCGCATTCCCAACACTTTGTGCAACTGTTCCCAGAAATGACTCGTGAACTGGGGACCTCTGTCAGAAACTATTGTTGTTGGTACTCCGTGCAAGTGAACTATCTCATCCGCATACACCTGAGAAAATTTCCTTGTTGTATATGTTGTCTTCACTGATATGAAATGAGCAGATTTTGTCAGCCTGTCCACTATTACCCAAATGGAATCATGATTCCTAGCTGTCTTTGGTAGACAAACTATGAAATCCATGGTTATACGATCCCATTTCCATTGCGGTATCAGCATGAGTTGCAATGTACCTGCCGGCTTCTGATGCTCAGCTTTAACTTGCTGGCATACTACACACTTAGCCACAAACTCAGCTACATCCTTCTTCAAGCCAAACCACCAATACATGTCCTTCAGATTATGATACATCTTGGTGACACCTGGATGCATATCATACATCGATGTGTGTGCTTCCTCGAGTACTAGCTTTCTTAGATTATCAACATCAGGGACCACCATCCTACCATGATAGCAAACTAGTCCATCCTCGGACTCATAGAACCCATCACACTTTTCGCTGCCGAGCTCTGACATGATCAACTACACTGTATCATCTGCCTACTGTGCGTCTTTGATCTGCTATCTCAGTGTAGGCTTGACTTACATTTGTGCCAACAGTCCTGCCAACAAGGAAACTTCCAACTGCACATTCATCTGCCGTAAGGAGACAAACATATCCTGCCTATGGCATACCAAGGAACTCAACTGTGCTTTCTTCATGGGGAGAGAAGAAGACTTTCTGCTAAGCGCATTAGCTACCACATTTGCCTTACCAGGATGGTACTCAATGGTGCAATCATAATCATTGATTAGCTCCATCCAATGACGTTGTCGCATGTTCAGCTCATTCTGCAAAAAGATGTACTTCAAGTTCTTATGATCTGTAAAGATCTGACACACTTCCCCATAAAGATAGTGTCTCCAAATCTTTAACACATGCACCACTGCTGCCAACTCTAAATCATGTGTCGGGTAGTTATCCTCATGTTTCGTAAGCTATCGTGAAGCAAGAGAAACCACATGATCCTCCTGCATCAGCACACATCCTAGGCCCTTCTTGGAAGCATCGCAGAAAACAACATAGCCTTTCCTAGGCTCTGGCAGCACTAGCACTAGAGCACTAGTCAGCTTCTCCTTCAAAATTTGGAAAGCTTGCTGACAATTACCATCCCAGACAAAAGGTACATCCTTCCTGGTCAACTTTGTCATCGGCAACATGATCACACTAAAGTCCTTGATAAACCTCTGGTAGTGTCCTGCTAGACCCAGAAAACTACAAACTTCTGTCGGCGTCTTTGGTTGCTCCCAATCTGCAACTGACACCATCTTCTTAGGGTCCACTCTGACTCCTTCTGCAGATATCACGTGACCCAAGAATGTCACTTCCTTCAACCAGAACTCACATTTTCTAAACTTAGCATACAACTGATATTGGAAAAGAAGAGTCAACACTTATCGAAGATGTTGTTCATGCTCTTGCCTATCCCGACTATAGATCAAGATGTCATCTATGAAGACTACAACAAACTGATCTAGAAATGGATGGAACACCCTATTCATCAGATCCATGAAAGTAGCAAGTGCATTGGTTAGCCCAAACGACATAACCACAACTCGAAGTGACCATACCTCATCCTAAAAGTTGACTTTGGTATGTCATCATCCTTAATTCACAACTAATGATATCCATACCATAGATCAATCTTTGAGAACACCGTAGCACCACACAACTGATCCAATAGATCGTCTATCCTTTGCAACAGGTACTTGTTCTTAATTGTGACTTTGTTCAACTACCGGTAATCTATACACAACCACATCAACCTGTCCTTCTTTACGAACAGGACCAAAGCACCCCACGGAGATGTGCTTGGTCTGATGAAACCTTAGTCCAACAACTTCTGTAATTACTTCTTGAGTTCTGCCATCTCGGCTGGAGCCATATGGTACGGTGTTTGAGCAACTGGATGTGTTCCTGGCACCAGATTGATCTCAAAATCAATCTCTCGAGGTGGGGGAACATCGGGGAACTCATCAGAAAACACATCCGCAAACTCTCAGACAACCGTCACCTCCTCAAGGCTAGGACCTTTCACCTTGGTAGCGACAACGTGAGCTAAGAATGCCTTACAACCTTGCCGCAACAACTTCTCTACCACCATCGCTGACACTAAACACGTCGGGAGAATCTTCCTATCTCCTTGGAAGATCCACTTTTCTCCACCATCATCAAACACTGCCTACTTGGAACCATAGTCCAACAAAACCTTATAGTTCTCTAAGGTATCCATCCCAAGGATCACATCGAATCCATGCATATGAAGTGGTATAAGATCCACTTGTATACTGTGTAACATCCCTGACCTGGGTTATGAATTAACCCTAGGTGTTTTGCTTAATAAAAGTGATTATATGCATGCTCTTATCTTTTTAATAGTATTTAAGGCTCAAGAGGAACTTATATTACAATTTTAGTCCTTTTTGAATAATGTTGAAATCAATATTTTGCCTATTTTGGACTAAAGTGCAAATTACCCAAGTTGAGGGGTCTATTTGCAAATTGTGCATGATAATATGTTCCTCATGTGTTAAAGCATCATGAGAGTGAAGATGATGCAGAGGTATGGCTTCTGATAGCCTGAATACCAAGAAAGAGCTGATAAAACAATGTTTGTGTATGAAAACCTAGTTTTGGTGTAATGTGCAATTTACCCAAAACCTAGGGTGCAATATGTAATTTACCACTTTAATAAGGTCCCTAATGTTTCTTGGCATCATGTGGAGCAAAGAAAATGAGAGGGGTGCCTTATTTGAATTAAGTTGGAGGAGAGAGAATCTTGATATTAAAATAATCAAGATTTAAGCATAATGGAAACATTAATGCAAAAATAAATAAAATAATTGAAGGGCCTTCAACCAAAATTAAAATGGTGCAATTCATATGTGTGTGTGGACTTCCTTGATCTTTTCAAGGACCTAAAATATCCTAAGGAGGTGAAATTCCACTCACCTTATTATAAGGAAAAGAATTCCCACTAAAAATATATATTAATATTATTAGGGATTAAGGTGCTTATTTTCTTTTCCCTTAATCCATGGATAATGGAAGGGATCTCGGTGGGTTTGAGTTGCCTTTGCATGCAAGAAAACCAAGGAGGAAGTGGTGGCAACATTTTTGGAATTAATTGATTTTTATAAAACATTTTCTCTTTCATCAATTTTCTTATAAAAGAGCCTTTTCCAACCCACCTAAGGATCTTTTCAGATTCCTTTCTTCTCCTTGCTTGCAAAACCGACCAAGAGAGCTAGGAAGAGCAGGAAGGACGCTCCCAACCTGTTGGTAAGTCTTTGACCTTCGTTCTTCTTGATTTCATGGTGAAAATCATAAAACAATGTATGATTCCTTCATTTCTTCACTCCATCTTCAACCCTAGTCGATCCTTTCACTCCATAATCTTGAGAAACGACCTAGGGAGGTTTCTAGAGCTTCAACCACGATTGGATCCATGAAGCTTGGAGCTTGGGATCAGATTTGAAGGCGGGTTATATAACTTAAACCCTTAATCTTTGTCATTGAATTCGATTTCTACATGCAATTGATTTAATTGTTATTATTGCAATAGCTTTGCTTAATTGATGGAGTTGCCATGGAAAATGGTAGTAGTTCCATGATTCTAAAGGTTGAAGATGATAACCTATTCATAAGCACCCACCTTAATCAAAGAACAAAAGCAAACGGTCTTGGACCTTTGGTCCAAACAGTTTCACCAAACCGTTTGGTGTCTTGGACCCCAAACCGCATGAAGAGGTTGACCGTTTGGTATAGTTGACCATTTGAGGTCTGAACTTAATTACTTGTTGGATGATGATCCAATGGACTCAATTGATTGATTCAATGTGTGCACAATCCTTCAATTGGAAACCCTAATCAAGTTGATTGATGAATCCTTGATTGGTCCTAACGTTTTCAAGACAATTTGGGTCAAACGGTCTTGAGACCGTTTGAGCCCGAACGGTCTTGAAACCGTTTGGGACCAAACAGTTTCAAAACCATTTGATGGGTTAGTCGTTGATCCTTGACCCATGGATGATGATCTAATGGTATGGATTGATGATTCCTTCAATTAAATAACCAATAGTCGATTCAATGATGCAGTTGGAGATCGATTGAATTGATGATTGACCTAGTGAGCCCTTGTGGTTTTGGGACTGATTTGGCCCAAACGGTCTTGAGACTGTTTGAGACCAAACGGTCTTGAAACCGTTTGGGGTCAAACAGTTTCAAAACCGTTTGGTGGCAAACGGTTTCAAAACCGTTTGGTGATGAAATTTCAAAACCGCATGGAGGTTGATGGTGATTCAATTACTTGGATATTGAAGGTAATGATAGTTCCAATAATCCAATGATGGTATGTAATGTTAATCAATAAAGGTACAAAGGTTAAAACCCTAATAGTACCTAAGTGATTAGTGTCAATTAAGGGATGAACCCTAATTGCTTATAAGAGCAATGACTTGGTACACTATGTCATTCATAGTTGTATGAACTTGATTGAAGGGTTGATATGACCTAATTAAGTTGAGAGGATGATAATATGGAATTGATACATGAGTATGATTCATGTGGTGATTTAGGGTATGATCCTTAAGTAAAGAGATCATGAAACCCTAATCATGAACATAAACCCTAATTGACAAGGTTGTTGAACCTTAACCCTAATTCAGGGCAATTTATAATTGAAACCCTAATCCAAGGTATGAATGTAACCCTAATTCAGGATGATGATGTGTATAGACCTAATTAAGAGTAATGTGATCCAAAACCCTAATTATGGGTGATGGAACATGAAACCCTAATTGGGATGAATAGTAAACCCTAATTATGGGTGATGGAATATGAAACCCTAATTGGGATGAATAGTAAACCCTAATTATGGGTGATGGAATATGAAACCATAATTGGGATGAATAGTAAACCCTAATTATGGGTGATGGAATATGAAACCCTAATTGGGATGAATAGTAAACCCTAATTGTGGATTATTGAATGTAAATCCTTTTCTAGGGTGAAATTATGTGAAACCCTAACTAAGGATGGTTTGAGAAACCCTGATGTTTGATGTCCTGTGGAACTCAAATCTAGGGTAATACTATGTATTGCTTAATGAACCCTAATTTTGGGCAATATGGTGACAAAACCATAACTATGATGTGGTAATGAGATGATTACCCTCATATGACATGAAATGGGATACCCTAATCCTGGTAAAGGAATAGTGGTGTTACCCATGAATAGTGAATTCATAATTGTTGAACATGATTCTGATATGCAATTGATATCATTGTTATCATCTGTGCTAACCATGCAGGTATCTTGAAATGATGATCATGGCCAAGTATGAGATATGATGTTTAATTCACTATTGTGATGGCACTTTGAGTGTCATAATATACCTTGTTGCCTGGTAAGAGGTAACAAGAGAGTTAATGGGCCTCAAGTACCATGTGTGATGCTTGTAATGGCAAGTATCATGTGTGCCTTGGTCAATTGACCTAAAGGTGATGGTTACCTGGAAAAGTGGTAACAATGCTTAATGATGAATCAAGGGTTCAATTACCCAGGGCCATGTGATTATGGTGATGAAATTGTAAAGGGATGAGAATTCCCAATTTTGAAAGAAGGGACTGAGTTCCCAATATCTTTTAAAGACAGTTAAGTATTTGATGAAAATAGTACATATTTCCTTATAGCACTGTCATAATAAGTTTTGTTTGAGAATTTGCCTGATGCTAAAAGAATATGAAAAATGTACTTAATTAATCAAGTGAAATCTATTTATGTAGTGCTCTGACCATAGATCCATCATCGTCAGCAGTAGGTGATGGTGAAACAAGTTTTCTATGAAATTCTTAGAATTCACATATTTTGAATGTGGGGGTAAATGGGCGAAAATATCCTTACATTCGGGTGAAGAGATTGAGTGAAGGTAAACACTAAACCTCTCAATCCTTCATGTGTCGGGATAGATGTATCATAAATCTCCCGATGGTTGGGATAGATGTATCATTAATCTCCCAATGATATTTTACGTGGGGTCGATGGAGATAAACATTAAAGCTCTCGATTGCCGATGAGAGTGCAGTTGACATTGTAACTCTATAGCGAAGTTCCAGTATACCCTGGAAAGCTATTTGAGTAGTCGACATAGTCCTGCTTGTGGTCCCGTTCTGACTGGGATGTGGGAGGTCATGGGAATCCGGCTCTTCCATTGACCTATTTATGGTACTGATTTTGATTCTAGAAATGGCCGGTTGGAGTATGAGCGGTATACCTCATCTCTTCAGAGCTTAAATCTATTTCTAAAATATAATCGGCCATGTAGCGTATTTTCATAAGATTGAAATGTGAGAACCACTGGTTGATGTTATATTGCTTAGCATGCCCTTGATGCATAAATGTACTTATGTTCTTTTAATTCATAATGAGTAAGAGACATGCTACTTTATCAAGTTATAATTGAAATACTTGCATAAGAATGTTGCTCTAATCTGTATAGATGTTGATTCATCTGCTACTGATTT
Source organism: Alisma plantago-aquatica (assembly GCA_963693085.1). Taxonomy (NCBI): domain Eukaryota; kingdom Viridiplantae; phylum Streptophyta; class Magnoliopsida; order Alismatales; family Alismataceae; genus Alisma; species Alisma plantago-aquatica. The sequence continues at coordinate 137,492,572 of OY856409.1, forward strand.
ATATTATCCCACTGCTCAGTTTATTTCTATTAAACTACAATGATAATCTTTTGGCAGAGAGTTATATCTCCCGCTGGGGAAATTTTTATAATTGTCTCACCCCCGTGGGATCAAATGTTTTTAGGTAGACACAGATACCAAGGCAGAAAATCTTCTGCAGATGAAGAGCAACAGCAGCAACCACAGGGACAACAGTGATCCATCAGGTGGAGACATTGGCTGACTGGTTTTTGTGTAGATAGTCCTATAGTCATCTCTGTACTCTCGGGTCCTAGGAGTTAGTGTTTTGACAATTTGATCTGAGATTTTAGCTTGATGCCTCGAGATTTTTATAATGCTGATGTACAGTTTAACAGGGCAGTTAATGTTGTAACTCTCGAGAGGAATTAGTATGAAAGATGTACTTGTGAACCAGTATGTACTTGAAATACTTTGGTTTTGAATGAAAGAGTTTTCCTGTTAATGGATCTCTTGATAAATGGTTTTAATTTTTAGTAATTTTCAGTAAATCCACTGCTAATAATACACTTCCGCATTAGTTGATCTTGTTTTATGAGTTGTATGCCACATACTGTGTCCCAAGAAAGATAGAACACAAGACATACACTCCTCGCGAAGTATCGAGGAACCATCTAGAGGGGTTTCTAACAATATGCTATATTTCTTACAACTAATAGGTAAAGGACAGCTATCACACATACTATGTATCATAAAAGAGTGCGTAGCACTCGGGTCAACCAGAATAGATATAAAGTAATAAGAAGACAAATCAGAATGAAATAACTCCATCTGACCTGCCACCACTCACGGGTTGACTATCACCTCCGACTGACTCATAGCATAGAATCGAGTCGTTGCTTGTTGTTGTCCCCACCCTCTGTTTCCTTGAGCAGACGATCCTTCTTGTAATGCTTGACCGCGTCCTCGCCCACTAGACTATTGTCTGTCTGACACTTGTTGACTCTGTCTTGGTTGCTGCGTTACTTCAACATCTCTCTTTGGGCAATTTGACCTCTAATGCCCAGTCTGTCCATAGTGATAACATGACCTGCCTTCCAACTGTGGTCTAGACGGCCCTGTCACTGTCACTGAAGCGGTACTGTGTGCTTTGGATGGCGAAATCCACACCCTCTTCCCTTACTTGGAGACCACTGAGATGGTGTACGATAACTCTGCATTACGGAAGGTGTCGAAAACCTTGGCTTCTTGAAGCCACCAGATCTCTGTCCCTGGAACTGAGCAGGTCTTTTCTTGGCCATGGACTCCCTTTTCTCCCTGACAAACCCTTCAATCCTGCAGACGGACTCCACGAACGTGGCAAACTGCTCCCGATTCTCCAAAGCAGCAGTAGGTGTTGACAGCTCAGCACTCAAACCCTTCTCAAACTGTCTGATTCGCTCATCATCTGTCATCGCCATGTGAGGAAAAAACCTCAGCAAGTCCATGAACTTGGCTTCATACTCGGTGATGCTCATCGACCCTTGGCGTAGATGCTCAAACTGGTTAATCTTCTCATCCAAATATGTCTTCGGAAAGTATCTGCTGACGAACTCTCGCCGGAAAACCTCCCAACCGATCACCTCACTGGGTCGCTTCTCCTCCTCGATGGCCCACCAGTGGCCAACACTACCCTTCAGAAGGTAGACAGCATGCTTGACTTTGTCTGCTTTAGGAATGTTGAGGATCTGGAAGGCCTTTTTGAGACCTGTCAGCCAGATATCTCCATCTGCCGGATCAGCCGTTCCAGCGTAATCTGAAGCTCTGACTCGGCGAATCCGCTCAAAGGTCTTCCCAATGCCTGATGATTCACCATGGGGAGCCTGTGCTCTTGGCGGAGGAACTGGCACTCTTTCCACCATGTGATTCATCGTAGCCATCAAATGCCCCATAAGCTGCTGGTAGGCAGGGTTTTCAAGAATGGCTGGGTCAAGTTGGGGGGCCTCAAGCACTCGATCTTCATGTGCCTACACTCTAGCTCCATCAACTGATGCAGCCTCGCTGCTCTCGGCATCATGTTCTTCATGGTTTCTAGACATCTTTAATATTTTTCTTCCACCGAGAGCAGAAGATCATTGTAAGAAAATATGGAAAACTCATAAAAACAAACACAACCTAGTCCAAGATCCCTGTAGACTCAACAAACCTAGGGCTCTGATACCAAACTAACTGTGACACCCCGCCATCACACAGACAACAAGGTGACACGCAAAAATGTACGGAACCACAAATTACCAAAAACATGGGTTAATTAAAACCGATTGCAGAAAGCATACATAAGAGAAATTTGCATCCAAATCCTGTAGAGAAATATGTTATAAAAATATTACAAGATTTGATATATGCCCACAACTTATCGGAACCAGTTGTACTGTCAGCACCAGAGTTCATCACCTATTTATACATACATAACGAGCCACGTACAACCAACAACAGGATATACAAAATTACAATAGCTAGTCATCGTGAAATGTCTTCAAACACCTCCGAGGACCTGAGAGTACAAGGATGACTCTAGGACTCTACTACAAAACCACTAAAACAGCAACATGTCCATCTCTTGCCTTCTACTGCTCTTCTTGCTGCTCAGCCACAACCTCACGACCACCACCACGTCTAGAGCGATCACCTAAAAAGGTTGTAAACCAGTGGGGTGAGACACACAGTCCCAGAGAGAAACATAACTCCCCGCCTAAACTATAAAACCTCAGAAGATTAAAGCAATAAAAGTAGATAACTGATAAAGCATATAAAAAGAGTAGTATACTGAGCAAGACCATTATTCCTATCGTTCTTACCAAGATATTCATGAGGCCTATATCCAGATTTCCTTTATGGAATATGATTGACAAGATAAGCTTTATAAGAACTTATCACAAAATATAAGGATCGTACACATAACTGCAAGGTATAAATAGATCAGCTATATAAGCAAGGCCTCAATCAATGTTCTGTGTTTTTCTCTAAGCAAGATATACTATTCAGCTGGATTACGTTTTATTATGCCCTAAGGAAGTGAGCTGTCCCTGCTCAAATCCAACCTTTGGCTGTGAAGCCCAAAAACCGGTGCCATACAAGGTGAATGGGAAACCCAGACTCCATGACCTCACCCCCTCATTATTAGTGCACAAAAACCAAAGAGGGACCACAGTCTCATGCTTAAATGGCCTCAACCTCAGGGTCATCTCAACAAGGTACCCATATCTCTAACTCACCTTGACACATGTGCTAGTATACTTTTGAGCCACGAACCTGATCACCATGCTCTTGAGCCATGCACGCATTCATGCTCTAACTCATTGAGTCATGGGCCTGTTCACCATGCTTTTTACCATACAGATTCTACAACCACAGTTGCACTCTAACCCTCCTATTTTCAGCTAGGAGAAAACCCCACATATTCAAAAATATGCGCTCTAGGTAATCCCGCAGGATAAACCTGTTTCACCATCACCAAATTTTGACGATGATGGATCTATGGCCAGGGAAAACTACATGATATGTTCTACTGTAATTATTTAGTATATTTTAAGGGAGTTGTTGAGGAAACCAAGTTACACAACATTGAGTTACATTATCACTGTCACTATTATGGAATCTTGATCCCTCCTCATAGATTTCTACTGCCTCTCAAGGCATCAACATCCTAGGATAGCAATCCCTTATCACATCATCAGAGGATAACACCTCAACTAGGTACTCATCCATTATCAGGTCCTCAGACCCATCTCATCATACCGGTGATGCATGCTATCTCATCAACAAAGATTATCATCATGATTACAATGTTAATCAAACACATATGCCTCATAGCTCTTTCCTGGCTATGAATTCATCTGATACACCTGCATGGTTAGTATGCACATCAAGATAGATAACTTAAAATCACTAGGCATAGCTCTTACTGATTATCATGTTATTAGGGTTGCAGATGCACATGCCATGATCATAATCGTATGAAGCATACACTATATCAGTTATATTATTGCTATCAAATCATGGGCATCCATCTATGCTTTTTACCTTATAAACATGAGCAAGCATTTTATCATCTCAATTCAAATTATCTTTAAACATCCAACATAGCATAGGTTTGCAAACTAACATCCATATTTCACTATCAACAAAGATGCGATTACGTGATAAAGGACAACTAGTTTGGGTGTCCGGGTCAGACATGACCCTCACCAAAGGTGCCCGCTACCATCACTAGAAGTGTGACGGGTTGGGCAACCCTTACTACATGTGGTATCGGGCAGGGTAAAAACCCTCACCAAAGGCTAAGACATATCGTCTAAGACATCATGTTGTACAAGTCACCCTATCGTCCATGGGCAAGGTGGCCACTAAGGCACCATATCAGCCAACTCAACTTAGGGTGTGTCGTGCAACCACAAACCCCATGCCCGACATAAGGTTTACCCATCATACTCATGTCATTCAAGGAAGAGGCTAGGGTGTCGCCCACCTATAACAAACAATACTAAGGCGCCACAAGAAGGCCTATCATCCATCTAGGTCAAGCACCTTATATCGGCCACCACTAAGGCACCTGTTAGGGTTTCACCATGCAACCACCATATCGGGCAACTCAAGACCAAACTATGTCACCCAAAATAGAGATAACTTACTAGACACCATGTCGGCCAAGGGAACATCCAAAGCAAGGAGAAACATCTCGGCCAAAGCATATCATCCAAGGATACTAACAAGGTGAAAGGGTCATATCGGGCACAAAGCCAACATGGTTTCACTGAACATATCAGCCAAGCTAAAACCCCACAAAAGGGTGTATCGTAAGGGAACAAGAACCTCACCAAGATGGTCATATTCAACCTCAAACTCCTTAGCAACAAACCCTAATTGATCAAGATAGTTGGCTCACCTCTCAACAACCAAGAGAGAGGGGTTTTGCACAACCTCCATCACAAATCGGGCAACATGATGAAACATCTCCAACTTAGGTCATCACTCATCCAATGGCTCACCTCTCAAATCCATGGTGAGAGGAGGGTATTGCCCAAGCAACTAAAGTATAGGCTCACCTCTCAACAACAAAGAGAGAAGGGTATTGCCTATATCACTAGGGATCAAACTCACTTCTCAAGACCAAGGAGAGAAAATGGTATTACCCCAAAGGAAACCCTAATCTATGGGTTTGGCCAACTAGGTCCAAAGGTACACAACATCAACCACAACAACAAGATCACTATATCCACAAGATTAAAGGTACATGCTAGAGAAAGAGACATATCTAACAACATGCATGGCCGATGAAGATCATATATGATCATATAACATAAAAGAAGGTAGTATAGTTAGGGTTAGAAATTATATAACTCGCCTTAAGAAACCTCCTCAAGATCTAAGGCTCCAAGCTTTAATCTCCTAGCTCCAAAGCACACCACCTTCAGCCACTTCAAGGAAAGGGAAAAAGCTCATAACCACCATGGGCGAAGAGCAAGCAAGAAGGAGAAGGAGATGCTAAGGAGAGAGAGAAGATGCTTACCAAGGAAGCAAGGCTCACCTATAGATCGGTCACCAAGCTAGAGGAAGAAGAAGAGAACTCCTTCAAAGGGATCGGCCACCAAGCACCAAGGGAAGGTGTATCGTGCACCAAGGAAGAGAGGAGGCAACAAAAAACTAAAGGGATCCTAAGCAAGTGAAAGGGGAGATATATATAGAAAAGGATGAAGGGGGAAACAAGGCAAGGTGTTGTCCCTCTCAGGGACACATGTCCAACGTATTGCCACCTTGCAAACCACATGTGCATGTCATGCCACCTACTATCAAAGGATATCCACTTGTCCAAGGTATGGTGACACAACCAAAGCTAGGTCACATGGGTGACACACCCTCTTGGATGATACACTCTTGGGCAACACACTTCTTGTCCGACACAACTCATGGCCGATACAAAGCTTCAATACCTGCTTGCCTGATATAAGGTCCAACAAGGCAAGACAGAGCCCAAACAAGGAAAACAAGGCCCAAGGCTACTCAAGCAACGAGCCCAACCCATCCTCTCAACCCTAGAGGATGCAAGGAGAGAGAGAACATCTCTCAAGGTGACAAACTTGCTCATCAGCCATAAAACTTGGGTTATTTGCAAGTAGCATCTCCAACCCTCAACGAAGCACAAATGAACCCTAATCACCATTAAAGGTGATTAGCAAGCAACTAAACACAAGGGTTAGGCAAAGCAAACAGGATAAGCCCAAAACGAAGGTTCGGGTCCTTACAATCATGGTCTTTATTTCAGTCGCTATCATCATCAAATAGACCAGAGAGTGTTGGAACACATGAAGTAATAATCAACATGCACACAAAGCATGGATGAGAAAAGAGTCAACATGCACAAGGCATAAACAAGCTAGAGAGTACTTGAACACAATAGGAGAATGTAGATGACATAGTCAGATAGATGACCATTGCATGAAGTAGAATGAAGATAAAGGACTCAAAGATCCAATGTAGATGAAACTCCATCATGTATATGTAAAATCACTAATAAAAATCTTCATCATCTTCTCTCAGCATAAAGGTTCTATCACACCAGCCAACATCACATTCTAGAGAGTCATGGGTCACAGTAATAATAGTGGTTAATGTGCAGGAATACAAGCAAATAGTCGACATGCAGACAAAACATAGTCATTAGATAGTATGCAAGAACAAAGCAACAAAAAATATGCTAATCATATAACAAGTAGCAAGGATGACACGCTAGATAGAATAGCAATCAACAAATAGCTGAAGTGAAGTAGAGAAGCAATCAAGATGATGATGAATAAGTTTCTCAAGCTCTTCATAATGTAAACACATCAATCATAGAAGTATAAATATCCACATAGTAGGAAAAAACAACAACACCAATAGCATGAAGATTCCACATAATAGTAGTCATGAACACCACATAGTAGCAGAATGATCCACATAGTAGCAACAAAAGTAGTCATGAAGATCCATATAGTAGTAGAACTAAAATCCTCTTCTCTCCTCCATCTCATCTCTTCCCTCTACTCATCATCCTCTATTCTCCTCCTCACGTCAACCATTAAAAGAGTCAAGAGTGTGGTTGGATGGAGAGTCAAAATAATGGTAGAGGTAGGGTTTATGCAGGAAAATATGTGGAGGAGGTAACTGACGACTCGATTCAATGTGTAACATGACCCAATTTTTCTTTGAGTTTTGATGACACGGCAGGTGTTAAGCACTAGAGAGAGAGGACTAAAGTTGAGTCATGGTCATTAAGGCAATTTTGTGGTAGAATGCCAAAGACAAATGAAGTTCTTGTATTTTGAATTGAGAAAACTGAAGGATTGCCCCCAGTACGGCCGTGGAGCTCGACCATAGTCGTGACAAAAGTGGACAACCATGACCGTGGCCTCCCACCACAGTCATGGGTTTTATTTCATCAAAGTGGTAGAGAATGTCGGGTTCTTTTGGATAAATGGGCACAACCGTGGCCACCAGCCACATCCATGTTGAAGATGCATGGCCACGAACGATAAATCAATGGATCCTTCTATGACCCAAAAATGTTTTTTTTGGAATAGGTCAAAAAATCATAGAATGAAATTAGCATTAGGTACAATATGTATATGAAGGGTAGTACAAGTATTGAAAAGGTAAGCAATATGTATGTAGGGATATAAGGGGGGTTACTGAACAAAAGAAATCTAAAATTGCAGGAGAAGAAAGATAAGTGTTGTTGGTAAAGATAAAGATGTTGGTACAGATAAAGATATTATCTCACCATGTTTAGAATCATCTTCCATGTAATAGAATCATTGTAGATGTCAAGATGTAGCAGTAGTAGCAGGTGACCCGCCACATCATTGAAGGGACACACCATGTCACACAATTGTAGATGCAATGGAAGAAGTGATTACCAACAAGAAGTAAGTGACACGTCGTGTCTTGAGATGACACACCAAGTTTGTTGACAAAACTCAGGGTAGAATGCTAGAGACACACCATGCTAATTTAGGCAACACGACACTCAAAAGTGCAACCAACACATCATGTCAGAAAACAACATGTCGTGTCATTAGACAAATTTCATGAATGAAGTAGAACACTGTGTAAATTTTGTATCAAGAAGTGACATGTTGTGTTAAAAGTGAACTTCAGTAGAAAAGGTCATAGAGAACATCATAAAATGGATTCATCCTTTCAGATCTCTAACATATCAATATAGGAATGATATGTCCCCAAAATCACCAAAAGGGGAGATCTTCATCCCATATTTGGGACTAGATATGAATAGATGCATAGATGACAAAGACTATGTAGATTTGTAGATAAAAAGATGATAGCAGTGTAGATTCCCAAAGGTTAGATGATGACAGTGTAGACCAACGATGAAGTAGATGAAGGTGGCAAATAGGATAGATATGGAAGAACCATTAGCAAGAAATATTGATGGAGGCATGGTGATTCTTTTAGATCTAGTAGAAACAACTTCAAAGTGGATTCTTTTTGTTGATTAGATGGAGACGCTCCATAACGATGACTCCAAGAAGGAGCAAGGGTAGGAATCTCTATGGGAAGTCAAGCAACACCGAGGGGAAATGACCACTCGTAAGGGGAGACAACTCTCTTTTGTGCTCTCTCTAATACCACATGTGAAAATGATATGATGGGAAAATCCCCCTGTGTGTATATTTTTCATATTATTTATAGCAGACATCCCCCTATCTTAATTATAGGATAAGGGGGGAGCATACAGACTCAAGCCAAAACCTAATGGTCCAGGACACACTTGGGCCCATATTACAAAATAGACTAAGCATCTTAAGTAAATAGCATCTCTAACACTTCACAATGTTAAGAATTACCTCTTAACACCATTGATTCTTGACCCAGTGAAACATCATAAAATAAAGAATTCAATCTATTTCTTGGTTACTTTTCTTGATTATCATATGTATACTTTCCTCATAATGAGATTTTATTGGGCTTACATTATGTTTTCATCCCAAGGCCCATTAGGTTTTGTTTATATTGTTGATGCCTTACCATGGGAGTCTATGCAAGTGTGAAGACATGTTACATCCAAAAGGCAAAGAAGATGCAAAGAATTGCAAATGGTAGTCACCAATTGGGAAAAGGAAAGTTGTGGCTGGTGCTCTGGTGGCAGGGAGAAAAAGGCAAACAAAAAGAGGGAGAAGAAAAAGAAAGGGAATAAGAAAGGAAGTGGGCAAGACTGTCGGGATATCAGGGGTTTGTCTTTAGAACATCTATTGTTGTGCACTTTGTAGAAGAGGACATCTTCCTAAAAATTTTGGGGGATAGAGTCTTGGGGATATCTCCCTATGAAAATAATTTCTTATATCTACTTTTTCTGTATTATCTTTGATTTGGGTCAAAATCTGAGAAGAACAATTATATATTTGCCTCTTAGTGGATTTTAGATTTTCCCCTCACATTCAATGGGGGTTTTCACATAAAAATATAGAATTCTCCCTTTGTTTTCTTGCAGTTCATATCTTAGGTTTATACACTCATCGATAACATTTCTACATATACTTTATTATTAGTAACATCGTGGTTGCATAATATACACATCATGGTTGCATAATATGCACATCATAGTTGCATAATATACATGCATATATTCAACCAAAAAAGCGATATCACAATACATGTTGCACAAATCTAGATCCACATGGGGGCATGTGATGATGCAATGATGATAAAAATTGACAAGTATAAATTGGAAAATATGGAAATTCAAGATGGAGGGTATTCTATATTCCAAGGATTTGTATGATCTGATCAAGAGACAAAATCTCGGGAGTATGTCTGATGTAGATGGAAGAAACTAAACAGGAAGACTTTGAAAACAATGTGAAAGTGATTTGATACTTTCATGTTTCAACACGTCTTGGAGGAGACCGCTACCAAAGATCAATGGGAAACTCTCAAGAAATTATATAAGAAGAAGTTTGCCACAAATAAAGGTTTCATTGATTAAGAAGTTGGTGAAGCTAAAGTACATGGATGGTACAAGCATCACCAATCACATGAATTAATTCTAAAGTCTTGTAAATCAACTGGATCTATGAAGATAATTCTTGATGGTGAACTCAAGTGCTACTTCTTCTGGGATCATTAGTTGATAGTTGGAAGATGCAAGTTTAGATAGTTAATAATTCTACATACTATGGAAAGTTGACACTCAGGTGAAGAGCAATCTATTGAACGAAGAGTCTCGATGACATGCCTCAAGTGAAAATGGGTCAGAGGTACACTTCACTGAGAGTAGGAGAACTCATGGAGTGAGAGACCGTTGCAGATCTCAAAGATATAATGATTCCTAGGACCAAGGGAAGGCTCGTGGTATGTCCAAGTCAAGGAGTATAACATGCTTCAGCAACAAAAAGCCATATTATTTTAGAAAGGGTTGCAATTGGAAAAGAAACATAAGTCTAAAGACAAAGACAAAAAGACGATGACAAGAACACTGCATTGACAATTTTAGATAATAGGTATGATGATTACACTGTGGTCTTGACAATCAAGGAGCAATATTTGCATGATGATGAGGATGATTCTTTGTGGGTGGTATATACTATATATTTTTATCATGCTTCACCCCGTAAGAAGTTCTTCACTTTATACAGTAAGGGAGACTTTCGAAGGCTAAAATGGGAAATTCCAGCTTCTCTAAAACTATTGGGATTGGATACATTTGTGTTCAAACAAGTGTCAGATGATTGCTCACACTGAAGGATGTTAGTCATGTTCCAGATTTGTGGCTGAGTTTGATATTTGGCTCTTTCTTTGATAGAGAAGAATGCCATCTAGACTTTGGTGGTGGAAAACATAAAATCACAAAGGGGTCTTTGGTTATCGTATGAGGAAAGTTGTGTCACACATTGTACAAGAATCAATTTAAAGTGCTCAAAGGAGGTGATATACATGTATTTGAGGATCACTAGATAGATCTATGGAACAGACATCTGATATGAGCTCATGTAATTCATGATGGATAAGAAAGCATTGGTGAGCTTCTTTCATGACAAGATCAAAGGTGAAATCAAATGTTTTATATTTAGTTCATTTGGATTTTTGTGGTCCATTTGAGGTAGCTTTGCTGAGTGGAAATAGGTATTTTGTCACATTTGTTGATCATGCATCTAAAGATGTGTGGGTCTTCATATTTAAAATAAAGGATAAAGTCTTTTAGTGTTTTAGAAATTTCATGCCATGATAGAGTTGAATATGGAGAAAAAGTTGAAGTGTCTCTGCACGAAAAATGTGGGGAGTACACCTCTAGGAACTTCTAGGACTACTACGCACAACATGACGTACATCATGAGAGGACATAGCCTGGAACACAACAATACAATGGTACATCTGAGAGGATGAACCATACCATAGTGGACAAAGTCATATGAATGTTGAAGATTGCACAATTCCTTTGGGGTTTGAGATACCTAAGAAGGTATGGGCATGAAATGATTTATTCTATGTTAATGTCTGAGTTTTGGGTGCAAGACATTTTCACATGTTCTAGAGGAAAAGTGTAAAAAGTTGGAGATGAAGGGGTGCCATGTAAATTTCTTGGCTATGTATATCAAGAGTTTGGCTATAGGCTATGGGATATGTGAAAAGGCCATAAGTATACATACACATGTGATTTATTGTGAAAGTTAGACAATGACAGAGCCTAAGAATGATGATATAAAAGTTATAGGATCAGGTGATAGTTCTTCTTATGATGAGTATGAGGTTGCTTTAGCTTCTTCTTAGGTGCAATCTTCAAATGACAACAACGAGAAGCATGATCACCCTAGACAATAGAGTGATAGGACACTGATTGGTTCTATTCTATATGTGCAAATAAGTGATTCAGATTCACAGTCAAATACGTTTAGGCATGGGAAGAAATATCATCACCAGATAGAGTCCTAAGTGAAGTAGTTTATGAGGTCTAGTTGAGTTCATCATCCTTCATCTAGATATATAGCATCTCAATATATTCTACCTAGTGATAAGGGGTAGCCAAAGACTTTTCAAGAGGTACATACTCATAGAGGCATAACATTGTTGCATCAGTCCATGCATGTGATGTCTTCTTTGTAGAAGAATGATGAGCTTGTTGTGCTTCCTAAGGATCAGAGAGCACTTATGAACAAGTGGGTCTATGAGATGAAGAGATATGATAGAAGCAATGATATCATACACAAATTTAGTCTAGTTGTAAGGAGATTTAGTCAGAAACCAGGGGTCAATTTTGATGACATATTTTCTACTATAATAAACATGACTTCTATTAGATTGGTTCTAAGCTTGGTTGCTAGCTTAGACATAGAGTTTGAGCATATGAATGTAAAGAAATTATTTCTTCTTGACACAGTAGAGGAGATCTATATGGACCATCCAGAAAGATTTCAGGTCAAGGGGAAAGATTATTAGTCAACAAATTGAACAAGAGTTTGTATGGGTTGAAACAAGCTCCTAGGAAGTGGTACAACAAGTTTGTTTCTTTCAACAAAAGTCACTAGTACCAAAAGACAAGTGCAAATCCATGTACATACATTAGGAGGTTTCCAAATGACAAGTTTGTAGTTCTACTACTCTATGTATATGACTTACTGATAATGGGATAGGATGTCACTTTGATTGAAAAAATGAAGATAGAGCTTTCCAAAGCCTTTGAGATGAAGGACTTGGGACCAACACAGATGATTCCAGGGATGCATATCACATGTGATAGGAAGTAGAACATGTTATGGTTGTCACAAGAGAGCTGTGTTGAATGGATTCTTGTGAGGTTCAACATGAACAAGTCTAAAGTCATGAGTACTCCACCATTAGCTCATTTCAAGATAAGGAAGAAGTAATGCATGTATACTTGATGAGGAGAAGCAGGAAATGTCCATGATTCCCTATTCTTTTGTTGTGGGAGTTAGATGTACACAATGGTGTATAATCATCCTTATATTTCTCATGTAGTTGGCATTGTTTGTAGGTTTCTCTCAAGTCTTGGAAAAGATCACTGGGAGGCGATCAAGTGGATATTCAAATATTTATATAGTATTAGCAGCACATGTTGATGTGTATTGATTCTAAACTAGTTTTGAAATGCTTCATTGATGCTCACATGACACGTGACATTGTAACAACTGGGCCCACTACCATAGGCTCTAGTGAAGTTTCAGGAATGATGACTGACCCATGGACTACCACTAGCACATTTTGTCTTCACTCATGCACAAGCCATGAAAAACTTCCTGGCTTGTCACCCATCCTAGTACTACTCTAGGATGATCATGCTTAATGAAAAAGTTCTTTGGTGATGGGCTCCCTGAAAAGGAGGTCCACCTTGGTGATGTGGGTAGTCCAATCATTCCTTTTAAGATCATTTTATTTGATGTCTCAAATCATGTGACATTACAATCTCCTTCACTTACTCTTGGCGTCCTCGTCAAGGATCAACTATATAGTCTCATAATCTATCCCCATTTTAGTGCATACCTAAATGGCCAATGTACACACAACTCCAGACCACAACTACCAGTGCAAGGGTGGCTCCATCAACTAGGATAGCCCTTTGCAACATTCTTAGAACGCATGACTCAAATACTGACATGCCACAAACCCATGTGGCCCCCACCTATTGGAAGGGAATTGGTTCTAATACTATTTTTAACACTTAGGCCCACCTCCCCAGGCTCTAGTAGAGTTTTAGGAATGAAGATTGTCCCCAAAGACCACCACTAGCCATAATTGCATGCTTTTTCTGCACTCATGTGCAAGCCATTAAAAACTTCCTGACTAATCACCCATCCTAGTACTACTTTGGGATGAGCACAGTTAACCCATAAAATTCTTTAGTGATGAGCTCCCTAAAAAGGAGGTGCACCCTAGTGATATGGGTAGTCCAATCATTCCTTTTAAGATCATTTTATCTGAGACCTCAAATCTTAGGATATTACAAACATTGATAATAGGAAGTCTACCTCTGGGTATGTTTTCACTTTTACAGGGGAAGTCATGTCTTATAAGTGTAAGTTTCAAAAGTGTGTTGCACTTTCTATGACAACGCCATAGTACATTGTAGCAATAGAAGTAGGAAAATAGATACTATGGGTTGTGACACTTCTGGGGGAGTTGACCTATGAATTAGGCAAATTCAACTATTTTTCAGTAATAGTCAGAGTACCATTGACTTGATCAAGAGCACAATGCATTTAGCAATGGACAACACACATTGATGTGAGTTATATCATTAGGTGCATGATGTGATTGATAAGAAGTTGCTGACACTAAATACGATCCATACTAAGAAGAATGCTTTTGATATAATGACCAAGGTGGTGACATGAGACAAGCTAGATCTTTGCAAAGAGCTTAGCGACATACATTCACTATGATGATTCTGTGCTCACATTCTCCACCTTGGTATGGAGGGGGAGAACTTTTGGGTTTAATTCCATCCCAAGGTCCATTAGGGCTTTGTTTCTATTCCCACTTCCATGCCATGTGATTATAAATCCCTGTAGTCAATGCAACCGTGAAGGTAGATCACAACCAAAAGGAAAAATAGTGGAAAAGAATTGCGTAATGAAACTGCCAATTGGGAAGAAGAATGATACATTCAATGTTGTTGTGATAGGGAGAAAAAGGAAAAGAAGAAGAGGGAGCAGAAAAAGAAAGGGAAGAAGAAAGGAAGTGGGGTAGGACTACCAGGCTACTGGGTGTTTTTCTTCAATCCATCTACTATTGTGAACTTTGTGGACGAGGGTTTCTTTCTGGAAAGTTTTGGGATGATAGATTTGTAGGGATCTCTCCCTGTGGTGATATTTTTTATATCTCCTCCTGACTATAGTATGTCAGATTTAGGGTCAAAACCTAAGAAAAAAATTATATCTTTGCCTCTTATTGCATCACTCATCGGTTGGCCCCGTGGCTTTTCCCTCACACTCAGTGGGGGTTTTCCATGTAAAAATATGATATTCTCCCTCTATCTACTTTTAGTTCTTATCTTGGGTTTACATGCTCATCAAAAAATTCTTTTTCAAATAATTTATTTTTCATTGCATCATGGTTGCATAATATATGTGCTCATATTGCCCTACTATAACAACAACTTCATATTTTTTTGGTAGAATGTCTCTTTACATAAGTGTTATATGTATCTCATAATCTTGTCCCCAAATTCAAACATGTGTGTGAGTTGGTATATTCACAACTCTAATAGCAAAACAACTTCTAGAGATTTTTATCCAATCTTTGTCCCCTACATTTATCCTTTCTAAGGGAGGGTTACTATAGCATCCTAAAAGTGATAATTTGCCTTGAATTATGTTCTAAAAGAAGGATTTTAACCCCAATTTGTAGAATATTTTTTATTAGGAGCATACAACTCTTCTACAATCATTTCTGACTTAGTGTCACACCCTACCCAAAGAGGAAAAAAAGAGATATATTAGGGGAATAAAAATCTACCCTTTCTAGTAGTGAAACATCATAAAAAGGCATTCTGAGTCACCACCACATTTTATATGAAAAATGTGGAAAAACGATCACTAGCCACTGAGTAATCTGATCGATTATCCATGTTGGATAAAAAATAGGTAACAAAAAAGCAAAGACAAAAATCGAATCGAGTGATCTAGTTATGAGTGAGGATGGATTAGAATCCCATCTCACTCAGTAAATCAATACCAAACACCATTATTATTGCAAAAAATTGAGTGATTATGGATGATTAAATTAAAGAAAACATAAAAGTAAGATAGAACAGTGGTATCTATTGTGAGAAACTTTTAGGTCTGAAGACATTCATGTCTTTCCTCTAATTATCCTATAAGTCCTAACTTTAGGTGTGTTGTGGTCCTAACCACCACAGGGCCTCCCACAATGGAGATCCATCACTGGCAATTAGGACCAATGTGTAGGATGTTAAGAGGATGAATAGCAAATGTTTGCTTGGAGAATTCTATCTAATTTTTCAGAAGTAGTAAAAAACAACAACTATAAAAGAAGCAAAGAAGTTATAGCAAATAGCAGATCAAATGTAGCACTAGATTAGGTCATATGCAACAATTATAGATAAGATATAATGAGGCAACATATGCAGTAGTTAGGCGCAACACTTAGAGTAGTTTACCATTCTACGGGTCTAACAGAGTAGGTGGCTTCAGAGGAAGGATCATCTAATCATATGCAATATGAAAAATAAAGAGAGAGGTAATTACTTATCTGGCTTCAGAAGAGGTAAAAGAGGTCTAAAATATGTTGGGTATGGGGTTCTATTATTATATGGATTTTAGGTTTTGAAATTCTGGGAAAAATCTTCTGGAAGAGGCGGTGGATCACCACAATGCGCCATGTAGAGGGTGCATGTATCAAGGTGATCCGCCATGTGGCATGTGGAAAATGGATGTGATCCTTCGGGTGTCCCCAGTGAAAAAAGGTAGTTTCCTATTTTCACAGTAATTTTAAGAATATTCTGGCAAAAAATAAGAAAATAAGTACATAGATAATTTGGAGTTATCTCTCAGATTTTTCTAGAAAGGGAAGCCGAAAAGAGAATATTTAATTTCTGATAATCCATCTGGGCAATTTGTGAAAAATTGCTCATTTGTAGAAGAATTGGAGGAAAATTTTCACTTTCTAATTGAAAGAAGGTTTCTTAGCAGAAGGCCCCAAACTGGGTGAAAGAGGGTAAAATTGAGGATTTAGATTTGTGAAAAAAATATTAAAAAATGTGGAAAATGTGTATGTGGAAATGGGGATATTGTGGAACGGATTCCATCACTAGCTAAGGAATTTTCATTTAATTTTGAATTTCTTCCATGTGAGAAATAATGGGGTGTCAATATTTTACTGTTCTAAAGGCAAGGTTCAATATAAGAGTGAGAACCAAAGGCTAGAGACAAGTCTGACCCACATTTTTGGTAATATAAGGAGAAAAAGGTTGGAATCATCAAAGATTTTATGAAAAACCTTATGGAGGGTGAAAAGTGTGTTGTCCATTCCTTCCAATGTTAAATTAGTGAGCAAAAGATTGGGAATAGATGCCTTCTCCAGAGAAAGGCCAACCTATCATTATGGTAGTTTCCTATGCCTAACTAATCACTAAACCCCCTGGGGTTTTGATGTGCTTAAGAGGTTTATCGACCACAAAAGTGTCTCTCATCATTGCTTCAGTTCTTAAACCAGTGCATGTCATTTTCTCTCTCTAACTCATGCCTTAATGAGAAAAGGGTGAATATGAAAAAGTGAATGTAGGTGGCGGTTTGTCAATGAGACATTAAGAGAAAGGATCTAAGATCATTAAGAAATAGTGGCATCTGTTGTTCCTGAAAAATAGATCTCGGAAAAAAGAGTAATCATCCCTCTTCCCAAACTTCTTTAGCTTTTTTAAGGTAAGTCCAATTTTGAGTTAGTACTAGAACTCTCAAAAGGCACAATATGAGGATTTTTCCTATCAGGATAGGGGTTGGGTTGTCAACATTGGATATTGATTTTTGGACAAGCTCTTTAGATTTAAGTTGATTTTATAGGCAATGACTACATTGATTAGTCGTCTGTCTAATTGAGTCATCTGAGATTGAGCTGATTTGTTGTTCTGACTATTTCCCAACATAAGGTAGTCATCACAACATGTCCACTTACTAGTTTTTCTTCCATCCTCTTGGACGTCGATGATATTTGACTTTCTATTTCTTAGTCTTATGAATTGGAGTTTTGAGCCATAACTTAGGGCATGAGGCGGGGTCAACAATTTGATTCATTTTTGAGTCATGATACAAGATTGTACAAAGATGTGTGCATGAAAGAAAAGTTGCTGACCTTGGTCGTGATCTGAGATTGTCAAAAGGTTTTCACTAAAAGGTAATCTAGATTCTGGTCATAGTTCATGAGTAGGGACTCCAAAAAGATTTAGAAAAAGTTAAAAGATGGTTGAGGAGTATGTTTAGGACAAGGCTCGTGGTCTAGTTTAAGTTCTTGGTCTAGAATCCAAACAAATTAGAAATGAAGCTTTGAGCTGGTTCAATTTTAGGTCATGATCCAAGACCCTAGAAGATTTGAAAAGTATGATTGAGTTTGTCTAGTTTTAGGTGATAGTCCAGGACCATAGATTTGAAAAAATGAGATTTAGAGTTTGTCTGTTTTAGATTGTAGTCCATGACCCTAGATACAAAAAAGAGTGATCCAGTGTTGGTCCAATTTTAGGTCATAGTTTAGGACCCTAGATCTGGAAAAGAGTGATTTCGTGAGTATATTGAAAAGATTTAGAATTTTGGTTTTTGAGTCAAGATTTGACATTATGACTTTTACCAATATATATATATATATATATATATATATATATATATAGCATTTTAGAAATTTGTTGGAAATCTAGGGACCTGTTTGCATTTTTTCATAAGTTTTTGTCATTAAAATAGGGGAAATGGGATGAGGGTCGAGCACCCTTCCCATTTATTCCCCACTCTCCCAAGCATCAACAATGACGACCAACTCAGAGCGCTCTAGGGAAATGTCAACTAGAAGATGAGAGAGAGACCGTAGATCATCATGATCAACCATCTTAGAGCCCATAGATCGAGGCATTCCACAAGCCTTCCAGGAAGAGTTTATGGAAGTGGTGTCGCAACAGAGGAGCTTTTGGTGGTCCTTTCCATCAACATTTCAGTGTAGGTTTCAACTATATCCATCTTAGGGAAGATGTAACTTTTGTTTTTACACTTTGTTTTGGCCATTTTGTCCCTCAGTGGTGAAATCCAATTTTGGGATTCCTGGCATTCTTCACTGTCTGGAGGCTGAAGATGACCGAGATGCACTTTCTATTTTTCTATCTGACTGAATTTGTCGTGTTATCATTTTTAGACCATTGGTTGTCCGGCCAAATCAGTTTGAGATGTTGTGGAAAGTTTTTGACATTGTCATCATTTTCATGTAGATGGGTGCTTGTGACTGGCATGAGGAAGATATCCTTGTAGATGAGAAAGATTCTAGTGATTCTATAATAGTTGAGGTGAACCCACAATATGTGTGTATGCCTTTCTAATTTGTATCTGCTCTATGAATATTCTGATTGGAGTCTTCCTTAACCAAGCCTGATGGTAGTGTGAACATGATCGAGTTGGGAACTGCTCCATGTTGAGAGCTTCATGGATCATGTGGGTGTCCTGTGGATGAATCTCATCATCGAGGTCATCGAGCGAGCGATGAGGTATGACTAGGAAAATTTTCTCTATGTTATTTCCTTTCCACTTTGTCGAGCTTCAATCGGGTTTTCTCTCCATGTATCAATGATTTTGACTCTGTCCTTTAATTTATTCCTTTAGGGTATTGGATGTCGAACATATATTGGTGAGCCCATTGGAATTTGGTGGAGCATCTATATGAGAGCCTGGTGTTTGGGGAGATGGAGTTGTTGAAAGGACTAGATGTGGTAGCCTTAGTCAATGCGAGAACATGAATAGACCGTACCTGCTTCCCCTAATTGATAACTTTCTTCTATAGACCAATACTTTTCACTTTTTCTTTTAACAAGCTACCCATTACCCTGAGAGAGTTTGCTGGGATTACTGGTTTAGAATTTGGTGGGAATCCTGTTAGTTCTCTTCCTGACCAACAATAATGAGGTCATTATAGTCTAGCAGGGATCTTGAGAGTGAATCCTAGAGTATCGAGATTGCCTATAAGTATGAAGTCATGTTTACATGGTTGAGGTCCTCCTTCTTTCATGAGGGAGCGGTGATGTGTCAGTAATCCTTTATATGAAATCTTGTGGGTCCATGTGTTCATATTTGTTTTGATCATTGGTTGCTTGTTTAGCAATAGCTTTGGGAATACAAGAGATGTATGATGGTTCTACTTCCTTCTAGATCTGGATGTGATTCCTTCCTTTGACTGGGGTGGTGGTGTGTATGCCAATCTGCTGAAACATTTGTAGATATGTTTTGTGGGTGACTTTAAAGGACAGACAGTTCAAGATATGAAAAGCTACAAAGGCTTCATATGCTTGATTGCAGTAAGATTTCACATGCCCATGTTTGTATTTGAAATAACTGTAGTAGAAGATTTGATTTGATGATTTTTCTTGCAGATGTGGGGTTTTGAGCAATTCTGGTTCTTGTTACTTTGAGTGACCCAAAGATATATCAACATGTCTCCCACCCCACTTGTTGCCATTAGGTAGCTGTGTGAGTAGGGTGATGTATAAGCATTACATAGGTGAATTGGAGGCAAAAAAAACAACTGAGGTATGTGTAGTACTCTAAGCTATGTATTTTATAATGCATTTGTAATTTGGTTGAGTCTAATTTATTACTCTTTCTAGGTCGAATTCAGGATCTTCTCCAGGTTTCAGCATGGTGAGGCAACCACATCTTGTACATCCTTCTTTTTGAGGCATTGTCTCTAGACGCTTGTTGAATCCAATTTGAGTCTCTGTTTATGAGTGTGTTGTATATGGGCTAGAGTGTTGCTCCTCAATGGGCTGGTGGCTGGTACATCCCTTCTGACCATTTGCCAACACTGGTCCCTCATGGTCTTGGGATTTGTCTGGCTACTCAGGAGCTAATGTATGGGTAGATGAAACCTGATGAGTAACTAAGGTGGTACTACACACATCGTCAGCATGTCCTATTTTATAGAGAGATGTTCAATAGTCTACAACACACACCACTGGTGAGTGTTTGATTTGATATTATTTTCATCTTCTTGCATTATCATTGACATGCATTTTACTGTAGGTGATTGATTATGATTCAGCTTAGGAGCAGTTGATCGGGGGAATGAGTTCCCTCATCCACCCCCTCTTGAGGCAGTATCTTCACCTAAGGAAGTTTCTTCTCCCGAGGCTCCACCTTCTCTACCTATTGAGATTTCGATATTGGAGGATCGTGTAACTTCTCAAATGACTTTGGTTGGACCTCATCCTTCATGGATACAGATGAGGCTTCAGATGCAGTAGGCAAGCTCTTCTTCTCGAGTGTCCCACCAGAATATGGGAATAGTTGGCACTTCGGGGGACCTTCTAGTGTAGGGATGCCTTTTTTCAGATGTTCCCTCTTAGCATGTAAATCCTTCATCAAATGGTGCAAGGGAAGGCTCTTCCAGGTGTAGAGATGTTGCGTTGGTAGTGGAGGTTCCTTCTAGCAACTCCTCTTCTAGTCACTAGTTCCTACTAGTAGTATTCTCTCATACGTAAGTGGTACACATTGATCTTTTGGTTCTTCTTCTACTGAACATCGACCTTTGGACAAGCATCTCACAAGGTAACTGAAGAAGCTGAAGAAATAGCTATTTATCCTTAACATTTTTATTCCATGATGTATATGTCTTTCCTACAAGAAAAAATAATGTATTAGTCATGCTGGTATTTGTTAGATCTCTTTGAGTTTTAAATAAAGTTTCATTTTGAGTTTAAAAATAATTGTGAGGTTTTTTGTTCTTTGATTTAGAATCAGATTTCAGAGCTTGATCTTTGTAAGATGTCTTATGGAACAATGAATTGCCTCGATCAACGTGTTAGTCAAAGGTGGAAGATCACGGTGATAAATGGACGTAGACTTGGATTCATGTTGCATGTGAATGCAAGTTTGCATTGTTCATTGATGTATTACAATTCCATTAGGGAGAAGGACACATAGTCCCCCTTGAAATGACTTTGTCCTATAAATAGGGATGTATCTTTAGTCTTTTTATTACAACTTGCCTCTCACGACTCAAGGTCTTGGGAGAGAAAGAGATATGAGAGATCCCACTTTTGTGACGTCCTCCTATCAACTTTTCTTTAGTATGTTGTTGCAGCACTGGTCTTTCTGAGACTAGAGAAGTTGAGATAGAAAGCTTTGACATGACTCATGACCTTTGTCATTTGGCTTATATCCATGTTTCAAGAGAGTTGATTTCATCGACGACCTTCTTCTAGAACCTCTGAGTCACACCTTCCACTTTTGTGAAGTCATTCTTATCCCCGTCTTGGAGGTTGTGGCTAAGATCACCTGAATTCCTCTACATGACCAATGGTCGGTGGTACCGAGGAAATCAAGTTGGGATTTTGAATTGGGTAGTGTTATGGGCTTGAAGAAATCCTAAGTTTCTCTATGGATGACTGGTGATGGTCACTTCATTCAGACAGATTCCATGTGGGAGTCATTTAAGGTGTGTCATGGTGTATATTATCATGATATGCCTTTCTTGCAGACATATAATTTGATCATCCTATTGATTAATTCTTTGGAAAGATCATTGTGCGAGTGATGGTTCCTACTTCTAGGGTCATGGCCGCTCTATGGAGAAAGGAAACTATTTTTCCTTTGATACTTGTTGAAATGTATGAATGCTTGGATGAATCACAACTAACTGGAAACATAAAGGGACCCTTCTAGGTTTTATAGAGGCATGCACATTGGTTATTCTAGATGGGTGGAGTCTTCAAATCCTTAGTATAGTGTGGCAAAGGAGTTATATTGAAGAAATTCAGGTGGGTGAGCCTCTTCAGCTCTGTGGAGATTTTGCTTGTTGGTTTGAAAACTCTAGATGTTCATTGGGGATGGATGGAGTTCTGACTTGATAACTCCACCCGTGGCATGACCATGCTTGATTTTTAGTGGTTGATCATCTTGCC
The DNA here is from genome assembly GCA_963693085.1 of Alisma plantago-aquatica. Taxonomy (NCBI): domain Eukaryota; kingdom Viridiplantae; phylum Streptophyta; class Magnoliopsida; order Alismatales; family Alismataceae; genus Alisma; species Alisma plantago-aquatica. The sequence goes on from OY856409.1 coordinate 137,515,181, forward strand.
AAGTCTAGAGGGATGTGCTGCATATTTCCCTATGTTAGTACTGTGATTGTTCAATCGTCGATAGTTTATGTATCAAGTTGGAGATATCCCCTTGTTCTTCAAGAAGCTAATGCTAGGTTCTCAAAAGGTTCATGAGAAGTTGGCATATATGTTGGTGAACCAGAAGAGGTTGACTCAAGATTCCTTCCCTGTGCGTCGATACTACTCTCCCAAATATCTAGAGTGGATTGCATTGACACCAGAATGAGTCTTTTTTAGTTTTTGTTTTTTGTTTGTAGACCTAAGAAGCCATAACTTTCAAATGATTTTTTAATGAAATAAAAATATTTTTGTTCATGAAATGCGACACTTTCAGGGGTACTCCTTCCATGGTATCTACAAAATTGAATTGGACTTGGATCCATGAGGTGCATATTGTTATGAGCACCTTTATGACAAACCATACAATCCAGAAAAATCTAGAGATCCTATTATGCATTTTAGGACTCCATAGATAGTTATGGTTTGTCATGTATCATGAATACCTCCCCCTTTCTCACCTCCTTGCATGAAGTTGGAAGGTTGAAACCTCGAATGTTTTAAGCTACCTGTAATCTTGTTTTGATGATGGAATTTTCCTCCCTATAAACATTCGTGGGCCATTCTATTATGGGGGGAGGGCCTCCTTCTAGTGGGGAAGATAGAAGAAGCTATACTGGACATGTGTGTCATGCTAAGAACTAAGACCATGTCTTGTAATAGGTGTGTTAGTGGAAATTCCCTACCTAATTGGGCCAAGGCACCAGATGTCGGAGACACTCTAATAGAATTTACACTCAAGATGTATTAGAGTAGCTATCGACCGTGCACGTGTGTTTTCCTATTTAAAGTGATTTTTGGATTATCTTTTTTTGCAAGGTGTCAGCTACCTATAAGTCTTTTCATTAAAGCTTTTGATTTGAAATTGATGCTTAGGGCATCAGTATGGGAGCCAAGGGATCTGTGGGGATGGATGGGGTTTACCTAGAAAGGGTTTCCCATTTCATGGATCCTGAGTTAGTTTGGATAGAGGTTGGTCCCACCTCTTTCATTGACAAGGCAAGGATAACATCAATAATTTTCAACCTTTGTCCTTCTCCCAATGGTATTTCCCTTTTAGATAGACCCTGATGATAATATCTCATTTTGTGAATTTTTTGCATATGTTTTTGTCCTATTCTAGCATCCCTTTTATGGACTTATTTGTTTATTTGATTGTCTTCAGGAAAAATTTGGATTTAATACTCCCTCCCACTCCAAGAAGGTTCATGCCATGCCACAACCGTGACTATGGCCCATGTATGTCTAGCTCAGGACAGAGCCTAGGGTCAACAAGGCCTAGTCGTCACCAAAAATCTTGCCACGACCAAAACGACCCATCACAAACGTGATGTAGGATGGCAAAGATGTTACAATCGGGACGAGGCCATGACCTGAATAGAAGAAGAAACCACTGCATGCGTCGCAACCAAGGATGTGTCACAACCACAACACCTATTTCAACGTCTACTTAAGTCATAGTTGTGGCAATACCTCATCACTGTGACCGAGACAATTATTACAGAAGGTCGCGACTAAGGCAGGGGCCACGGTCAAGGCATACATCACGACCATGATGTGGAGTTAAGTCGGTGGGTTATGCTTATAAATAGGCCCCCGAATCCACACATAGGGGAGATCAGATCATCAAGAGCAACGAAGTGCTTCCAAATTATACAGTCATCCTCACTCATCTCCCAAGGTCTTAGATCTCTAAAGATAAAAGTTAGAGGAGAGAGAAGGTCTACCACCCTCTTCTTTCAGAGAAGGAGTTTCCATCTTCCACATCTACACTAGATCTAGATCTGAATAAGTATCGTTGGTGTATCGCCTCCTTCTTTCTCCATCTGTATTATCTTCCCCATGTTGTATCTTCTTTTCTTCGTTATTCTTAATGTATCCATACATTTGTAACATCGTTATCTTGCCCGTTAACATGTGTGGCTAAACTTCTTACTTGGGTCGGGAGTAGCCACTAAGGTTCTCCCAACATGTATATTCTTGCTTCCTTTAGAATATATATATAAATATAAATAAATAAATAAATATATATATATATATATATATATATATATATATATACTCCTAGCAAGGATTATCTCCATACTCTTGTTCTTAATGCTTCACTTGCATGATTAGCTACCATCTTGTGATGTGTAATTGTTAATGCCTTGAAAGAGGAGTATTAATATTATCTAAGTATTTTGGAGTTGCATGAATGCATGAATATATTAGAATGCTATAGCTAATGGTCATATGGTTTGCTCGGTGATTGTTTTTTTATCATCTCAAGAGAGAGAGAACCTTATAATATAGATCTATCCTAAGCTCGAGAGAGGAGGGAATAGACATATACGATGATTGCTTGTAATCTTGCTAAGGTTATAAAAAAGGGTGTGAGTATTGCATGTTGGTGAGAGATCTTAGTAGGCAAAACTCAGCCCAAGCTCCCTTCCATCCTTTTATTGCATCTTCCTCATTTAACTTTATTCTCTTGTTTTATTTTCTTACTTTTGTTTATTATTTCTTTGTTTGGAGTAGGACCATTCCTTCGGGAATACCATATTGATCTACCTTTTTATTTGGTGTATCTGAGTCTGAGGCTCTACGTTCTTAGCTCTTACCAATCTTATTCCTGTGGTTTGACCCTGATCTTCTACAACAAACCCTATATAATAGTTGTTGGGGCCTGAGTCTCGGGTTATAAATCTAAGAGTCCGACTACTCTAGATCTGCTCTATTTTTGGACGTGTGATTTAGGTCGGTCAACTTTTTGGCATCGTTTCCAGGGATAAGGTAGAATGGTACTGTTAAGAACACGAGTCTACTCACCATACACCCATGCCTCGATCTTAGCTACAAGCTTGACTGCATAAAACCCTAAATCTTCTACATCTAGATTGCTTATAATATTACGTTTTACAAGTCCAGTTCTCTAACTTGACTGTGCAATTTATTTAGGTAGCCTATAGGGAAGAAGATTTAATCAAAACTTCATCCTATTTACACAACACCATGCCGCCTCATAAAGATGGTAGCCTTACTGGGGAGGATTGGAATGCAAGAGTCCAACATAATCGTCAACCTTCAAAAACCAAAGAAGAATGAGAGAAACGTCACTCTAACAGACATCACAATGAGGAAGAAGATTGTGAAGACCAACGCAAAGAGGAGAAACATCACCACAAGCACCGCTTCCACTGCCATAGAAGACACCAAAGGGATCACCATGAATGTGAACGTGATCATGAACGTGAATATGATGACCAGAACAATGAAGGTTAAGATGATGAGGAAGACAAATATCTAAGAGAGCTATCCACAACTAGGGCCAATGAATTAAGATGCCTAATCATTATACCATGATTTGATGCGGCTAATTTTGAGTTGAAACCCTCTGTGATCTCTTTGATCCAAAACAAGCCTTTCCAAGGGAATTCGAGGAACAAAAATCCTTACCCACACCTTAAAAACATATGTGATACCATCAAGATGAGGGGGTGCCTCAAGAAGTTATATATTACAAGGGATTCAATTTCTCTCTCAAAGATAAAGCTCTATCATGGTATCTTAACTTACCCCATCAGTCCATAGATGGATGGAGGCCCTTTGTTAATGCTTTCGTCACTAAATTCTACCCCACTGAGAAAACCATTCAAAATATGCAAAAGATCACTTCCTTCATGCAAAAACTCAGAGAAAATCTTCATGAAGCTCGAGAATGGTATCAACAATATCAAAGGGATTGTCTGAACAATAAATATTGTCAGGGATTCTTGGTGACAACATTTTACAACAGGCTAACTCCCACAGAGCATACTTTGCTGAATGCAGCCGTCGGGAGTGATTTACTGGAAAGAAGCCGATCAGAACTATTAAAATCATTGACAACATGGTTGCATTGCAAGTAGGAATGGATTATGAGAGAAGTGATAGAGGTTTACCCAAGAAGGATGGATCAAAAGGACCATCAATTGAAGCCAAGTCTTTGGAAACCATTACAACTCAATTTCATAAGATTTCCACAGACATAAAACAACTAAAAGATGCTGGAGGCAAAGGTAAGAAACACATTGAGAAAGTAATGAAGTGTGTTACGTGTGGTGAAGGAGGCCATGGAGTTGACAACTGTATCTATATGTGGCCATAAGAAAGTGAAGAAGAGATGGAAAATGTCTCTTATGCAAATTTTAAATGACCAGACCATCCATGGTTCAATTACAACAACAACGATGCTGTTGAGAACTCTCATCAACTAAGTGGTTCATATAAAACACCTCCTGGACTTGAGAAGAAAGGTGGGGCAAATCAATATACCAGATCTACGAGCTATCAGTCAAATAAGAACAATTATCAAAATCAAACCAAAAACATTAATCGTCAAAATCAAGGACAATTCTAAGTTAGAATCAAACCAAGGATAAAAACCAACCTGACATGATCGCTCAGTTGTTCGATTTTGCAAAAAGGGATGCTTCGGTAAACAATCATCTTACCCAAAGTGCCATCACCAACTTAGGTGTGTTAACCACAATGCAAACTCAGATGGTAGACATGCAAACACATCAAAGACATATTGATCAACAAGTTACCCATATGGAAAAGCTTGTAAAGAATCTTTTAGGGAAAATTCCCTCAAACATTGAGACTCTTAAGATGACCACAATTCAATCTTGCAAGATGCTGGAAGAATTAGGTACCAAGAGAACCACAGGGGAAAGAGTCTGTAAAGAACCGCAATCTGAAAAAGTAATTGTGCAAGAAGAATCTGAAGGAGAAGAACCTATTGATGAGGACAAAGAAGAAGAGACTCACAAGAAGAAGAAGGGTGCAAGGGTCAAAAACCTAGATCTTGTAGAAGAGGCCTTTACGCAAAGAAATCCCTATGCTTTGAGGGTCCCTTCTCCCTACAAATTGATCAAGGCTCATATGAAGAAGAGATACAAGAAGTTTATCGAAGCAGTGAAGACATTACACCTGAATATCTTGTTTCTAGATGCAATTGAAGAGATGCCAACATATGCTAAGTTTCAAGGACTTTATCATAAAGAGAAGGAGAGGGGACCATGTCGAGACATTACAATTGGCTAAAATTTTGAGTGCTTTTGTTCAAGCTGAGTTACCAACAAAGAAGCAATATCCAAGGGCGTTTAATATCCCCTTTTGTGTTGGAGACAATGTGGATAGAAAGGGATTAACTGACTTGGGAGAAAGCATCAGCCTTGTGCCCTTAACCCTAGCTCAAAGTATTGGATCAATGGATATGATGAAAATTGGCATGAGAATCAAGTTAGTAGACCACACCTTTATGAGACTAGTAGGAATAGTAGAGGATGTCCCAATTCAGGTTAGGCGATTCTTTATACAATCTAATATAATGGTGACCGACACTGTGGAAGACTCGAAGTGCCCGATGATATTCGAGAGACCCTTTCTCACCATAGGGAGATCTCTAATAGATGTGGCGGAAGGGATAATTACTTAGTGTGTTGGTAATGATCATATAGATTTCCATGTGCAAGATGCCATTAGGGGACCCTCCCTCTTTGAGTCAGCTTACTTCATGGATAGCTACAATCAATACTGTGAAGAAGTGCAAGAGGATAAGGCAATTGTCGATCCACTTATGTGAGCCTTGAACAACCCTGACCCCAATTTAGAAGACCCATAAGTGGTTGAGATTTTAAACTACCCGAATCAACCCAATGAGGAGGAGTTTAGTGATGAGGAAGAAGTAACCTTTGAAACAACAAAGTATGCATCCCTCAAGCAAACCCTTGAAGAGGAGGAAACATCAGAACTGAAGTCAGAGTTAAAGCCTCTACCTAAAGGGTTGAAATATGAATTCCTTTATGACGAGGAGAGGAATTCTATGATAGTTAACGTAAACCTGATAGATGAACATATAGAAAAACTACTAAAGGAGATCAGATTGCATAGAAAAGTTATAGGGTATTTAGTTGAGGATATCACATGCCTTCGTCCTGCCTTATGTATGCAAAAAAATAAACCTTGAGGAAACAACTAAACCTCGAGCTCGACCACAAAGGAAGTTGAATCAAATGCTAAATGAAGTTGTGAAGAAGGAAGTAATTAAGCTACGGGATGCCAGAATCATATACCCTATAAGTGAAAACAATCGGGTAAGCCCTATTCATGTAGTACTAAAGAAAGGTGGTATGACCATTGTAAGGGGTGAGGATGGGGATGAGGTAGCAACACGGATCGTAACTGGTTGGTGTATGTGCATCGAGTATCCAAAATTAAATGTTGCTACAAGAAAAGACCATTTTCCTCTACCTATTATTGATCAAGTCCTAGAAACATTAGCACATCATGATTACTTATATTTTATGGATGGGTATTCAAGATTCTATCAAGTACCAATTCATCCTGATAATCAAGAAAAGACAACTTTAGCTACATCTATGGAATGTATGCTTTTAGAAAAATGTCATTTGGGATGTGTAATGCACCCGCAACCTTCCAACACTGCATGACCTCCATGTTTTCATATTTTCTAGAGGATATAGTGGAAGTTTTCATGGATGATTTATTTGTATATGGGACATACTTTGATGAATTTCTAAAAAATCTATCCCTATTCTTGCAACGCTGCGAGGAAAACACCTAGTTTTGAATTGGGAAAAATGTCATTTTATGGTGCAAAATGGCATCGTCTTAGGGCATAAGATTCCCAAGAAAGGAATCAAGGTTGATCTAAGTAAGACTGAGGCTATATCTGAGCTCCCACCACCTAAGTGTGTCATGGGAGTAAGGAGTTTCTTAGGACATGCCAAATACTACATGAGATTCATAAAAGATATTTCAAAGATCGCTAAGCCCCTGTCGAAGCTCCTTATTAAAGATGTTAAATTCGAGTTCACTAATGAATGTTTAGAAGCCTTCAATACCCTCAAAGAGGCCTTGACAACAACCCCGATTCTATAAGCACTAGACTGGGAGATTCCCATCAAAATTATGTTCGATCCAAGTGACTTCACTATCAGAGCTATTCTGGGACAGAAGAAGGACAAAAAGTGCCATGTGATCTGCTATGCAAGTTGAATGTTGGAAGAATCCCAAGTAAATTATACCACAATAGAGAAAGAAATGATAGAGATTGCCTTCATTGTTGATAAGTTCAGATTATACTTAATAGGATTGAAGGTGAAAGTTTACACTGATCATGGGACTATAAAATACCTTATGCAGAAAAAGGACACAAAGTCAAGACTACTGCAGTGAGCCTTGCTGCTATAGGAATGTGATCATGAGATTAATGATAAAAAAAGGAACTGAGAATGTGGTCACAGTCAACTTGTCAAGGATAGTTTTCACTAAAGAAAACCAGATACCAGTGAATGACAATTATGTCGATGAAGCTGTATTAATGGAACAGTCAAATGAACCAACCATACCTTAATTTGCTGACATTTATAACTATCTAGCATGTGGGCAGCTGCCTCCCAAGATTACCTATAATCAAAACAAGAAGATGTTATTCGATCTGAAAAATTATTACTGGGATGACCCTCTCTTGTTCAAAAGATGCTCTGACAAGTTATATTGTCGTTGTGTGTCGGAAGAAGAGGTGCCTCAAGTCATTAAGGAATGACATTCCTCACCCTATGGAGGTCACCATGGAAGAGAAAGGACCACTGCAAAAGTTCAGCAATCAAGCTTCTACTGGTCAACATTCTTCAAAGACACTACATCATTTATTAAGACTCGTAAGGAAAGCTAGCTCATAGGAAATATTAGTAGAAGGAATGAGATGCCCATGGCCGATTGGGTCGAAGTAGAAATTTTTGACGTATGGGGGATTGATTATATGTGACCATTCCCATCGTTAAAAGGAAACCAATATATTCTTGTTGTTGTAGACTACATCTCAAAATGGGTAGAAGTTGTTGCTACCCAAACATGTGACTCAAAGGTTGTGATCAAGCTATTTGAGAAAACTATTTTTCTGTGATTTGGGGTCCCACACATCGTCATAAGCGATGGAGGATCCCCCTTTGTGGAAAAATAGTTTGAAGATGTATTGAAAAAGTATGGAGTCAAGCACAAAGTGGTAAAATCCTACCATACACAAATGTCAGGACAAGTAGAAGTATCTAACAGGCAAATCAAGCAGATCCTAGAGAAGAAAATAAGTCATACAAGGAAGGATTGGTCCAAGAATCTCAATGATGCATTATGGGCTTACTACACATCATACAAAACACCAATAGGTAGAACACCCTATAGACTGATTTATGGGAGATATTGTCATCTCCCTATCAAACTTGAGCACAAAGCCCTTTGGTCTATCAAATTTCTGAATATGGATCTAGACAAAGTAGGTAAGAAAAGATTTCTACAACTCTAAGAACTTGAAGAATTGAGGCTGCATTCTTACAAGACTACACAAATTTATAACAAAAGAACTAAGGTGTGGCATGATGCCCACCTAAAAAACAAAAATGTGCATGATGGGGACAAAGCTCTTCTATTCAACTCCAACATCAGGTTGTTTCCCAGAAATCTCAGAACAAGATGGTCTGGCCCCTTCTCTATAGTGAAGATCTATCCATCCAGAATGATGGAAATCTCCAGCGATACTAATGGCCCCTTCAAGGTGAATGGACACATAGTAAAAAGATACTATGAAGATGAAGCCTTTGTAAGAAGGTTAGAACTAAGTTTGGAAGAACTCAATACAACAACAGATGAAATACGTGAGAAGTTGCCAACAGAAGCTGACTGAGGATGAGAACAAAATGGGAGAGTCAAGCTAAAGACTTTAAACTAGCACTTCTTGGAAGGCAACCCAAGATTTTCCTAGTTTCTTTCATACTTCAAACTTTCCTTTATCTTCCATTTTTAGTTTAAGCATATGCATACTTATCTTTGAACTTTCTCACTCTAAGTATTTTGTTTTCCTCTAAAGTAAGTGGAGAATATAGTATGACATGTCTTCATATGGCCTTTAATGAAGTGCAATGGGTTTGATTAGTTCAAAACCTAAAAGTCTATTATAAAATCCATGTATCATTCAAAACACTTTTTGGTGTGTCGTGGTCGCGACAACTGGCTTGCCGGTTTTGGGTCTCGACCGCGACGACCATCACAGTCATGACAATTGTCACAGTCACAACATTTACCGAGTATAAGAGAGGGAAGTTCAAGAAACAATGTTTTCTTCTTTTCTCTCCCTCTCTCACACCGTCTACACTCTGAAGAACCCTAGCATGAAGGAAATGAGGAGTCACGATGAAACAAAGGCATGGGAAGACGTTTGTGGAGGACAAACACACTAGGAATCATCACCGTGGTTCCATCGCCGCCTTCACCAGTGTGCTTTTGACCTCCCCGTTCTATTCCTTTATCAAACTCCAGAAGGCACCATGCTCTCTTCTCACTTTCTGCGACCTTTTATTGAATCACAAATTTCCACCTCTTTCATCTCAACGTGCTAGATTATCCATTTTTCCCAAAACCCTAAATTCCACCATCGCGGTCGTTCTCTGATCGCAATCGTATCCATAGTCACTAAGATGCTAATATGATTCTTCATTATTCCAACACCTACATCTGTCTCCACATTCTTTACCTCTTTCTTCACTCTTCCATCTGGCATGGCAATCACAACGAATCCACATTCTTTTATGCTTTCTGACCTATCTTGATCGTGACACGTGCCGCGACCATGACAATCGTCCCTATCGCTACAACACATATATGAATAATTAAAATTTTGGTCACGATGTGCTGTATAGTCTCAACCATCCTTGTTTTGACCCTTGAGCACTCGCCTTCTTGATTCCCTAGTTCTTAGGATGCATATCATGATTGTGACAGTCACTACAACTATCACAGTTGCAACATGTTCTCCTTTGTGATCCTGATTTGTCGCGGTTACGATAGTTACTTATGTTAGTTTTTGTCTCGACCAACACTATAAGAACAAAAACAAACACTAATGAATGGTTAATTATGTCATGAACAATATTGACTATAACATCTGTGACAAACCCATGATGCTAAAATTTCAGAATGTCAACCTTGACAGCTGATACCTTGATGAAGAAGGTGACTTCTCTGAATAAAGCTGAAGAAATCCTTGAGAAAATCAGAAAGGTAGTAAATGATCACCCCGATCTATCGCCTACAAAGAAACTCAAGTTGGAGATGATAAAGAGGAAATATGAGTACATTCAGGACCATAAGACATCAAAGGAGTCTGAAGAGTCTTAGGGGACTGTAGAGACAGAAACTTCAGAATACATGCCTGAAGAAGAAAATCCCAAGCAGAAGAGAAAGAGAAAGGCCACCACGTCAGTAGAAGCCAAAGCTAAAAGGATGAGGAAGGCAGTGAAGGTTACCTCAGAGGCACCAAGACAAGAGTCTAACTCAGGGGTAGTAGAAAAGGAAGAAACAAGTGCAAGGGCTACAACAACATGGACATCAACAACTTTTGGACCACAAGATTCGGTGCACAAGTCCTGCTATGAGATGATAAGGACAACTAAGGTGTTTGAGCCAATGAGATATATAGAAACAGAAGACTTCAAGAAACTAGGAATCCATGACAAAATAATGGATTTCCTCAGAGGAGCAAACCTATACAACATTAGCTCCACAAAGTGTATCTCTTTAACAAATTCATGGCTGAGTTCATGTCTTCTGTTAAGGTAGTAGATATTGATGATAGAGAGAGGAAAAAATACCGGGGAAACTTCAAGATGCAAGTAAGAATGGGAGGGAAAGAATACTATGTGACAGAGGCGATCTCGAATGAGATCTTCACTGATAACGATGAAAAAGCAAAGGCATGCTCGACAACATAGGGGGACAAGATGACCATTCAACATAGCAACCACAAGATGTGAGAACAACTATCAGGAGAATCTTCTCACAACACTAAAAACTTGAAGGTGAGAAAAAACTTCTCATGCTTCATCAGAGTAATCCAAAAAATAACTTCCAATACAATCTTTACAAGATCAGAGATAGAAGGAGTGTCTAAAGGATACCTGTTCCTAATATGGTCAATGATGAATAAGGGATAGTGAATATAGGAAGGATCTTGATAGAGAAGATGGCAATGACTGCATGGAAGGATGCTAAGAAGATAAAAGATCTTTGGATGGGAGGTAAAAAACTTAGATTGTCTCCTACTTGCTGTCGCATGAATAGCTGAGAAGATACAAGGCGACAGAGGGGTACACAAAGTTAGATATTAAGTACCTCATAACTGTTGGCATTATAGAACAAAAGAATAAGCTCTTCTACAAGATGTCTTATTCAAAGCTACTACTCCCCCTCCCAGAGAAGGCTCACAGCAATGCCCACAAGTTGCGCCCAACTGAAGAAGAAATTGATAAAATATACTCTAGCACTATCAAAAGGGGTGCAGATTCTGAGCCATCAACTGGGGCAATACCAAAATTTGAACAAGTACTAGAATAAGGATAACACCAAGCCAGAGAAGAGAAATAAGCTTGCAATCTGACCACATCAAGTAAAGACAACGGAACCTCAACTGTCTAGGAGAAAAGAAATTTCCAAGCCCCTACCCCTGGAAGGAGAACCTAAGGACTATGATGAAGGGTCCTTCAATGCACCTCCTTCTGCCCCTACTCCCACTGAAACAACTAAGGCCTCCAAATAATGTAAAACTGTCAAGGAAGCCGAGCAAGCCCAACACCCCTCTATTATCCACTCAAAACAACCTAAAGCATTGCAGGAAAAGCAATCCTACCTTGATGCACATGAAGAGCCTTTGTTGGGTACGCCTAAAAGATGACCAGAAAAAACCCCTGAGCCAACAATAGAAACAACGTTAACAGAAAAATGACAACAATCGTTGACATTTGGCGATGTCCTGGGGCATCAGTTTGATGCCATGTGGGCACATGTTCAAAGATGTTCTGCAACCAATTCTCATATAAATATCTGCCTAGATGCACTAATTATGTAGGTACAAGGCTTGGACGCAAGAACAACAACTCTTTCTAACCTCATGAAGGAAGTCCTCGATAGTCAAGAGGCAATGATGGCAACCATCAAAGCAAAGATTGAAAAAATGACTAATATATGGAAAGAGAAAGAAACAATATGAGTTGAAAAGGACCAGATGCGCAAGGGCTATGAAGAGGCGATGCAAGATATATAAGAAGAACACATGCCTAGAAGAAGAACACAGAGAGATGGAGTATGAACACCAGGAGCTAGAAGGTTGGTGAAATTTAAAGAGGGTGAGGCGTATGGTGAAACTATCACCATCTCAAGATTTCTCAAGATCAATACTTAGAGTCGAAAGCACGAATACAAAACCTTCCCAGTGGGAGGAGCCCATAGAAAAAGAGACACCACCTCAACCTATAGATTACAAGGGTACAGGTGGGACAAAAACAAATACTCTGGCACGGAAGCTCAACCTAAACTCCGCACCCTCAACAATGAGCGCCCAAGAAGTCATCACTGTCACTGAGGATATCCACTCTGTCATTGTTTCTAGGCCTCAGGAGATGAACAAAGAGGCTATTGATGAGCCACACCACGTCGATGAGTAAAGTAGAAGAAAGATGATGAGTTTTGCCGATGACTCCACACTGGAACGTTATATGCAGGAGTTGGACAGATCCATGGACATAGGCAAACTCTACTTTGACTTTTGGGAGCACAACGAGCACCGCGATGACATATTTGATGGTAAGATGGCCGCCAATTTAACATCATTGAATGAGGTAGTACTTGAAAAACCATTGGAGACAAATCTTCTGCTACAAGAATCTACCAAGGAAATCACTGCCAAAAACCTAATGCAAGTAGAGCCTCAGGGGAGGAAGATAACTGAAGAGCCAACACCTGTTGCTCCAGCTTAGCCTACACCAACTCTTACTGCACCAGCTTCTCCTATACAAGCAATTGGTGACGGAACATCTAAAGATGACGAGGGTGGGCTGGCTTCATTATTTATCAATGAGCCAGGCAGAAAGCAGATCCCACCTACTGATAAGGAAGAATTAGGATTCGCTCCACCTCTCCCATGTATAATGGTGGGCATGGACATGGCCTCACTATCTTATATAACATGCAAGGATGTCCTGGAAGACGTGATAGATGACAACATTCCAGGCATGGACATCCTGTATCACAATAAAGGAAGGTCCCTAACTAGAGAACACCTTAGAGGGATCTTCCTGAAGAGAGTACATGTTCACAAGAAGTTATTTAAAGTGATGTACACTATGTTGCTAGAAGAGTTCCTCCATGCTGATAATGTGAAACCAGTGTTTAATGGCACCACTCACATGGTAGGGCAACTATTCAATCAAAGACACAATTCTAAAGATGTCAAAAAGCTGCAACAAGTTGTGGATAGGATGAGACCCCATTCATGACCTTGCCTATGAGAATGATCAAGCACTGGGATCTAATTATGGTGAATCTATATGAGCATCACACAATAGTATACAACTGTTGCCCTACTGAATTGGACAAAATGTCCCTAGTCTACAAAGATAAGGAAGCTAGAGACATCCTGAAGGTACCACTGCGTCTACAACGCGCAATCCTAAATGCAGGAGATTGGCACCAAGGAATTTGGAAACAATTTTCTATCTATAATAAGGTACCCCAGGAGGAGGCAGGAACATGGCATTGTGCTTTTGTTATACTACCAATGATGGAATCCATCAACAAGGGGATTCCACTAGAAGACCTCTGCAATGAAGTTCTGCATGGACTATATGGTGTCTACACTATGGAAGTAATCTACGATTGCTACTTCTTCAACGACCCAACGATGCCCTCAAATGTGATACCACATAGGCTTCACACCGGAATTCCCCTACCTAAAAAGAAGACTTGGCGAGAAAAGCTGAAGACCATGTGAATTGATCCTGAAGAACCAGCCAGGGAAGCCGCCTGGAAAGAAGGGTGGGTAATAGACACCACTCAAGATAAAGAACAACCTCAAACTACAGACAGGCAAGAAGTCACCCCCATAGAAGAAAAAGAGCAAGAAGAATCTGTTGATAATGAGCCTGAAGAGGGAGAAATAAATGAAAATAATATGCCCATAATAAGGCCAGATGGGCCAGCAGGAGTTATTGTACCTACCTTTTAGGACTTTGATAGATGGGGTTGCAAAATCCTGCCATTGAAGTCCCTACAACTGTGAATGAATTGCCTAAAAGAAGGAAATACTATAGGAGAATTAATCTTTGAGAGGGATGGAATTTGTATGCTAAATGATGACCTCCACGATACTTTGAAAATAAGAGGATATCTCTCAGTGAACACTATGTCTATTTGTCAATCCTTGCTAGGAGACAACACGAATAATGTGCATATGGCATATTTTCTGCTCGTTGATGATATACTCAAAGACAAAAGGTTAGGCAAAAAAGAACACTTACAACAACGTCTGATGACCTCTCTTCCAGACTATATATTCCTGCCCATTCTACATGATAACCTTTGGACTCTTCTAGTAGTCAATATAATAGCAAGGACTACAATTCTATATTACAGCTCCGATTCAGCCTTCCCACTAAACAAACATACAAATATGACTACTGTGAAGACGCCTATAGAAGAAAAATAAGTTATGTGCGCTAAAGCAATCATCAAGATGATCTAAAACCAAGGGAAGGGATACAAGAACGTAGAGGGCAAACACTTAAAAAAGATGAAGTTTTGCCATAGAAGCCCATAACAAGTGCCATTGTCCAATGATTGTGGATTTTATTGCCTAGCTAGGATGATAGCCCTAGCTATGATTATATGAAGTTTGAAAGCATGAAACATGAACAATATCACACACTCCATGGAATGTATGCCAATATGCCCATGCAATCAAAATGGGCAATCACCAAAAACTAACAATAATAAAGTAAGCTTGTTTATACCTACAAATCCTTTTTTGACACTCTGAGAAGGAGTGAATGATAAGGGTTGAGGGAGGAGTTATAAATGGCCATGAGAAGCACAATTTTATCACTTAATTTTAAATTCTAGTTGTACATATTCTTACTTTTACCCTCTTCAAGTAAAAGAAATTTGAAACAATTTTGAAAATTTTGAATTTTTTTGAACAAATACTTGCTATAGTTCCCAGTTTTAAACTTTTTTCCTTTGAGATTCAACTTCCTCTTATCTTAGCCCTATCTGTCCTCTCTCTACCTTTTATCATAATCATTGCTAGAGTGGTGCAAAGGAGCTACTAATTCATGTAAAAAGAGAAGGACACAACAATATGATCTTGTTGGCTAAATGGACATCTATAAATCCCTTTGTTTTGATTATGACAAACATTTCATTCTTATTGATCTAACGAGCTACTTGAGTGTGCAGGAACAAGGCGGATGACAAAGTACTAGGGAAATCCATATGCTTCCATATTTATATTTTCATGCAATGTAATCGCCTTGTAAAAAGCTTATACAAATATATAATGTACAAGTACTTAGAATGCATGTAAATCAAGCGTTAGATCTTCCCTAGCTAAACACCACATTTAGATAAGTCATCCCCTTCAAATAGCATCACATTTGCACACTCATACATATAATTAGTGCCTAAATTGAAACATTGAAACAGGATCAATCTCGGTCGACCAACTCCTCGACCGAGACACTCTCGGTCGACAATCTTCTCGACCGAGAAAGATCCAAAGTAGCCGTTAGACACAACTGACAAGGTAGTTGGCAGTTGGAGATAGACGTTGCAAATCACTTGATCCAGAGAGCCTGTCGGTCGACAAAACTTCGACCGAGTAGGTATCTCGGTCGACCATTCCTCGACCGAGATGAACTCTGACAGCAACTGCAGAGTAAATTAATTAGCCGTTGCTAAAGCAACAAACTTGTATCTAACGGCTAGTTAAGCACTTAGAAACCCCTAGAAGTTGTCTAGAACGTCCTTAAGCATACATAGGCCATTCCTATAAATAGGACAAGCCATAGGACTCTCATAAACATCTTTTACACACTTGAGTACTCTTTGAGCAAGCAATTACATTTGCAATCTGTTGTGAGCAATTTGAGCATTGTAACAATTGGCTACTTTCATCCTTAGCTCAAAATTCGTGTCCTATAGGCTAGCATCTCCTACCCACTGCAAATCACAAGTCCACACACTTGGTTAGGAGATTTATACGCTTGATCTAGGCAAATCAAGCCTTGGGCTACAAAGGATAAGTTGTAATTTCCTTTTTCCTTTCTTGTTCTCTATTACTATTTGTACTCTCCTTGCTACTCCTAGGTTGGAGGCTGCGGATTGGAGAGGGTGGAGATCTTCTTGGTGAAGAAGGTGACCTTGAGCTACTTCAGAAGGCTGGTGCAACGGGAGGTTACTTCTAGAGAGGAAGGCTACTTCAAGGGGGAGCTTGGAGTTACTTCAAGAAGGCTACCTCAAGTTGGTGCACCTACTTCAAGTGAAGGCTGTTCAAGGGGTGTAAAGGAAAGTATTGTATTTTGTATAAATCCTTGAGAAGGTAATAAAATAAATACTTTCAAAATCCCGGTTGGGTAAGCAACCGGGTAGTGGACTGACAACTTTAGTATTTGCTAAAGTTGGAACCACTCTAAACACTTGTCTCCTTCTTCTAATCTCAATTGTGGTTGTTTGAGTTAAATAAATTTTAAAATTATTGTAAAACTCTATTCACCCCCCCTCTAGTGTTTTTCAATTGGTATCAGAGCAGGCTTCAAGGAACCCTAACCAGGTCTTGAAGAATGGAGGGTAATGGTGATTACAATCACAACAAAAGGTGTTGCTTGGACAAAACTACAACATGTTGCAATTGGTGCTTAGGAACAAGCCACACAACAACTAGATGCCCATGGAGATCAAAGAAGGAAGATGATCACAAAGATTTTCTTATTGCTACAACTAGTGAAGAAGAAGAAGAGGTAAGTATTTTTGATTTATCTAAAGAAGAACTAGTTGCTAGTCTTGAAGAAACACATATTAAATATGTTGAGTGCAAGAAGAAATTAAAGAAATCTATTAAAGAAAATGATGAATTACATGCTAAGCTTCTTGCTATGACTTCCGAAAATGAAGATCTTAAAAAGATCATTGAAGATCATGATAGTAAGATAAAATCTATAGAGGCAAATTGCAATCTACTTTCTTTAGAGAAGATCAATTTGCAAACTCAAGTGAACGATCTTCAAAAACAACCCATATTGTGCACCCATATAGATTACGACACTATTGTCAAAGAACAAAACTCATTGTCATCTAATCTAGACCAAGCAAAACTAGATATCAAGAAGAGAATGGATGAGATTGCCAAGTTACAACAAAAAGTTAGTAGTTTAAATAATAATGGCATTCTTGATCAAATCTTAGATAATTCCTATCATCAAATTGGGAGAAGAGGACTAGGTTACAAGCCTAAAGGGAAATCCTATCAACAACCTAGTTGGAGAAAGTCACAAACCCATCAATCTATATATGTACCTAAAGGAACATCTTCACCCAAGGACAACACAGAACACAACCATAGAAAAAGATATGAGGTTGACTCGATATGTTGTCATTATTGTTTGCGCCTTGGTCACTATTCTTTTTCATGCCCTTACAAGAGAAAAGATGTCGAGTTAGTTTGGGTTCCAAAACCTCCAAACTAAATGAACAGAATCAAGTTGAGATATGACCAAGGACCTTAGTTGCATATTTCTATGTCTATCTCAACTCAACACAATGGGATAACAAATAAATTTAATTATCTAAATATTTAACTTGCATAATTATGTTTCACTTGGAAGAAATTAACAGTTCCAGAAATCTTATCGGTCGAGAGACTGTCGACCGAGAGACCATCGATCGAGAAATTGTCGACCGAGCATGTCACTAATCTCCAGTCTGCTACAAAATTGCTGAATTCTTTTAAAATTGATGAAATTGCTATCTATTTGTGATTGATGACTGGATATATTTTGAAAATCATCCCTGCAAATTTAAATGAGATTAATATTAGTTTATTCCCTAAATGATTTAAGTTTAAACTAAAATTATGCTTAGTTCAATGAAAAGAAAATTTCTATTTTCACATGATTTTTCCTAAAGTATTTTCTGGTCTATCCATATACAAATCATGTGATGGAATTATCATTATATGTTGTTATCATTACATCATGGATATGATTTCACTATTTGGTACGCATAGATAATGATAATTGTATGCATGGATCCATGATGATATATTCGGCAAGCAAAATGATTTATTAGTTATATGCTATTGCTTGCAACACTTAAGACAAAATCTTTAAATTAGTATCTTTGAAGACTTGAGATATTAATTGTGCCTTCATTTAAGAATTATATTAAGTAGTATGCTTCAACTTGTTACTTAATCAAATTTTATGCAGATATTATACTCGATATATTTAATTTGAAAATCTGCAAATTTGCCTCTTGGTTAAAATGAAATTTGACCAAGGGGCGCTATGGTCGTAGTCAAATTTGACCTAAAATAAATTTGACACAACAACTAATTGAATATCATTTTATTGGGATTAAAAGCACAATTAATTTATGATCACAAAATTGTCCCAATATTGTCAATAATAAAAAAAAATATTACTCCCTTAGAAAATATATATATGCTCTACAAATTTAGTCTATCATTTGCATTAAAAATCAGCTTAAAAATTTCGTACCCAATAAGTCTGTCGGTCGACGAATTCTTCGACCGAAAACCTCTCGGTCAGCCCACCTCTCTCGACCGACAGAATCTAGACCGACCTAACATCGGACACACTTCCGGTCGACAATTGTTCGACCGAGACAGTGTCGGTCGACAATTGCTCGACCGAGAATGAGCCGTTGGGATATGACCGTTGCAATCCGACCGTTACCGTTGACGACCGACCGTTGCAAGTCGACCGTTGGACGGCTGAGTGGCACGTCTGGAATATGACCGTTGCGGACGATCGGTCGACAAATTGTCGACCGACCCGGTCACTGGATTTCTATAAAAGGGACCAAAAATGGGTCACTTCTTCACACTTTCATATTCTTGCTTCCATAGGTTCTCTCTAGTGCATTCTTGTGCAAATCTTTAGCATCCTCATCCCCAAGACTTCCTTGCTTCTTCTCCACCTTCAAGCACCGCAATGGCCTCATCATCTGCTCGTGGGAAGAAGAAGGTCGCCGGCAGGAAAGGAAGGGAAGCTACTCCACCATTAACGATCATCAACGACATTGCCTTCGTCGACGGAGATGCTGGTGATCGCTATCTACGGCTCTCCTCCAAAGCTCCTCTCCCACGACGACCAGTTGAAGTTATGGACTTCTTCAACATCGTCGACTTGGAGGACCTTTTTGAGGTGCAAAAGTTGAAAGAATTCATCAACCCTTCTTTCCCTTCCTATTCCACCAAGGTAGTGAATGAATTCTATGCTAACCTCATCTCCCACTCTGAAAATGAAACCATCTTCTTCTATACTATGGTCAATGGGCATAGCTTTTGATTTACTGAAGAAGATATTCTTGACATGCTAAATATTGACCTAGATGAATATCAAGACACCCTTGACCTTACCACTGGAAACCCACTTAATCAATTTTCCCAAGATGACCATACAGTTAGTCTTAGTGACATCAAAAGAACCATTTTTCAATCAAATACAACCTGTCACGAAGATAGGGGCACATACTACGCTATCAATCTCAAACCCGCAGCTAGGATTGTAAACCTTATTGTTTCAACAAACATACATCCTAGAGCAAATAAGTCTGAAGTTCCTATTTTTCGCATGTGTCTAATATATGCCATTATCCAACGTATTCCCACAAATTTTATCCGCATTATTCTTAAAAACATGCTTGAGTTTTCTGGCAATCCTCCATATGCTGATCTTGTATGCCAAATTACTCAACATTTTCTTAAGACACAAATTGAGGATATGGGTTATACATGGGAGCGTAGACCACAAAAAATAAGTAAGAATACTGTAGAAAAAATGGGAATTGATTTCGGTCATAAGAGGGATAGGATGGAAGGAGAGACATCTACCCAAAATATACCACCACCACCTCCTCCTACCAACCTACCCTATGATCCCATCCAAAACACCCTAACCTATGTTGCTGGGTCACAATATCATCTTAGTAAACAACTAGATTATAACCATCATGCCATGACTTATCTAAACCAAAGAATGCAAACCCTTTCTCCAAACCAACCAGATGAATATCCTTATTCTTTAAATCCTGGCATGCTCAATCCATATAATCCTTCTTACAACTATTATCAAACTCCACCTCCATCATCTATGGATCTCACGCACACTCAGGTTTCATCCATGCAACTGTAAGATATTGCTGCTAACTTCCGATTTGATCGAGTTCCTACCTTCTTGGAAGCGTATGCATTAACCAAGACAGGTGCTCTGGATTGGCAAACTTTGGTTAGATATTATGGAGCTGAGCCGTTTCTTGGGAAAGACCCTGATATTGATGTAATTCTTAAGTCTTTCCAGTGATTTTTGGAGTTGTATTAGTTGTAATGACATCTTTGAATGATTGTAATAAATGGGTCATCTCTATATGATTTGATTATCTTTCCATGCTTGTAATACATTCCATGTTTTTAATGAAATTGGTTATCTTCACTTGTTACAATGGATATTCTTCTAAAAGCATATGAGACATCTTCTAAATATGGATTATAAGACTATCATAGTAGAGCATCCAAAATAAGGGGAGTAATAAATAAAAATAAATAAAAAAGAATGCAATCTTTAAAATTGTGACTAAATTGACTATCTATTGCAAATAATTCAAACTTCTATTTGGGATATCTATCTAAGGGGGAGTATAGTATAAAATTATGGGGGAGAAATACTATAAATTATTCAACTTGGATATCTTTTTGAAATGACAAAGGGGGAGAAAAGAATATAAAATCAAAAATATAAATGAGTTTCATAACATCTTGGCCAGCACTTACTTGCAAAAATAAAAATGGCTACAAAAGGAAATCTTCAGGTATGAAACTCATATGTTTTATATTTCCTTTATTTATATTTTGGAAATGTTTGTCATCTTCAAAAAGGGGGAGATTGTTGGCTAAATGGACATCTATAAATCCCTTTGTTTTGATTATGACAAACATTTCATTCTTATTGATCTAACGAGCTACTTGAGTGTGTAGGAACAAGGCGGATGACAAAGTACTAGGGAAATCCATATGCTTCCATATTTATATTTTCATGCAATGTAATCGCCTTGTAAAAAGCTTGTACAAATATATAATGTACAAGTACTTAGAATGCATGTAAATCAAGCGTTAGATCATCCCTAGCTAAACACCACATTTAGATAAGTCATCCCCTTCAAATAGGATCACATTTGCACACTCATACATATAATTAGTGCCTAAATTGAAACATTGAAACAAGATCAATCTCGGTCGACCAACTCCTCGACCGAGACACTCTCGGTCGACAATCTTCTCGACCGAGAAAGATCCAAAGTAGCCGTTAGACACAACTGACAAGGTAGTTGGCAGTTGGAGATAGACGTTGCAAATCACTTGATCCAGAGAGCCTGTCGGTCGACAAAACTTTGACCGAGTAGGTATCTCAGTCGACCATTCCTCGACCGAGATGAACTCTGACAGCAACTGCAGAGTAAATTAATTAGTCGTTGCTAAAGCAAGAAACTTGTACCTAACGGCTAGTTAAGCACTTAGAAACCCCTAGAAGTTGTCTAGAACGTCCTTAAGCATCCATAGGCCATTCCTATAAATAGGACAAGCCATAGGACTCTCATAAACATCTTTTACACACTTGAGTACTCTTTGAGCAAGCAATTACATTTGCAATCTGTTGTGAGCAATTTGAGCATTGTAACAATTGGCTACTTTCATCCTTAGCTTAAAATTCGTGTCCTATAGGCTAGCATCTCCTACCCACTGCAAATCACAAGTCCACACACTTGGTTAGGAGATTTATACGCTTGATCTAGGCAAATCAAGCCTTGGGCTACAAAGGATAAGTTGTAATTTCCTTTTTCCTTTCTTGTTCTCTATTACTGTTTGTACTCTCCTTGCTACTCCTAGGTTGGAGGCTGCGGATTGGAGAGGGTGGAGATCTTCTTGGTGAAGAAGGCGACCTTGAGCTACTTCAGAAGGCTGGTGCAACGGGAGGTTACTTCTAGAGAGGAAGGCTACTTCAAGGGGGAGCTTGGAGTTACTTCAAGAAGGCTACCTCAAGTTGGTGCACCTACTTCAAGTGAAGGCTGTTCAAGGGGTGTAAAGGAAAGTATTGTATTTTGTATAAATCCTTGAGAAGGTAATAAAATAAATACTTTCAAAATCCTGGTTGGGTAAGCAACCGGGTAGTGGACTGACAACTTTAGTATTTGCTAAAGTTGGAACCACTCTAAACACTTGTCTCCTTCTTCTAATCTCAATTGTGGTTGTTTGAGTTAAATAAATGTTAAAATTATTGTAAAACTCTATTCACCCCCCCTCTAGTGTTTTTCAGATCTTACTTCATTCTTATAGAAAAATATTGCGTAAAGGCAGAAGAAAACCCCTGAGTCTATTGAATCGCTAGAAATAAAGAGGACTTTACCAGCCACACTCCCTTTCAATCTTCCTAAACTGAAAGTTCTAATTAGAAAGTTAACACCTCCCACAAGAAGGAAACAACTACCCCTATCAATTTTAATTATCCCTGCTTTGGGATGAAAAGAGGCTTGGCCACCCAAAAATCCTCCCTAATCCCTTTCCCTAACATGAGGGAGGAATAAAAAGCAAAAAAGAAAAAATAAATCATGAGAGTTGTGCCTAAAAGTTGCTGAAGGATTCCACATGGTCGATGTATTGCTGCACTCATGAATGCAGATATGTTGTGCCTGCAAGTGAAATCTTGAAGCTGAGTTATACCCACATGCATTCCTAATCAACCCTCACACAATCACCTAACTTCACATCAGGGCCCATTCGGGCAGTACTACCTTTACGATAGCCATTGGTTGAGGGATACTTAGGGGTGTAGGAAAACACTAAAAGCCTTACCTTCCGAAACATAGTAGCTTAGGCACGACCAAAATAAAGGTAGAGTGTGAAAGCTACCCTTACTAGAATTGTTTACAAGTATAGCTAAGAACTTAGGGCAGGAACGACCTTGCAAAGGAGAGTCCTTTACCATAAAGGACAGTGGCTTGGATGCTAGGTCAAGCAACTCTGGAAACAAAAGGGAGAGAAATGGAAGTGTAGGAAGTGGACCAAGCCTAACACAATGGTTTTGTTTTAAGGATGGAATAATTTGGTAATGGTGTGTTCATAATGATAGAAATCATATATAGCTCATCATTCAGTAATTTGATTCTATTTGTTATCCTAAGGATAGACCAAGCTATAAGTTCTGGGGAGTTGATAACATCTCATTTTGTGAACTTTTTGCATATGTTTTATTCCTATTTTAGCATCCCTTTTATAGACTATTATGTTTATTTGATTGTCTTTGGGAAAAATCTAGATTTGATACTCCCTCCCACTCCACATATGTTCATGCCATGCCACGACCACGAGAATGGCCCATGGATGTGTCACCTGGGATAGAGCCTAAGGTCAGCAATGCCTAGTCACGACCGTGACACTAGTCACGAACAAAATGACCCATAGCAACCACGATGCAGGATGGCGAAGACTTCGTAATCGGGATGAGGTCGTGACTTGGATAAAATAAGAAATAACGACATGCGTCATGACCTAGGATGTGTCATGGTTTTGACACCTATTTTTACCTCTGCTTAAGTTGCAGTCGTGATGATACCTCTCACCAAGAATAAGACACTTGCTACAAAAGGTCACGACTGCGAAAGGGGCCGCAGTCAAGGCATACATTACGGTCGCGACAGGGTGTTAAGTCGGTGGGTTGTGCCTATAAATAGTCCCCTAACTCCACACGTAGGGGAGATTAGATCATCAAGAGCGATGAAGTGCTGCCAAACTCTAAAATCATCCTCGCTCATCTTCAAAGGTCTTAGATCTCAAAAGTTGAAAGTTGGAGTAGAGAGAAGGTCTACCACCCTCTTCTTTGAGAGGAGTTTCCATCTTCCACATTCACACCAAATCTATATCTGAAGAAGTATCATTGGTGTATCACCTCCTTCTTTCTCCAAATCTATTATCTTCCCCATGATGTATCTTCTCCTCTTTGTTATTATTGATGTATCCACACATTTGTAACGTTGTTATGCTGCCCGTTAACATGTGTGGCTAAACACCTTACTTGGGTTGGGAGTAGCCACTAAGGTTCTCCCAACATGTATATACTTGCAACCTTTTGAATACATATATATATATGTATATATATATTATATACATACATACATATATATACTCCTAGCAAGGATTATCTCCATACTCTTTCTCTTAATGCTTCACATGCATGATTAGTTACCATCTTGTGATGTATGATTGTTAATGCCTCGAAAGAGTAGTATTAATGTTATCTAAGTTTTATGGAGTTGCATGAATGCATGAAAATGTTGGAATGCTAAAGCTAATGGTCATATGGTTTGCTTGGTGATTGTTTGTTTTGCCATCTCAAGAGAGAGACAACCTTATAATCTAGATCTATGGTAAGATCGAGAGAGGAGAGAATAGACATATACGATGATTTTTTTAACCCTGTTAAGGGTATACAAAAGGGTGTGAGGATTGCATGTTGGTGAGAGATCTTAGAAGGCAAACCTAGCCAAAGTTCCCTTCCACCCTTTGGTTCCATCTTCCTTGTTTGACATTATTCTCTTGTTTTATTTTCTTACTTTTTTTTATTATTGCTTTGTTTGGAGTAGCACCGTTCCTTAGGGAACACCATCTTGATCTACCTTTTTGTTTGGTGTATCTGAGTCTGAGGATCTACGTTCTTAGATCTTACCAACCTTGTCCCTATGGTCCGACCCTGACCTTCTACAGAGAACCCCATATAATAGTTGTGGAGTCCTGAGTGTCAGGTTATAAATCTAAGAGTCTGACTACTCTAGATCTGCTCCATTTTTGGATGTGCGATTTAGGCCAGTCAACTTTTTGATGAGCGTGAAAAAGGTTACAACATCTCCCTAGGTGCATAGGTCAGGATGTTGATTGTGAGAATCCAATGTGACTTGCCTCTGGTGACTCGTAGCCTCTTCCATCCTTTGTATGATCATGGGGATTCACCTAGATTTATCCAGATGCATGTACATTTTAAAGTGTATTTTGGTAGGATGGACCTATTTTAAGGAGTTATTTTTAGGTTGGCGAGCCGTGGGGCCTCTTTATAAAGACTATGCTCCTTCCCTCCTAGGCCCTAGGTTCTACTTTGACATTTCTACTTCAAGATGCACAATGGTACATGGTCTGATGTTTACGTAGATTTTAGGTGCTTTCTGGAAGAATGGGAGCTTTTAATTTTGATCAATAATAGTAGCATTTAACGAGGTTGGCAATCATGTGATGAATATGAATATCTTCATCCACAGGTCACCCTAGTCATATATATCGTGAATAATGTAGGGTTCTTCCCATTTAGGATTGAACTTGCCATTGGAATCAACATTCTAGATGACTCACAATACCAGGTAACCCTTCAGGAAACTATGTAATCTGACCTTCTTATTGAATGCTTAAGACATTCTTTATTAATAACATTGTGCATGGTGTAGGGCTTTCATCCATCATTATTCAAGAGTGTTGAAAAAGTAGACTTCATATTGAAACCATTCAGCTTCTGAGATATCTACTTTATCTAGATTTGTATTTCAAATGGTAAGACTAGTTTTATCCCAAATACTATGGAGTATGAAATAGCCCCTGTATAAGTTCTGATGGACATGTGGTAGGCCCAAAAATCCATTGGAAGATATTCATTCCAGTTGGCATGTGAGCTGATAGTTTCCTTCATAATCTTGATCATATTTTTATCAGCAACTTCTACAACTCTATCCATTTGTGGTTGATAAGGTGACGTTAAATCATGTTTGATACCCAAAAAGCTCATGTACTGCTTGAAGGTCTGGGAGATGAAGTTCATCCTATTATCTGAAACAATCTCACACGATATCCCATATTGGCATATGATGTTGTTCTTGAGGAACTTGATGACTGCTAGGCTGATGGACACAACTTCTATCTACTTAGTGAAGTCATCAATTGCGGCTAAGATGAAGAAATTGTCATTTGATTCTCTAGCATTTATCTTGTTGATCATGTCAATTCCCAAGAAGATAATTCCCAAGGCATGGACATGTTATACTATTGATTTATGGGAAAATGGATTTAGTCCTTGTGGATTTGACAGACTCGTCATTTGCAAACAAATTGGCAACAATACGTTTCCATGGTATTCTAGTAGTACCCCTGTATTTTGTTGTCTAGCATGACTCCATTCATGTGTGCGTCACATGAACCTACATGGACCTCCTTCATTTGAGCTCCAACTTCTATATTGTCAATGCATCAAAGAAGAGTCTAATTGTAAGATCTATGGTATAGTTGTTCTCCCCTTGAACATACTACACAACTTGTCTCTTGAGTGCTAGTTTTTCTCTCTCGGGAAGGTTCTTGGGGACAACCTTGTATGATAGATACATCTTGATGTCATGAAACTAAGCCCTTTCTTTGTTGTCAGGTGCATTGTCAATGACCATTGCAATAATCTGATTGAGTCAAGAGTGAAGGTCTGGCTTTCTTGGATGTCAATCCATGAGGCAAGGGTTGTTAGAGAACTAGTGAAGGCATTGTTCTCTCTTCTAATTAAGTGGAAGGAGACATTCTCAAAGCCTCAAGCTAGGGAACACATATACTCATGGTATGGTACCAGGGTTTGATGGTGTGTTCTCCAACTATTTTGGACTTGAGAGATGACAAGAAGGGAGTCACCATAGACATGTAGGCATTGTGCCCTTTGCTGTTTGGAAAGTTGGAGTCCTAAAGTGCATGCATCATATTCACCCATATTGTTAGTGGTGTCCAACTCTATCCATCTTGCCCCTGGAAGATGTTCTCCTTGAGGGATTTAAAGGACTATGCCCACTCCATCCCCTTTTTGGTTCGTGACTCTATTAAAGATGATTGTCCACATGTCAGTAGCAAGAGGGATCTCCACATATGGTGGGTTGATCAACCCTATATCTTTATCTGGGATTTAGCAGTCAAAGTAAGTTCTTCTGGTAGTAGGGAAACTTGTAGCTGATATGCAAGGGCTTGTGCTTTGATTGCCTTCATCATGAGATAAGTAATGTCAAATTGTGACAACATTGATTTCCATTTAGCTTATAACCTGTTCAGAGTTGGGTGATTGCATAAATTGCAGAATGGATCATGCTTGGCAATCAACTGCAAAGGATACGTCATTAGATAGTGGCACAATTTCCTCGTTTCCTGAATCTAAGCCAGGAAGTATTTTTTTATTTTAGTATATTGAACCTATGTGTCATTGAATTTCTTGGACATGTAATAAATACCATGCTCACCATCAATCATGGATTGACTGAAGACTTCATTGATCGATGTCTCATAGATGAATAGGGGAAGAATGAAAGGAAAACCAGGTATGGCAAGCCTCAAAATTGGAGGATTGGTGAGGTAATATTTGAGCTTTTGAAGTGCAACCTCACATTGTTTGTTCTACCCAGACTCATAGTTCTTCTTTAACATAGTGAAGATTGGATCACATATAGGTGTGAGTTTGATGACAAAACAACTGATGTATTGGTGATGCATGAACATGACTCATATTTCCTACTTTTATTTAGGGGTATGCATTTCCCAGATGGCATGAGATTTTCAAGGATCTCTTTTGATCCCTCTCCAGATGATGATGTATCCCAACAAGTTAGCAGATATTAGCCCAAAGGTGCAGTTGGCGGGATTCAAGCATAGTTAGAATCATTATAGTTATCGAAACAACTTCTTGAGGTTGATCATGTGATCCTCATGATTTTGATATCTAGCGATCATGTCATCCATGTACACCTCCACCTCTTTGTTCATAATGTCATGAATGAAGGCACCCATTTCCCTTTGGTATGTAGCTCCAATGCTTTTGAGATCGAAACTCATGACTTGGTAGGTAGAAACACTCCTCACTCTATGATGAAGGTGGTCCTTTCTTTGTCTTCCTTTTGCATCTTGATCTAATTGTACCTGACGAATTCATCCATGAAGTTGAGTCAACTGTGTTGTTAACAAGTACATCTATGTGTGGAATCAGGAAGTCATATTTTAGAGGTGACTTGTTGAGGTCACGATAGTTTTGGAACATAGATACTTTGTTGTCTTTCTCTCAAAATGGTACAATGTTGACAAGCCATGTAAGATATTTGACTGTCTCTAAGAGACCAAAATTGTATTGCTTTTATACTTCCTCCATGATCTTGAGGCTCCACTCTGGCTGCAGCCATCTAGACTTTTGTTTGATGGGGCAAACACCAGGGATGATGGGCAATAAGTGGACAGTAATTGTCTCATCCAACCCAACCATGTCAACATAGCTCTAGCAAAACACATCAATGTCATGGAGTAGAAGCTATATGAATTGATCTTGGATTTTTTTGCAGTAGACAAACCCCAACTCTGACTTTGCATTATTTGAAGCCTGAGTCAGGATTCATTGTCTCTATCTCATATTCAGTATGAAAAGGTTGATGCTCCTTCATCACATACTCCTGGATAGATACATATTCAAACTCGACATCTTCATCGTTGTGTATCAGTGCCACCTCTATGAAGTAGCTGGAAAAATTGTTGGAGAGCCTGATCATCTTCAGATTTGTTTGAGTTTTTTTTATGTTTCTGTGCATTTTGCAAAATTTTTAGATTTTGTAGGGATGAGTGAGGATGTGGAAGAGCATGATGAAACATCCATTCTGAGATCTCTACCACATCAGTGTGTAGTTCCTCTAGTGACATTTTTTAGGTGAGAGGGGAGACTTATCCGTTAGGACATTGTTGTAACACCTGGGCCCACTGGACAAGGCTCTAGAAGAGTTTCAAGAATGACGAATGGCCCCACAGTCCACCACTAACCTTAACTAAGTGCTTTGTCCTCACTCACACTCAAGTAAGGTCAAATTCTTGACTGGTCACCCATCCTAGTACTACTCTGGGTGGAACACGCTTAATCAAATTCTTTTAGGAGGTGCACCTTAGTGATATGAGTAGTCAAATCATCCCTTTTGAGATCATTTAATATGAGGCCTTAAATCTTGGGACGTTACAATCTCTCCCACATAGAATTTTTACATCCTTGCTAAGGCTTATCTATATAGACTCATAATACTTCCCCATTTTAGTGCAGACCCAACATGGCCATGTATACCCAATTACCGATCACGACTACAGTGCAAGGGTGGTTACATCACCATGGAAAACCCTATCCAACATGCCTGGACTGCACGACTTAAGACTAGCATGTAACATGCCATGTGGGTCCCACCTATTAGAGGGAATTGGATCTCATACCATTTATAACACATGTGCCCACTACCCAAGGCTCTAGTAGAGTTTCATGAATGAAGATTGGCCCCACAGAACACCACTAACCTTAATAGAGCTCTTTGTCCTCACTCATGCGCAAGCTATGATCAACTTCCCGACTGGTCACCCATCCTAGTACTACTCTGGGTTGAGCATACTTAACCATATAGTTTTTTTAATGATGGGCTCCCTGAAAAGGAGGTGTACCTTGGTCATATGGGTTATCCAATCATTCCTTTTGACATCATTTTATCAGAGGCCTCAAATAGTGGGACATTACAATTATGGTCATCCACACAACAATTCTAGAATTCTTCTCCGTTCTAGAAAGGATTAGTGATAGTTTGTGGCTGTTCCATGGTCTGGGAATCAAAGATGATGTTGACACCCCATCCTTCGATCATGCCATAGGCACCATCGTAGTCATCTCATGTGATGCCATATTCTACTTCGATGACCTAGACATCTATAGTCCTGGTATTCTCTATGTTGGGATAGTTTGGGAAAACCTAGCGAGAATTGTAGTTATCTACTTTAGGTGTCACTTCCACCCCTTCTTGTGTTGGTTTGACAATAATTTTTTAGGCCAACATGGTCATCTTCACAAACTTGTATGATTTTATTAATATCTGAATGCTCAGGGCACCACATATTGATAGTGAGAGTAGACATTCTATTGATTGTTTCCTCATTTTGAGGGATGACTTTTCTCTTGGATGGTTGATTGTTATGGGTGGTCCAGACACCTTAGTCTTCATCTATCATGAGGGTGATCTCCCTAAGGCTTATAGAAATTTTGAGATAGTCCTCAAAGTCCTCGTCATCAACCTCTTGCATGAAATAAAGCAATGTCACATACAATAGCCTTAGTTTTATCTAATTAGTCTTCAGTGATAGCGGTGATACAAGGGAAGTATGGGTGGGCACCCTTAGGTTCAATGCCAAGGTCCCACCGATATAGTACCCTTAGTCGATATTCTTCTTTGAATACATTGGGGTTTGCAACTCAGATATTGAATCGCCAGTAGGATATTAAGGTAACCTCTTCGGTTTAGGTCCCTCATAGTGGGCCACAACATTTTAGGCTTCCAATATGGAGCCGACCTAGTGATCCGAGGCCATGTGTAGGATGGGGCATAGAACCCAAGTCCCAACCCTTTATGTCTGGAAGGGTCTACATGATCTTTGTGTGTCCTTGCCTTCTGGAGCCTAGTCCTTCTATTGGATGGACATTCATATCTCATATCCATTGTGTGAACAACATTAAAATTGTAGGGAAGATCATGCCTTCTTCTGTGTGGGGGCACCCAATTGATGTTCATTGTCATTCTCTAATGCAATTATGAGAACGAATGTAGATCATGGTTATAACTTTAAAATTTTATACTACATGGGTTTACGAATGTGTCACTTAGAGATATATGGACACTTATAGTTTTAATGATACAAACAATCTATTATACCCTAAGGATAATAAGCTAAGAACAAATGTTTCAACATGGAATGTGATAATAAATTATGAAATGTGTATTTTGCATATGGGATTAGTAGAGATGGAGCCCATTAGCATCTTGTATGAGACTCCCTTTTTATAATTTTCACACAAGGTCCCAAAAATTATTTGTGGCATTAAACATATCATTCCATGGATTCTCGTGGTGGTTCTCCATTTCAAAATCCACATTATTGCAAAGGCAATGTCTATGGAACTCACACATATATAGTATGGCTCTAGATAAAAACATACATGGATCTTGGGGGAGTTCAATTGGTGTTGATTGGCTACTTATGTATAAGTTTGTCATTTTGTTTTTTCATCTTCTTCCTCTTATTTTTTTTAATTCCAGTGTTGTGAGTCTATAATAGTTTCAAGTAGAAAGGAGAATCCCCCATATAGATAGGAATATTTATTGTTTTTATATGAGTTATCATTGGAAGAAATATTCATGTTGTTTTTAAATATCTTAACTTGATTGATATTATCAAATATATAAATTTTGGGTGGTGTGATAAAAAAACTGTGTCATGTAATATGCTATGTGATGTAATATGCTATGTGAATGGTAAATATATTTTGTTTGACTTTGATACATTATAGAAACTAGCATAAAAGATCAAGTATGGCATTTTTTATTGATTACGTACTTATTTTAGGGTATAAGTATCTTGTCAAGGAGATTTGTATTGGAGATTAGATGACAAATTGACAAGCATGGATATTTGAATGGCACATTTCTTATTACCCAAAACTTGACATGACATATGTAGATATGATCAATAAGTATAACACCAGAGGCCTTTTGAGAGAAAATAGTTCATCTTTGTTACTCACAAGCCATATGTCATGTACAAATAGGAGAGAGAACTCTTATAGAACCCATCAAGAATAAGACTAACAGACCATTGATACTCATATTAGAATGAAAGTAAAAGTCTTCTGCATTGACCCCTTTACCATAAAGTAGGTTAAGACCACATTTTAACTGGGATTGCTTCAACTTTAGTGTATATCGATGATGTTGGTGAGTTAGCATCATGTAATGTTCTGATCTGAGTGATCCATTATGAATATATCCACACATCAAAGAAATAATGCTAATTCTGAAGTAAAAATGAGACACTGTATTGCTAAGAACTCCATCGCTCATGATGAAGAGAACAACCACAAATGAAACTACAATACTGAAATATTGAGACTAAACATAAGCTGAAGTTGTCGTGATCAAACAACCACAGAAAAAATGTAGGGAAAATAGAATATGAAAGGAAAGGGGAGAAGAAACTCAATGATGGGGACACTAGAAGCAACAGAGATGGAGATTCCAACAAGGTCTACAACCCGAAGAGGCCAATAAATCCCACATCAATCTTTGGAGAACTGCCATCCATGACCCATAGCTAAAGGATCTTGATAGATCCTAAGTCCCAGACATAATATCATCAGGCTTGAGACTACGGAGCCACTGCATCCACCCCCTACATACTGACACTTCCAAATACCAAGTGCGCTAGTAGGTCCCAGGGGGGAGTGGAACTACACAAAATCAAGGTCACATCGCCTCCCCAGAGCCATCACCATGAATAGGGGAAACCCTAGTCACCCTCCCTATCTCTACTCACGAATGGAGTAGAAACACACAACCTAGTCTTTCTCATCACACCAAAGACCCTCAAAATTCTTTCTTGGAGACTATTATGTAATATAGTGCATAAAAGGTGCAAGAAGGTAAGACCTTTATGGTATCCTAGCCCATGTTTGGTTCATAATGGAATTATATGATCAACACTTGGTTAGTCAAAATATTTGAATAAGTTTGATCGAGATCTAGTCTGATTTTGTTTTGAAACATACTCTGGTTCTGGTCATCTGATATGAATGTAGTCTGATCTGATTGGTGACCCAATCTGGTTTTGGTCCAAGCATGGTCGACTTTTTGTCTGGATCCATTTGGATAGTATAAATCTTAATCTTAGTAGGTTTGATACTGTGTACCACTTTACTAGATAATGTAGTTATAATTTTATGTAGACATTTATTAAGATAAAAAAATAACAACTATTTTTTATTTTTATGATTTTATTTTTCATAATGTGTGCAGTTTTAAATTCTTATTAGTAAATACATGAATTCATATATTAATTAATTAATTACATTGCAACCATGTTATCCTACTGGAATTGTGTTGCCTAGGATGTGACTATTCTAACGGTCATGTGTGTAAGTGAATTTTATAAGTTCATTTTTTGAAATTAAAGGCACATTCTCAGTATGGTAAAAGCTACCAAAATTCTTACATGAATTAGGATGGGATTATGATATTTGTAACATTCATCCTAAATATTATTCATATTATACACACAAAAAATTGTACCATTATTTACATTTGAAGTACACTTTTGATATGAATATATGTCTAAGAAATATATGAAACACGTGATGGTGTGGATAGTTCTAGAGTATGGTAACCTGATCCTCTAACTTAATGATTACAACCAAACAACCCAAGAAAAAATATCCAACTCATAGAAAATCATATCACGCTATAGAGTCTACTAACTCCGACACCAAACTAATAGTGTTCACCTCTTAACAATACATAAAATTACATCTGTAAATCCATACACTTGAAAAACCATGAAAAAAGTGCAATGCAGAACAATAATTAAGTATAACGTATTATTGTTGTGCAAACACGTGTTTAGTACTATTAACATCCTGACTCTAAAAAACCTATCCCATGATTAGGAGATTGGTATCACTGATTCTTTAGATTTAAACAGACAAGGATAAAGTTATACCTTAATGTACATTGTTAATTCATATCACATGTTATGTGACAATAGGTCATATAATCAACATCACATGTCATAATACACTCATATTAACATAATAACTTAATTATGTGTTAACATGTAAGTAATTAATTAAATATGTTTATTTATATATTAAAAAACATATCTGATTACTTAAATAAATATTTAAAAAACAAATTAAATATGTCACATATATTTCCTTTGCTAATTAATGCTCACATAATAGCTAAATAAGAGGAATAATGTACTTAAACCATGTATTAGAATAAAAATTATAATATTCATGTGGAATCACCTAAGTAGAAGTGGAATTAAGGGACTAAATAGGTTAAATATGTACAATATGGAACTTTGTGCATAATAATATAAGGTAACTCCTGTGGAAACAATTTGAAGATAATAACCCTAAATTAATGAACCTTGATAATAATGAGCGTAATGATTAAAAATCCTAATTGTATAGGATTTACAAAAAGAAATCACCAAACTAAAATATAATGCAAAATCATGTTCCTTGGGTCCCAATTAGCTTGGGTTCCAAGTTTCACATTATTTGAACAATAATAACTATCATAATTTCATTTAAAAAATAAAATATGAGATAAGGCCAAAGATATTAAACAAATTATTAAATATCCTAGAAAGTGGAAATAGATTCCAAAATCATATTCTACATACCAAAACTAGTCTTTGTGTGAATTTTCCTATTAGTTGAACAATCTTATCTATCCTAGTTTTATTTAGGAGAGAGAATACAACTTAAAGAGAAAAATAAATAATTAAACAACCCTAAAAGTGCAAAATGGTGCCAAAAAAGGATTATCCATGTCCTAATTATCCTAGATGTCAAATTTCATATTAATTGGATACTCCTAGATACATAAACTAATTTATGAAACAAAAAATGTTTAAAAGTATATTAATATGACATTTTATTAGTCGAATTTGATTCCATAAAGTTGGAGATTTCATCATTGTCACGTTGTTCAATTTTTTTGACTTCTGATTTGTTCTATCTAATGAATGTCTTCTCTCTTCTACTTTCTCACTTTTAATCCTATGACCAGTTAGTTTTCTTCCTCCTCACATCTCTTTCCTTTTTTCCTCACCCAGCAGAGTCAAGTCCTTGTGTGCTTGTTTCCTTGCAGTGCGGTTGGTCTTTAGATGAGATTTCTTCTCCCCTCGATTCATCTCAAATTTCTACATCGATTGATCCCATCTTTCCCTATATGATTTTTCCCCAAAATGATACCCACCGACTAACCTTTCTCACCCTCAACTCACAAAGATTAGGAAAGTGAATCAAAAACTGCTGGGCATTCATCTTGGGCACTCACGAGTATATATCTACTTGTTCCACCCTCATCAATTTCTTTGGAGTTTCCCCAGACACCACAATCCATCTTGTTCTTCCTTGTGTGCCACTAGGTTGGTTTTCTTTTCAAGTTGCACCGTAGATGCAATTCCTCACTATCGAACCATCCTTCTGATCTCAAAAAACCCTCATGACCCTCCTTCTCTGAGTCTACTTGGTTGGCCCTCCTTGATCGTGATTTTTGTGGGTGGTCAAATATATCACGACCAACACACAATTGATCAATCCGTGTTCTTGACTTCAGAGATGTCGATGAAACTTTAAGAAGCCTCGATTGGTGATAGTATGACACTATGTAGGTTTGGCATTCTTCCCTCTTCTCTGCATGCAGACGACACATTTCCTCTTTTTTAAGTCTAGCCATGTTTCCCTTATGTTTCTTCTGGTCTTTTGGTCCCAAAAGGAGTTCTAAATATTTCAGCTTCCTTACTTCGATTGCCGCCTCATGTGCTATGTGGTGCATTTCTTGATTTCAAGTTTCTACCCTTGCGGTCAAGAATGTGATGGAAGATATAGGAGATGAGAGAGACATACATCTCTTAGCTCTTAGATCAGGCTCACTGAGCCTGTCGTCATATCACAAATCCTCTAGAAAAGCCTTTTGTCCCGTTCCGCCATGAAGTTTGGTTTTGATGCCTCACCATCAAAATTTGCTGAAACACATAACAAAATTTCAAGTTGTCGAAGAAGCAAAGAGGCGAAGGGACTTGATGTTGTAGTTTTTTCCTTGATAACCCAGTAGCTACTTTTTCATTAGCTTTTCAGCATAACATCATTATAGTCTTTTCAGTAATCCAATTATTCACCTTGTTAGTTTTAGGTAGGTCCATGAGGAATGCATTTATTGGCCCAACAAAGATAATTTTAAGGAAATGGATAATGTTATTTATGTGTATTTTTAGAATTGTCTGATTGGCCGATGCTTAAAAAACTAATAGGAAATTACTTATATCTTGTAAAAATAAAATAAAATATGCTTTAAATTCAATATCTTATAGTGTATCCACTGGTATCAAAATTTTCACCTAAATCAAATACAAGAAATACGTGAATCTCCAAAGATTTTCCTGATTGTTTAATATTTTTAAAGTTCATAACTACTAATATATAATTCATAAAAATAAAATAAAATATTATATGATTAGAGAATAATATAATCTAAGATGTTAATGGTTTTTATAACCTTATTCACTAACGGTAAAAAGGCAATTTTTAGGGTTCATACAATTAATGTAAACCTAACCCTAATTTCA
Organism: Alisma plantago-aquatica; assembly: GCA_963693085.1. NCBI lineage: Eukaryota > Viridiplantae > Streptophyta > Magnoliopsida > Alismatales > Alismataceae > Alisma > Alisma plantago-aquatica. The sequence continues at coordinate 137,551,668 of OY856409.1, forward strand.
TACATTCCTTAAATAAGTTGCTTGTTGACTCATGGAATTAGGATTTTTACCTTGGACATATGTAGACTTCATTTAAGGTATGTTGCATTTAATATTATTCTTATTGAGCAATAAAACTATTTTCAATCTCTCTCTTGGTTCAATGGACAGATAGCGTACACAATCTCTCTCTCTTCCGAGAATTTATTTCATGTGAAAGATTCTATATTGATTCTAATATTGTGATCATCTTACTTTGTTGGATATTCTTATTTACTCTATATTATACTTTACTTCATGATGAAACCCTAATTTTGTCTATGAGCTACTTTTCCCAGTTTTGTGGAGGATGTTTTATGTTGTCCATTTATGTGATGGAAATCTCATAAAGACTAAACTTTTACTACACTCTAAGTTTTGCATTCTTTGTGATTCAATAGCACTGGAGTGGTGTAAATACTTTGTTTTTATTGGGTTATGTGCCCTTCATGCTATTTTGGGGTGGAGTCTATGTGCCCCATACCTAGATTTTGTTCTTACTTTATATATTTAGGAGTTTGGCTATGTGCCTTACACCATCAGGTTTTAAGGTTATGAGCCTTAGTCGCCATTGTTATTTATATTTCACTAGTGTTATGCCTATCCCACATGCATGTACCCTAGATTCTTTATGTGTGATTTTTTGGCACATCCTATATTTGTTTTAATGCAATTGCAACTATTTTTCTTGATTATCATCTTCTAGCAATTCATATTCTTTTGATATCCACTTGCATAGTGTTTTCCTCTTATATGGGAAGCCTTGTTATATTTGATGTCCTATTCCCCTTATATTGCATAATCAATATTTTTACACACATATCTACTTTGTGCTGACAACATCTATTTTGTCTTCTCTTCTGGGGTATGATTCCAATCCCATGTGTAGGACATGATGGATATGACATGCAGATGCATGACTAACTTTTGGAGTTTACTCTCATGGATATAGAATTTAGATAGTTTAGGTATCCCTCTACTTAGATCCTAATGTTATTACTTTCATGTAAACCCCTAGTGGGAGAACTTATGTAACCATGATAAATTGAATATAGTCATAAATACTATTCCACTACTATACTTTGGTCTTATGTATACCATGATTTGAGAAATGAAAAAAATAACACTTATTCTACTTGTTTGTGAGTATGTTTGGAATAGATAGATTTATATTCCTCACATTAAGTAGGGAGTGGATCCCCTCTTAGGTCCCACTCCTTACAAGATGGTATTAGAGCCATGATATATAGAATTTGAATATTTGAATTTTTTTATCCCTAATTAGAACCCTTACCTTAAATAGTCACCCTCTAAGTGATGTGTTTACCCTAAAGCTTACTTAAGTTGTTTTATAGGTTATGAATGAACAATTTGGCTTCATAATAAGCACATATAATAATCTTGATGAGTAAACTCTAGTGTGAGGTGACCCTTAAGATCACATGTAGGTTTGTTGTAATGCATCTCTTTTAAAGTTATGAGTTTCGACTTTAAGATGGAGATAGGTATGAGGATGGAAAGTAGTAGGATATTAAAATGTTACTATGGAATACTTTGTGAGTCAGTTCTCACAATTGATTTTGAATCCACCTTTTGTTTTATGTGGAATATATTTCATCATCAAAATTATTTTCCATTATACTATTATATGTATAAAAAAATTATGGATTTATCGATGTTTTCTCAAACTGAGTCACAAAGAAGAGATCTACAAAGTTTGATATACAACCTCTAGCTTTGAATGGAAGTGATGACCATGATAGTAAGTCTTGTGGTTTAGCTGACATACCCTTACATACCCTATGACTTTTTGGGTGCTAATGTGAATCTTAAGGTCAGTATGTTAGAAACACAAGGACCTAAAATTCAACCCTAGGTGGGTATGACATGTGAATTGGACATGATCTATGAATAACATAAGCCCCTAAAATATTCATAAAGATACATAAGAAACCCTAGTGCCTTGATGTTTCTTAGCTTGGCTTATTAGGTTGTTAAAACTTTTAAGGGGTGGAGGAATTGGATCGGTAGTATAAGGATGGATGCATTTCGGTGGTGTAACCTCTTTTAGGGGTGAGTGTTGTAGCATAGCCAAACCTAGAATCCTTACTCTAGATAATAATATTTCCATGATTAGGAGACTGGTATGATTGGTTCTTTAGATTTAACCAGACAAGGATAAAGTCATACCTTAATGTACATTGTTAATGCAGATTACATGTTTTGTACCAATAGGTCCTATAATCAGCATCACATATCATAATACACTCATATTAACATAATAACTTTAATTATGTGTTAACATGTAAGTAAATTCATTAAATATGTCACATATGTTTTGTTTGCTAATTAGTGCTAACATAATGCTAAATAAGAGGAATAATGTACTTAAAACATGTATTAGAATAACAATTAGAATATTTATGTGCAATCACCCAAATTAAAGTTGAATTAAGGGACTAAATATGTTAAATAAGTACAATATGGAATTTTGTGCATAATAATACAAGGTAACTATTTTGGCAACAATGTGAAGATAATAGCATTTAATAAAATGAGTGTTGTTAATAATTATGGTAGTGAGAAAAAAACCCCTATTGTATTAGGATTCATAAAAGGAAATCTCAAAATTAAGCCAGATGAGGGCGAGATTAGAAGAGTTGTTTTCTCCATCCATCGCTCTAAGGTGCTTGGACATGACAGATTCAACAATTTTTTTTATCAATTCATGTGGAATGAGATAAAAGATGACATAGTCAGAGTAGTGAAATGGTTCGTGAATGGGGGCAATATGGTACTGATTATCAACCATACATTTATTAAGTTGATCCCGAAACAGAAGGATGCTAGAACCATTATTGATTATAGGTCAGTCGTGTGTTGTTCAATTCTTTATAAAATGCGTGCCAAGTCCTTAGTGCTCACCGTCTCTGAAGAGTAGTGTGCATTTGTCAAAGGAAGGAAACTCGCCGACTGTGCCCTTCTCGTAACTGAGTTCTTGACTAGTTTTAGAATTAAGAATACCAACACCAAAGCTTGCGTCAAAATCAAACAGACTAAAGATTATGATCATGTAATATGGGATACAATGTGGGAAATCATGGAAGCTATTTGTTTCTCTTACGGGTGGATAAACTTGACAAAGCAGTGCATCTCCACTTCTTTTTTCTCTTTTCTACTCAATGGAGGTATGGTGGAGCTCTTTAGGGCAAGCATCGACATTTGTCAAGGGGACCCACTATCCCCCCTTCTCTTCGCCTTAGTGATGGAAGGTCTCACCACCATGATCAGTAAAGTTGAGTAGATGGGTATCATCCGACCTTTCTTTGTTAAAGGCACGCTTGTTAAAACAAATCTCATCTTTGCTGACAATGTGATGATCTTCTCCACAGGCCGCACAAACAAATTAATAGAATTCAAAAGAGTATTAGAAAGATTCGAGAAGATGACAATCCTATACATTAGCGATATCAAATCATTGGTGTATATCTCAAAATCATGTGATGCTCGAAGATGTAGACTCAAAACAGCCATTGGTCTGAAGAGAGGCTTGCTCCCCACCAGGTACTTGGGATCCCCTATCTTTGGTGGCAAAGGTTATGCAAAAGACTTTTAAATGTGTCTTGCCAAATTCAAAATGAAGATTTAAGGGTGGACATGGATTCTAATTCCCTGGCAGGGAGACTCATGCTTACGAGGATGGTGATCCAAAGCATGGTGAGATTCTGGAGCGAGGTTTGTGACCTCCCTAACCCCACCATTACCAGCCTTACCAAGATGATTACATGTTTCATTTGGGGATGAAATACACATGGGATTGCGTGGACAACCATAGATTGTCGTTACAAGTAAGGAGGGCTCAATATCACCAAATTGGAGGAGAGAGTCCACTCAAGTTAGCTGAAACGTTTGGATAGATTCCTCATGGACTGGGATGGAGTTTGGATTAGTTGGATGATGTGCAGATACTGGAGGACTCCAATGAGTCAACCTTCTTCATCGAGGACCTAGGAAGTCTTGTGCTCTTATTGGAACCAGGTCAGTCACCTATACAGTGTGGATGTTAGTGATTTTATCAGCTTGAACAACCATCTAAAACCATGGATCAACACAAATACATATGTTGATGTTCCTTGGTTCAATCTTCTTTGGGGCAACTTTCCTGTCCTTAAGTGGAGCACGACCTACTACATCGTCATCCTAGAAAAACTTATGACCAAGGATAGGCTTGGAAGATAGGTCTCAATGTGGATCCGAAATGTGTTTTATGTAAGGGGATTGAAACCCATGATCACCTCTTTCATGAGTGTAGATCAGTTATATACATTTGGTTTATGGCCTTGCTCAAGATTGGACGAGGTCAATTTATGTCGAACAACCTTAATGACACTGTTGAGAAAATCAAAAGCAGAAGCACTAGCAAAGAGGAGTTGTCTTACAACGGACTATGCCTTACAAATGTTTGCTTTAATGTCCAGATGGAGAGGGACAGGAAGATACACAGTAGACATGACAGTGAAGAGATTTTCCTATTAGTAGCTAGAGACCTTGACATGGTTATGAAAGCCAGGAAAGGCTTTGAAAAAGGCCTCAATCCTATAGCAGAAATACATCGGGGCGTATTGTAGATAGTGCCATTCTATACTTTTCGTAGGCTGATGTAATGTACAATATAGCTTTTCTATACGACCCTTTTTTGGCAATATATTTACCTATTTTCAAAATATATATAATGGTAAAATTGTGTTCCTGGGTCCCAATGAGCTTGGGTGCCAAATTTCACATTATTTAAGAAAGAATAACTATCCCAATTTCATTTAGAAAAGAAATTATGAGATAAAACCAAAGATATTAAATAAATTATTAAATATCCTAAGAAGTGGAAATAGATTTCAAAATTATATTCTACAAACCAAAATTACTCTATGTGTGAATTTTTATATTAATTGAACAATCTTATCTATCCTGGTTTTATTTAGGAGAGAGAATATAACTTAAGGAGAAAATATATAAAAAATAATAAAAACCCCAAAAGTACAAATTGATTCCAAAACAGATTATCCATGTCCTAATTAGCCTAGATGTCAAGTTTCATATTTATTGGATACTCCTAGATACATAAACTAATTTAGTAAAGAAAAAGGCTTAAAAGTAGATTAATATGACGTATATTTGATTAATCAAATTTGATTCCATAAAGTAGGAGATTTCATTGTTGTCACTATGTTCAATTGTTTTGATTTCTGCTTTGTTACTGTATGGAATGGCTGCCCTCTCTCTTCTACTTTCTTACTTTTATTCCTACGGCCAATCTGTTTTCTTCCTCCCTGTGTCTTTTTCCATTTTCCTAGCCAAGCGGAGTCAGGTCCTTGAGCGCCTAATTTCTCGCGGTGTGGTTGGTCTTTCGATGAGATTTCTTCTGCCGTCGACTCGTCTCAGATTTTAGCATTGATTGATCCCAACTTTCCCTATCTGATTTTTCCCAAACCAAAACCCAATACTTGCATTTCTCGCCCTCAACTCACAAAGACCTGGAATGTGGCTCTGAAACCGTCAGGCATTCATCTTGGGCATTCATGAGTATATATCTACTTGTTCCCCCATCAATTTCTTTGGAGTTTCCGCAAGCACCACAACCCATCTTGTTCTTCCTTGAGCGCCATTGGGCTGGGTTTTTTTCCACGTTGCCCTGTGGGGATGCATTTCCTCGCTACCGAACCATCCTTTCAGTCTCTAGAAACCCTTCTGACCCTCCTCTTAGTCTCCTCATTTGGCACTTCCCGATAGTGCTTGTTGTGGGTGGTGAGAGATATCATGATTTACGTACAATGGACCAGACCGTGTTCTCAACTCCAGATATGCTGATGAAGCTTTCAGAAGCCTCGATTGGTCCTATTATGACGCTATGTAGATTCATCATTCTTCCGTCTTTCTCTGTGTGCAGGCAATGCATTTACACTTTCTAAGGTTTGGCCATGTTTCCCTTCTATTTTTGTAGTCTTTTGGTCCCGAAAGGAGTTCTAAATGCTCCAACCTCCCTGCATCAATTGCCGCCTCGTGTGCTATGTGGTGTATTTCTCAATTTTGAGTTTCTACCCTTGCGGTTAAACATGTGATTGTGGAAAGAGCAGATGAGAGATATGAGCATCTCTTGGCTCTTTGATCAGGCTCACTGAGCCCATCGTCATTTTGCAGATCCCCTAGAAGAGCCTTGTATCCCATTCCACCATGAAGTTTGATTTTAATGCCTCACGGTTGAGATTTGTTGAAACACACAACAGGATTTTAGGTTGTCCAAGAAGAAAAGAGCTGAAGAACCTTGATGTTGCGGTTTTTCCCCTGAGCACCCTCTTGCTCCTTTTCTATTATCTTTTCAGCCCAAGGGCATTATAGTCTTTTCACTAATCCATCTACACATCTAGGATGGGCTAGGTAGTCAGCATTGATTGGCCTAGCTAAGCAAGTTCTTAAGGAAACAAATAATGCTATTTACGTGGATTTTTTGAATTGTCTGATTGGTCGATGCTTAAATTAATAGCAAATTACTTATAGCTCAAAAAATAAAAGAAATTATGTTTTAGATTCAATATTTTATTCTCTATCGAATGGTATCAATTTTATCACCTAAATCAAATACAATAAATGTTGTTTTCAAAGATTTTCCTAATGATTTATTATTTTTAAAATTCATAACTAATAACATATAAGGCAAAAAAATAAAATGAAATATGATATGAACTAAGAAAATATAATCTAAGATATGGCATGTTTTCATAATCTAATTCACTAATGGTAAAGGGGCAATTTTTAGGGTTCATACAATTAATGTATACCTAATCCTAATATCATATATGCCTTTAATATGTTTCTTGTGGACTTAAATGGAATTATGGTGTTGACCTTGGGCACATGTAGACTTCATATAAGGTATGTTGCATTCTATATTATTCTTATCGAGCAATAAACATATTTTCTATCTCACTCTAGGTCCTATGGACAAAATAGCCTACAAAATTTCTCTCTTATGAGAATTTATGTCTTGGGTCAACAACCTAACTCCACTCTACACCTCAGGCGCCAACGTAAGGTGTACAATAGAGTTAAAGTTGCCTGTCCCTGAGTAGATCAAGCACATGAATATATAAATGCACCGGATAAAAAGTTTCCATACATAGACCAAAAGTTAATTACATAGGGGCATGAAGGCATAGGAGTTCTACAGAAGAAAACTTAATACATGAGAAACTACTTGCAGAAGAAAAAGAACATAAACTAAGAGTCCCATATAGCTTTAGCATCCCCATGATAGATCTGATTTTGTTGAGCCATCATATAGAGTGCAATATCATCTTCATCATCATAAGCATCATAAGCAAAAGGTACCTATAAAACATTTGTAAGTAGTACACGTCAGCACAATAAATAATATATTGTGTTGAGTACGCCTACGTGTCATTAATTTACCTTTTTTCATACTTGACAATAAAGATAAAAGTAAACTTGGCAGTAATTAGCAATTACATCAATATGTCAATACTAAGCAAGAGTTTATTATCAAACGTGAACATATATCTTTTAAGAATATTTTCCATCATACATCTCGTGCATCTGCCACCAAGGCTTTGATGTCTTCAGACCTTATGATCGACTCCTAAGGAATTTGTGATCATTATACAAACATCACATGATCTACCACCAAGTAGTTTGTGATGATTATGCATGTGCTCTACCACCAAGTAGTTTATGAGCTATCTTATGATGGAACATCTATATTATATTTTCAGGTATTCAAAGTATACATATAGAAATTCAGTCAAAGCATCAAAACCATACATATAGCAATTTATTCAAGCATCATACAAGTTACATTCATTTCATTCAATATCTTATGCCAAGTGTTCTACTACTCATAGTTCTCAAGCATTAAATATAGTAAGCCAACAAGAGGTAATGGAATACCTTCTACTTAGAAGTGGGGAGTCTAGAGATGCTCCTCACAGGTACCTTTAATTTTCTGAAATTATAAGGGATTTGGTACTAATTAGATATATTGGCAAATTCATCATTTATTTCTAAAAGAATATAAAAGGCCTTTTTTCTTGGTTAGAGTCATGAGAGTAGAGTATGAGTCTTATAGTATGGATTTGAGTCCAAGATTAATAGTGTCACATTAGAGTAGGGTTATAAGGTCAAAATCATGGTCTTTAGATATTATTGACTAATTATGCACATTTTGATAAGTCAAAAAAAGGGAAAAGTGTGATAATTAGAATTGATTGATAATTGAGTCACAAAAATTGGATTTGATCATTCCATGATTATCTAGATGCAAAAATATGATGACCACAAGTTTTTGGTGATTTAATTAGGTTCAAGTATTTTCTAAATAATTAAACAATATATAAACATATTTAGGCAAGATCATTTATTCGAGTCCGACTTAGGGTCAAAAGATGTCAGATTCATGATCCTCGCATTTTTCTGATCGAAATGGACTACTTATTTGTATTTTTCTAACATTCCTACTATTTATAACAAATTTCCCAAAATTAGGCCATTTACTGAATTTCGAGTTGATAAACAAAATCTAGAAAGAGTGTGGATCCTTGGATGCTCAGATCCAACGGTCGAGATCTCACGTTCATAAATTAGAACAGATTTGAGGTAGATGAGGTGTATTATCCGATGCTTACTTGGCAAATGGTGATTGGCCCACTTGGATCCGAGTCAGCCCCATGTAGACCGAGTGATTGGTCCAGCTAAGCTGAGCGGGTCCCTCTCTTCTCCTTGCTTGATGCTTAAAGTAGGAAGGGGGTTGAACTCTGGTGAGCTCGTGCCAGTGGTGGAGGCTCCTTTGCGTGTGGGAGAAGGGTGGATGAGCTTCATGGAGGTCCTCCACAGTTGGACGGCCGGTTGTCGGGTCGTGGCTCACGTGGAGATGGCGGGTCAACTAGGTGACCGGAGAGCAGCACGACTTGCGGTAGAGGGAGGAGAGAGAGGGAGCAGCAGGCGATAGAGCTTGGCTTTGAGGTGCCTTCAAGATGATAGGAGGTCCCTCGGGGCTCGGTGGAGGGTCAATTGGGGACAAGTAGGATGGGAAGATCCTGGCCCAACAGCTCGACGGTGGCGGACAGGCTGAGAGGAAGAGCTTGGACTCGGGGGTGAGTAGTGCTTTCTCCCGGTGAATTGAAGATCGAGGAACGTCAAAGGGAGGTCAAGGAAGGTGTTAGTGTGCTTAAATATAAGAGGGAACGAGAGAAGAGAGAATGCCCAAATGGGCTCAGTTGCAGTTGAAGAACAACTCTCGCCGGCGTGGTCGTGGAGAGGAGCGTGGGTAGTTTTAGGGGTCGGGTGAGGGCTTGGCTGGTTTGTGGAGGTGAGAGGAGTCTATTCCTTCAGTCGGTTTCTCATGAGAAGGCACATAGTGGCGGGTAGTGGCTCGCCTTCACATGAGGTGGCTGTAGCCACGTACTCGCGGGTCAAGCGGAGGTAGAGGATGACCGGATGGCCGTCAGATCCGCCCTGGATCTGTGGACATGCCATCCAACGGTCATGATGACTCGGGAGGGGCGATCTGCGGATCGCTGATGTCAGCGTCGGGTGACAAGTTCAAATAAAACAAAACTATACTCTCGATTATCGATATCATGGTGAATATTGATCAAACAATATACAGAACTTGTAAAAATCATAGAGGGAGCTAGAAATGTCCAATTGACTTGAAATTTGAACCATAGGCCCACCATAGCATTCCCTATATGTTGGTAACGTTTGGGCTCGAGATTCCAATCTTTGTGTGATCAATTAATCTTTAGGTCAATTAAGGTTTTGAGTTAAGGTAAGGTAAAGGAACAAGGTATAAAAGGAATTAGAAAACCACTTTATCACTTCCTACTCACCTTAAAAGAAATGTTGTCCTCAAAATTAATCTGGATGAAAGAGGTGAGGAAAGCATTGCTCCATATCTGCTCATAGCTCCCAGGTTGCATCTTCTGCAACATGATGGTTCCACTGCACCTTCACCATATGGATCTGCTTGTTCCTGTGCTCTTTGACCCTGGAGTCGAGAATCTTTGTAGGCTGTTCTGGATAAGAGAGATTCTCCCGCAACTCAAGAGGTTTGTGATTCAGCACATGAGTATCATCCTTCACATACTGCTTCAAGTTGGATACATGAAAGACATTGTACATCATGCTCTACTACAGATTAAGATCAAGCTGATAAGCACATTCACCAATGCGCTCCAAAACTTCAAAAGGACCCACATATCTCGGACTAAGCTTCCCTTTGTTCTTCGCTATGGCACAGATAGGTCTGATCTTCAAGAAAACATAGTCACCAGCCTTAAACTGTCTATCAGACCTATGTGCATCGGCATGTGACTTCTGATGAGCCTGGGCCCATTTCAACCTATGCTTAATCAAAGACACCTTATCAGCATAAAGTTGCAATTCCTCAGACTTTAGCATCCTCCTTTCTCCAACTTCATCCCAATGGAGAGGGGATCTACATGGTCTGCCATAGAGAGCTTCATAGGGTAGCATATCAATACTGGACTGATAGCTATTATTGTAAGCGAACTCTACTAATGGAAGGTAGTAATCCCAAGATCCTCCCCAATCTAAGACACATGCCCTGAGAAGATCCTCCAAGATTTGGATAGTGCGTTCTGACTGGCCATCAGTTTGGGGATGATATGATGTGCTGAAATTCAACTGTATACCTAGCTCGATCTATACTTGCTTCCACATATGAGATGTGAACTTTGGATCCCGATCTATAACAATAGATATTGGTACTCCATGCAGCCGTACAATCTCCTTTATATACAACTCAGCAAGCTCAGGAACCTTAACCGTAGTCCACATAGGTAAGAAATGTGCATACTTGGTCAACCGGGCTACTATGACCCAAACTACATCATAACCCTTCCTGGTCCTTGTGACACCCCCCCATCACACAGACAACGAGATGACACATGAAAATGTGCAGAAACACCATAAACCACATATTACCAAAAACACAGGTTAATAAAAACCGATTGTGGAAAGCATACATAAGAGAACTTTTGCATCCAGATCCTGGGAAGAGAAAGCATGTTATAAAAGTATTCACAAGCCTTGTTATAGGTCCACAGCTTATCAGAACCAATTGTACCATCAACACCAGAATTCATCACCTGTTTATACATACATAATGGGCCCCATATGGCCAATAGCAGGATAAACCAAAATTACAACAGCTAGTCATTGTGAAATGTCATCAAACACCTCCGAGGACCTGAGAGTACAGGGATGACTCTAGGACTCTACTACAAAACCACCAAAACAACAACATGTCCATCTCTTGCCTTCTACTGCTCTTCTTGCTACTCGGCCGCAACCTCACGACCACCACCACGTCTAGAGCGATCACCTAAAAAGGGTGTAAACCAGTGGGGTGAGACACACAGTCCTAGTGAGAAACATAACTCCCCTATGAAACTATAAAAGCTCGGAAGGTTAAAGCAATAATAGCAGATAACTGATAAAGTGTATAACAAGGGCATCATAGTGAGCAAGGCTATTATCACCATCAATCTTACCAAGATATCTAGGAGGTATATAACCAAGTATTTATTTATGGAACATGATTGACAAGATAAGCTTTATAAGAACTTCTCACAAAATATAAGGATCATACAGATATCTGCAAGGTATAACTAGATCAGCTATATAAGCAAGGCCTCAATCAATGTTCTATGTTTTGCTCTAAGTAGTATGCTATTCGGTTGGGTTACATCTTATTATGCCCTGAGGAAGTGAGCCTTCCCTGCTCAAATCCAACCATTGGTTGCGAAGCCCAATCCGGTGCCATACAAGGTCTAAGGAGATCCGGACTCTATGACCTTTCCTTCTTGTGGTCAGTAAATGAATCAAGCAAGACTGTAGTCTTATGCTTATAGGGCCTCAGCCTCTGGGTCAGCTCTGCAAACTACCCACATCTCTATCTCACCTCATCATAGGTGCTAGTGCATACATCCGAGCCATGAACACATCATGCTCATCGTCACATATCCTGAGCCATGGGTTTGTTCACCATGCTCCATTTATTCACTGTGGTACTCAGATTCCTCCTATTTTAGGCTAGGGAAAACCTCACATATTCAACAATATGTGCTCCAAGAAAATCCCGCAGGATAAACCTATTTCACCATCACCATGATACTAACGATGATGGATCTATGGCCAGGGAAAACTACATGATATGTTCATCTATAATTAATTAGTATATTTTAAGCCAATTGTTGAGGCAACCAAAGTATAACATAGCCTTATAGAATTATATCATTATTGCCATCATCATACTATCTTGGGACCTCAAACCCTCATGATATCAACCACTGCCTCTCAAGGCATCATAATCATGCAACAAAATCCTGGGAACGCATCCCTTATCTCATCATCAGAGGATAACACCTCAACTAGGCACTCAGCCTCATATCAGGTCCTCAGACCTATCAACTTGTTATCTCATTACCACATGGTACATACATCTCATAGCTCTTACCAAGCCATCAATTCACATAAAAATACCTGCATGGTTAGTATACACATCCATAGAGATAATTGAAGCCATCATGGATTAACAGGATTATCATGCTATCAGGTATAAAGCAACATCCATGAGTATATTACACATAAGCTGTAGAAATCATAGTTTTATTATCAATCATGAGCATATATTATGCCTTATTCTTGCAACATAACCATATATCTCATCATCTTATGTATCCATCTTAGAAACCATGGTTCACCACCTGCAATCATGTCCCATTATAATAAAGAGGCGGTTTCATGGTAATTAATCCATTGATTAGGTTATCCCGGGTTAACCATAACCCTCACCAAAGGTTCCAACTTCCCTCACTATAGGTGGGGCGGGTAGCGCCAACCCTCACCCAAAGAGTATCAGGTAGGATCATACCCTCACTATAGATTATCATCTAGGGTTCCAAGCCCTAAAGCACTTGTGCCATCAAAGATCAACTCACACTGAGGGGTGTTGTGCAGCTTGAGCTAGAGGCGTGTCGTGCACTAGGGTTAGGGTTTCTATCGACCAACCCTCTCAACAAGAAGCATGTCAACCAAGAGCATGGTGCCCAAGACGCCCTTCCATTCAAACATCAACCCATATCTTCCAAAGGACCCTCATATCGGCCAAGGCACTCTATCATCCAAGGCATCCTATCATCCAAGAGCATGGTACCCACTAAGGCACCATATCGACCAACTCACTTAGGGTGTTTCGGGCAAACACAAACCCCATGCTCGACACAAGGTTACCCATCTTACTCATATTATCCAAGGAAGAGGCTAGGGTGACGCCCACCTATAACAAGCAACACCTTAAGAAGACCTATCATCCAACTAGGTCAAACACCTCATATCGGCCACCACTAAGGCACATAACAGGGTTCCACCGTGCAACCACCATGTCAGGAAGCACAAGACCAAACCATGTTGTCCAACACAGAGATGGCTTACTATACACCATATCGACCAAGGAGGGCATCCAAAGCAAGAGATCATCTCGGCCAAAGCATGTGGTCTAAGGATACTAACAAGGTAAAAGGGACATATCGGGCACCAAGCCAAACTCGAGGCAAGGGAGTGTCGGGCGACATCACAACAAGGGTGTATCGTGAAAGGGCACAAAACCTCACCAAAAGGTCATCTTCAAGCTCAAGCTCTTAAGCAACAAACCTAAAATGATCAAGATGGTTGGCTCACCTCTCAACAACAAAGAGAGAGGGGTTTTGCACAACCTCCATCACAAATCGGGCAACCACAAGGATCAACCTCAACTTAGGTCATCACATATCTAAGAGCTCACCTCCTGAATCCATGGTGAGAGGAGGGTGTTACCCAAGCAACTAGAATGTAGGCTCACCTCTCAACTTAAACGAGATAGGGGTATTGCCCATATTACTAAAGCTCAAACTCACTTCTCAAAAACCAAGGAGAGAAAGGGGTATTGCCCCAAAAGAAACCCTAGTCTATGGTTCAGCCAACTAGATCCAAAGGTATGTAAACCATCAACAATATCAACAACATAATGCTCACTATATCCATAAGATCAAGAACATATACTAGAGCAAGAAAGATAACATGCAATGGTCGATCATCAAAATATAGGAATGATGCAACATAAAGAAGGTAGAATAGCTAGGGTTAGAAGTTATGTAACCTGCCTTAAGCAATATCTTCAAGCTCCAAAGCTCCAAGCTTTAAGCTCCTAGCTCCAAGGCACACCACCTATGGTTCGACCACCAAACTAGAGGAAGAAGAAGAAGAAGACTTCAAGAAGAGGATCGACCACCACTTGCTCCACCAAGCTGTATCGACCACCAAACACACCAAAGGGAAGGTGTATCGTGCACCAAGGAAGAGAGGAGCAACAAAAGAGCTAAATGGGATCCTAAGGAAGTGGAAGGAGATGTATATATAGAAGAGGATGGAGGAGAAAACAAGGCAATGTGTCGCCCACCTAGGGACACTTGTCTAAGGGAAATGCCACCTCCTTATCTCACCTTATACACATGTCCAAGGCTATTGCCACATGCATGCACTATGCACCAAGTGTCCACTAGTGGTGACACAAATGAGGTCAAGAGATCAAAGATGGTCCATTGCCGATACTCTCCACCCCCATGCCCAATACAGCCCATGGGTGACACCCCCATGGGTGACACAAAACCCTCCTACCTGATACAAGGTCCAACTAGGCAAGGAAAGGCCCAAATAAGGGAAAATAAGGCCCATCATAGCTCAACCAAGCCCAAGACAACTCAAGGTATGAGCCCAAACCTTCCTCTTCATCTTAGAGTAAGAAAAGAGAGAGAAACACATCTCTCAAGGTGACAAACTTGCTCTTCAACCCTAGACTTGGGTTATTTGCAGTTTGTCCCTCCAAAGCTTTAACAAAGCACAAACAAACCCTAATCACCACTAAAGGTGATTAGCAAGCAACCAAGCACAAGGTTTAGGCAAAACAAATAGGGTAAGCCCAAAATGAAGGTCAGGGTCCTTACAGTCCTGGGTAATCCCACTACAAAATCCATGGTGATATTTTCCCATTTCCATTCGGGGATTGGTAAGGGTTGCAATAGACCTCCGGGACGTTGATGCTCGACCTTAATCTGTTGACAAGTGAGACACTTAGAGATAAACTCTGCTATATCATTCTTCATACCTCTCCACCAAAAGTGTCTCTATAGATCCTTGTACATCTTAGTAGATCCAGGATATATGGAATATTTAGACCCACATGCCTCTTGCAAAATACACTTCTTAATCTCTGACTCTTCGGGTACCCACATCCTGTGCTTGTACCTTAGTCCACCATCCATACCAATAGATAGATGTGTCTGAGGTTTAGCCACAAGAGCTATCATCTCCTCCAAACTAGGGCTGTTCTTTTGAGATATCAGGAGTTCAAAAAGAAGACCTGGAATAATATTGATATTTTCCAGAATAATAGAGCCAGATTTTGCTTGAGATGACCCAAAAGATGAAGGTTCCAAATGCATTGATGCACAAATCGACTTCTTATGACTAAGAGCATCAACTACTACATTGGCTTTGTCTGGATGGTAAGCAATAGTGAAATCATAATCTTTAAGATACTCCAACCATCTCCTCTGTCTATGATTGAGGTCCTTCTGAGTCAAGAGATATTTACGACTTTTTTGGTTCGTGAAAATATCAAAAGTAGTACCATACAAATAATGGTTCCAGATTTGGAGAGCATAGACAATAGCAGCCAATTCCAAATTGTGAGTTGGATAATTGACCTCATTAGGTTTCAATTGTCTAGAGGCATAGGAAACAACTTTACCGTCTTGCATGAGGACACAACCCAAACCCATTTTAGAAGCATCTAAATATATTACAAAGCCATCATTACCAGAAGGTAGGGTCATAATAGGAGCAGAAGTCAAGAGAGATTTCAATTCTTGGAAACTAGCTTCACACTCAGGAGTCCAAACAAATTTGGCATCTTTTCTGGTAAGTTTAGTCATGGGTTGTGCTATTTTGCTGAAATTAAGGATGAAACGACAATAATAGCCTGCTAGACCAAAGAAGCTACGAATTTGAGAAGCATTGGTAGGGTTTTCCAATCAAGGACAACTAGAAATTTGGCAGGGTCAACAGAAATTTTCCCACCAGAAATGACATGGCCAAGAAACATGACTTGGTCAATCCAAAACTCACATTTAGATGATTTAGCATACAATTTCTGGGCTCTCAATACATCAAGTACTTTCTGGAGATGCTCACGATGTTGATCAACAAAGTTTGAATATATGAGAATATCATCAATGAAGACCACAACAAAGCTGTCAAGAAATGGCTGGAAGATAGTATTCATCAGATTCATAAACACTCCAGGAGCATTAGTCAAGCCAAATGGCATCACCACAAATTCATAATGTCCATATCTAGTTCTAAAAGCTATCTTTGGAATATCACAATCTTTTACTCATAATTGATGATAGCCTGATCTAAGGTCAATCTTGGAGAACACAGTGGTAGTACAAAGCTAGTCAAACAAGTCATCAATTCTTGGGAGGGGATATTTATTTTTAATGGTGGCTTGGTTGATCATGCGATAATCAATACACATTCACATTGACCCATCTTTCTTTTTAACAAAAAGGACAGAAGCACCCCAAGGAGAAGTACTAGGACGGATGAAGCCTTTATCAAGAAGTTCCTCTAATTGTTTCTTGAGCTCTACAAGCTCAGCAGGTACCATCCTATAAGGTTCCTTAGAGACTGGTGCGGTGCCCAGTGCTAAATCAATTGAGAACTCAATCTCACGAACTGGAGGCAACCCTGGAAGCTCCTCAGGAAAGACTTCTGGGTAATCTCTCACCACATCCAAGCTCTCTAAAGGTCTCACCTTAGAAGCAGGCATGGATACAACAACAAGATAGACTCTACATCCTTTGGCTATCAAAGTTTTGGCTTTTAAAGAAGAGATAATCATATTTCAGTTCCTTTCTTTTCTCTCAGAAATAATCAAAGGTTTAGAATTAGGTGCAGAAATGATTACTTTCTTGGTTTGACAATAAAGCATGGCATAGTTGGCAAAAAGCCAATCCATTCCCAAAATTAGGTCAAAATCCTCCAAATCAAGGAGAATGAAATTGATGACCACCATAAGAAAAAGGCAAGATTTTAGTTTTTTGAAGAGAGGTATAAATTTTGCCACTGGGAGTTGTCACATCCAAGATATAACCTAGATCATTAATGTCTAACTTGATCATGGAAGCAATATTTCTAGATATGAAGTTATGTGTTGATCCTAAATCGAATATGGCCACAACAAGATGATCTTGGAGACATATCATACCTACATTATGATTTTGTACGAGATCATTGTTTTCAAAGATGTATTATAATAAAGAATTATTAACATTATTACCTTCAATCAGACGGTTGTCATTGGCCTTATCTTACTCTACATCAGTTGCAAAGACTTGGCCCTGACGATGTTCTGGCTAAGCCTAAGCTATAGGGACAACTAGTTGAACAAGTGGAGCTCTAGGATGAGGTAATGGGGAAGGACGATTCTGAGGTGCACCCTGGACCAGATTTGGGCAATTGTACCTCATATGCCCTTCATTCTTGCAGTAGTAACATACATGTTTCTCAAACTTGCATCTCCCTGGATGCGTGCTTCCACAATTTTTGCACCTGTTAGAACCCGATGACTACCCTCAGTGTGGTCCACCTCGGCCTCCCCAGTTTCATCCTCCTCAGTATGATTGACCCCTATGATGATTTCCTCCTCCTCCTCCCATGCCAAGGCTGTTAGGCTTCTTCTTATCATTCTCCTTCTCCTTTCCCTTGGCGACAGATGCATCAGTTAGACCTAGGTATCCCAAGCTAGGTGATTTATTCTTCCCTAAGGTTCTTTCTTGGGTAAGGGCATTGTTGATGGAAGCTTCAAAGGTAGGATGGGTGGAGGTGCAAAGGTAAACTTTGATTTCTTGGTTAAGGCCATCTATGAAGTGTTCAATCTTTTCATCCTCATCAAGGTTACGAGCATGACACTCTAGGAGTATAAAGGCCCTAACATAGTCAACAACAGATAGGTTTCCTTGGGTGAGGTTATTGAACAGTTTCTTCTTCTCCTTCCTGGCAGATTTGGGCATGAAACGGTTTGTAAAGATCCCCTTAAACTCCTCCCAACCTATGGGGGCATCTGGAAGTGCTTGTGTATGGTAATAATTTTCCCACCACAACTTCACAGACCCCCTAAGTTGGTAGGTAGAAAAGGTGACCTTATCTTCCTCATGACACTTAAGGGCTCTAAAGGCATTTTCAACAGATAGGATCCATGCATCAGCTTTATCTAGGACTTCACCTAAGTCTTCTCGATGAAAGGCTTCAGGTTTGAGCTTGAGGAAGTCGCTAATGGTGGTTTCAGGGTTGGTCCTAGATGATGAGGCAGTATTGTTGGTTTCTTTTAGGGCTAGGGCATGCATGCATTTGAACATCACCTTCTTCTATTCCTCCCATTCACTAGTAGCCATGGACTTATTTGAATTAGATTCATCAGCAGAGTCATCATTAGTTCTCTTTCTCTTAGATCTAGTTTTTGGAGGATTTTGCAAGTTTGTATAAAAGATAGTTTAGAGATTTATTTGAGGTAGATCATAAAGCAAACAACAAAGATTTATCAATCATAAGTATATGTTTTCCAATTTTTTTTAATGTCTTTTAATTGTTCCCATTTCTCCTAATCTACCCACATAATAGAGAGAGTATATCATTGATCATGGTCATGAGAGAGAACGTAGATGAGAAGCCTAATGTGTATCATTCACTAAATAGGTGGTTGGGGGTAGTCCTTAATTGATAAAATATGAGAGGATAGATTTTTCTAAGGTAAGGGTGCCCACTTTAACAATAATTGTGTTAGCTAGGCAGATAACTTGCGAAGGGAACCCTCGCACCGTGAAAACGGATGGGGAGAGTGATTTTGTCAAAACCTTCTACAAGTACCCTTCTAGATACCTCGAAAATTTACTACTAAATGTGGGTTAGCTCAGGTCTAAATAAGGTTACTAATTATTTGGTACACTTATATTGATTCATGTTCCTTCTCTGATACCATATGTCATGGGTCAACAACCTAACTCCACTCTACACCTCAGGCGCCAACATAAGGTGTACAATAGAGTTAAAGTTGTCTGTCTCTGAGTTGATCAAACACATGAATATATAAATGCACCGGATAAAATTCTTCCATACATAGACCAAAAGTTAATTACATAGGGGGCCGAAGGCATAGGAGTTCTACAGAAAAAAACTTAATACATGAGAAACTACTTGTAGAAGAAAAAGAACATAAATGAAGAGTCCCATATAGCTTTAGCATCCCCATGATAGATCTAATTTTGTTGAGCCAACATATAGAGTGCAATATCATCTTCATCATCATAAGCATCATAAGCAAAAGGTACCTATAAAACATTTGTAAGTGGTACACGTCAACACAATATATAATATATTGTATTGAGTACGCCTGCATGTCATTAATTTACCTCATTTCATACTTAGCAATAAAGATAAAAGTAAACTTGACAGTAATAAGAAATTACAACAATATATCAATACTAAGAAAGAGTTTATTATCAAACATGAACATATATCTTTTAAGCATATTTTCCATCATACATATCATGCATCTACCACCAAGGCTTTGATGTATTTAGGCCTTATGATCTACTCCCAAGGAGTTTGTGATCATTATACAAACATCACATGATCTACCACCAAGTAGTTTGTGATCATTATGCATGTTCTCTACCACCAAGTAATTTATGAGCTATCTTATGATGGAACATCTATATTATATTTGTAGGTGTTCAAAGTATACATATAGAAATTCAGTCAAAGCATCAAAACCATACATATAGCAATTTATTCAAGCATCATACAAGTTACATTCAATTCATTCAATATCTTATGCCAAGTGTTCTACTACTCATAGTTCTCAAGCATTAAATATAGTAATGCCAACAAGAGGTAATGGTGTACCTTCTACTCAGAAGTAAGGAGTCTAGAGATGCTCCTCACTGGTACCTTTGATTTCCTAAAATTATAAGGGATTTGGTACTAATTAGATATATTGGCAAATTCATCATTTATTTTTAAAAGAATATAAAAGGCCCTTTTTCTTGGTTAGAGTCATGAGAGTAGAATATGAGTCATAGAGTATGGATTTGAGTCCAAGATTAATAGTGTCACATCAGAGTAGGGTTATAAGGTCAAAATCATGGTCTATAGATCTTGTTGACTAATTATGCACATTTTGAATAAGTCAAAAAATAGGGAAAAGAGTGATAATTAGATTTGATTGATAATTGAGTGACAAAAATTGGATTTGATCATTCCATGATTATCTATATGCAAAAAGATGATGACCACAAGTTTTTGGAGATTTAATCAGGTTCGAGTATTTTCTTAATATTTAAACAAGATAAAAACATATTTGGGCAAGATCATTTATTTGAGTTAGATTTAGGGTCAACAGATGTCAGATTCATGATCTTTGCTTTTTTCTAATCAAAATGGACTACTTATTTGTATTTTTCTGACATTCCTACTATTTATAACGAATTTCCCAAAAATAGGTTATTTGCTAAATTTCGAGTTAATAAACGAAATCTAGAAAGAGCGTGGATCGTTGGATGCTCAGATCCAATGATCGAGATCTCGCGTGTGTAAATTAGAACATATTTGAGGTAGATGAGGTGTATTATCCAATGCTTACTTGGTGAACTGTGATTGGCCCACTTGGATCCGAGTCAACCCCACGTGGGCTTGAGTGATTGGTCCAACTAAGCTGAGCGAGTCCCTCTCTTCTCCTTGCTCGATGCTTACAGCAGGCATGGGGTTGAACTTTGATGAGCTCGTGCTGGTGGTGGAGGCTCCTTCACATGCGGTAAAAGGGTGGATGAGCTTCGTGAAGGTCCTCCGCAGTTGGACAACCAGTTGTCGGGTCGTGGCTCCCGTGGAGAGGCAGGTCGACTAGGTGACCGGAGGGCAGCACGACTTGCGGCAGAGGGAGGAGAGAGAGGGAGCAAGAGGCAATAGAGCTTGTCCTTGAGGTGCTGTCGAGGTTACAGGAGGTCCCTCGGGGCTCGGTGGAGGGTCAATTGGGGACGAGTAGGCTGGGAGGAGCCTAGCCCAGCAGCTCGACGACGACGGGCATGCTGAGAGGAAGAGCTCAGACTCAGGGGTGAGTAGTGCTTTCTCTAGGTGAATTGAAGATTGAGGAACGTCAAAGAGAGGTTGAGGAAGGTGTTAGTGTGCTTAAATAGAAGAGGGAACAAGAGAGGAGAAAATGCCCAAATGGGCTTAGTTGCGGTTGGAGAACAACTCTCGCCGACGTGGTCATGGAGAGGAGCGTGGGCGGTTTTGGGGGTTGTGTGAGGGCTTGGCAGGTTTTTGGAGGTGAGAGGAGTCCATTCCTTTGGTCGGTTTCTCATGAGATGGCGCAGAGTGGCGGGTTGTGGCTCCCCTTCGCATGAGGTGGTTGTAGCCACATACTCACAGGTCAAGCGGAGGTAGAGGATGACTGGATGGTCGTCCAATCCTCCCTAGATCCATGGACCTGCCATCCAACGATCATGGTGAGAGGGGTGATCCACGGATCGCTGACATCAGTGCCGCATGACAAGTTCAAATAAAACAAAAACTATACTCTCAATTATCGATATCTTGGTGAATATTGATCAAACTATATACAAAACTTGTGAAAATCGTAGAGGGAGCTAGGAATGTCCAATTGACTTGAAATTTGAAACATAGGTCCACCATAGAATTCCCTACATGTTAGCAAAGTTTTGGATTGAGATTCCAATCTTTGGGTGATCAATTAATCTTTAGGTGAATTAGGGTTTTGAGTTAAGGTAAGGTAAAGGAACAAGGTATAAAAGGAATTAGAAAACCACTTTATCACAATTTATTTCATGTGAAAGATTCTATGTTGATTCTAATCTTGTGATCATCTTACTTTTTTGGATATTCTTATTGATACAAAAATATACTTTGCTTAATGATGAAACCCTAATTTTGTCTATGAGCTATTTTGTCCACTTTTGTGGCAGATGATTTGTATTGTCCATTTTATGTGATGAAAATCTCATTAAGATTGAACTTTTACTTGCGTCTACATTTTTGCGCACTTTGTAATTTTTTAGCTTGAGAGTTTTGCAATTACTTTGGTTTTATGATGTTATGTGTCCTTCATGTTATTTTGGGATGGAGGAGTTGTGTCCCATACCCAAATATTGTGTGCCCACTTTATATATATTGGGAGTTTAGTTATGTGCCTTACTCTATCAAGATTTAAGGTTATGAGACTTAGCCTCCATTATTATTTATATTTTACTAGTGCTATGCCTATCTCACATGCATGTAGGTTGATTAACGTTGTTGATAACTTATGTTCCCTACATTCTTTATGTGTGCTTTTGTGGAGCATCCTATACTTATTTCAATGGCAACTTCAACTATTTTTCTTGATTATCATCTTTTTGAAATCCATATTCCTTTGATATCCACTTAGATAGTACTTTCCTCTTCTATGGGAAGGCTAGTTGTATTTGATGTCCTATTCTTCTTATATTATTCAATCTATTTTTTTACGCATATACTGACTATTATGCTGACAACATCCATTTTGTCTTCTCTTTTGAATTCTGATAAGTGTATATTTATCCATCCTAATTGCATATTTTAGATCTCTCTATAGGAGCATTTCACTATTTTTGTTTAGTTTTATAGTCAAATTATTTATTTAGCTTTTCTCACTTTTATTAGTTTTCACTAACATTTGTAGGAAAATGATAAAATCCATCCAAAGCCCAAGAAGCCCCATGCAATAGAGGCACAATTGTCTATATTCTACCTCACAGAAGTCTCAATCGATTGACTGACTCATCCAATCCGTCGATTTACATGTATTAGATCTTATAACTTTCCACAATCCTGATATACCCTGCTCCAAAATGGTCATATATTTTACATTCCAAGACAAAATTTAACTTGCAAGTATCCATTGGAAAGGAAATTTAATGCTCTACATGGGAAATGTATTTTGGATGGGTTTCATGTTAGCCAACTATCCTTACGAGTCAATGGACTCATCGTTATGGAAGAAGAAACAAAGAGATTGACATGGTAAAAATATTAAAATAAGGTAACTCAATAAATCTCTCTATTTGGTGGCATGCAATTAGTATTATAAAATTTTACTCCTCATACTAGGAAAGTTGGAAAATTCCATATGCTTTTATATGGTGAAAATAATGCATTCAATCAGTCAAAATTCAATTAAGAAGGACATTATTGCAGTCAAACTTCATTAAAGTAGATCCAATAGCCGCCGCCACCACAACTCCTCATTTCTAGGGGTTCTGTCCTTCCTTTCTCCCTATAAAAGGAGGGGGGACTCTAAAGACAAAGACATCACTTCTTCCATCACCTTTTCCATCTCTTCTTTTGGGATTTCTATTGTAATCTTGTTCTTTTATATTATGTTTGAGTAGTTCTCTTCTAGGGCATGGGAAGCAGGCCCATAAGCTTGTTCTCTACATTAGTTGTGCAAACTCCATTATCTTAATGAAGGGATATTTCTCAAGTCATTTCCACTTTTATCAAAGGATATAAATATATTCTTGTGGGGGTTTTGGGATCTCAGATCCTAACAAGAACAAATGAATAAATTATTGATGTGTTTTTATGATCTTTTATCTTTATGATCCACACTTTTTTCTATTTAAAAGGATTATATTGTTGTGGGGATGCAGAGATCTCAGGTCTCAATAAGAACAAATATAGAATCTTTTGACAGAATCACCTAATTTAGATTATGATATTTTAATCTAGTTATCTTATTTGTTATAACCAAGGTGAGACAATCACCTGATCCATGGGTTAGAACCTCGGAATGGAAAGCATATATGCTTGACTTGATCACTTGATAGATTTATATTGTATGGATGGAGGGGGGTCCTCAAATGTTTTGACCTTAGGTTTGAGAGAAGTCTGGCCTTCATGTGATTTGTGCTCCCATGGGTCACAACTCCACATAATCATGATTTGGTCATTAAAATATAGTGTTGGATCACTTAATGTAGGAATATGGTTTTTGGTGGTGATCCTCTGAACCCCTGGTTTCTTTTATCATTTGATTAGTTAAGTTTTATTTCTACAATTTTAGTCTATGTCCTTAGCATATTCAAACTCTCAACAAATCAAAATTGTCCTTCTTATTTTTGCAATTGAATTTGGATACCAACCACCCTTTTATTGTCTTTTAGGATCAATACCATATATACTAAAGGTTGATTAGTTTTTTGCATAAAGTTCACAACCTATTTAGAAGGTTAAACTCTAGCACTTTTCCTAGTGATTTGGTGTGTAAACAACACACATCAAATTTGACGTCGTTGTTGGGGATGGAACATGTTGTTTTTCAAACCTGACCGCTTGTCAATTAGGATTTCTTCCTATGTATATAATTTTAGTTTGATTTTATAATATTTAGTTTGTTCTATAATTTTAATCTTGTTTCATAATTTCTTGGCTTTGTTTATAAATTTTAGACGTGTTCTATAATTTTGTTCCTTCCTTCTTAAGTTGTTACTTTTTTTTTCCTTTTCCTCCTTTTTCCTACCGAGTCCCATTCTGGTAGTGTCCTCCTTCTACCGAGTTTCCATTTTGGTAGTACTACTTTCTAGTTTGTTATGTTATTTTTAGTACTATTTATAAATTCTTAGTTTATATTTGTAATTTTAGTTATTTTGTAATTTTAGTCAACTCCTTAACTTGTTTTGTAAGTTTTTTTTTCCTTTTCATAACTTTTAATTTCTTCTAGTTTCGATCTTTCTCCTTTCACTTTATCTTAGATTACTTTTAGTAATTTATTTCCTAAAAAAATTCAAATGGAGTTGTCACAAAGGCCCTAGAATGTCAAAACCTGATTGTCAAAACTAGTATACACCTCAACAGGAGGAATGAAATTAAGGCCCTAGAAAGAATAGTAGCACAACAATAGGAAACAATAGATTACCGATGAGACTTGTTAGAAACTTTATTTGAGGCCCAATCAAAGAGACCCCAGAGAAGTTAGAGTAGCCCAAGAGGATTTTTTCCTGAAGATGACAATGATGATCCTATATTTATGTCATTTATGTCAAATCCTACCAAATTAGCACAAACAAAGGAGTTGCAGTGTTCATGTGATGAGTATGTTGGTATTCTAACCCTTCCACTAGATGCTTTATTACTTGTGTATGAAAAGTCACAGCAGGCGAGTCAAACTTATCCTAAAGGTCCAACAACTTCTCCTATCAAAGACATAAATCTAGATGTTATCATTGATTAATCTAGTTGGGTTGAACCTTCACTGGATTATAAACCATATCCCGTCATCGATAAACCATTAGATGTTTTTGGAGATAGAATTCCTCATTAAGAGACTTACACTCTGCCACAATCAGTTTCTTTTCCACATATGGTTGATCTAGATGGGGAGCCATCACCACTTGAATAAAGTCCCAAGGCCCCACTACTTGACTATAAATATGATATTCCTATTTTGTTTCCTCCTCAACCCTTTGGATAATCTTGTACTGAGGAACTTGAGTCACATTCTATATCAACAAGGAAACTCAC
Source organism: Alisma plantago-aquatica (assembly GCA_963693085.1). Lineage (NCBI taxonomy): Eukaryota > Viridiplantae > Streptophyta > Magnoliopsida > Alismatales > Alismataceae > Alisma > Alisma plantago-aquatica. The sequence continues at coordinate 137,577,432 of OY856409.1, forward strand.
TAATCCCATTAACCACAATTTTGATTTTTTTTTAAAATTTTTGAGGAGAGAAAAATATTCATGATGCTGATTTAAAATCAATTGTTCCATTCATATTAGTACCACTTCTCTGGTACACAGAATAGTGTGATGGGGGGGGCACCAGAGCCTGATCCTGTTCTCGATCATGCACAACTGACACTACAAGTACTAGTATTATCAACCCATAATCCACTAATATCCCCCAATTCACATTCATCACCAACACTTCCTTCACTACTGAAGGAAGATCTATGGATTTTGTTAAAGGAAATGTGAGGCAAAAGGCAATATGAAGGCCCCTTTGAGCTTCCAAGACTAACCAACCATTAGGTGCACTATTGATCTCTGCTAATCAAAGTTTCAACACTCATGCACATTCCATTCAGTCGGATGTTCTTCGAGCTACCAGGGCCCTCTGGAGATCTCCGCACTTCTCTTCCCTCCATTCTGAATTTAAGTTTTACTTGGAACAACAAAAAATTAAATTTAGGGAGGAGGTGGGTGGTACATACTCATGCCACCCACTCTATCTTAAAATTGTTATAATTTCCATTATGTTATGTGGTTGAGCTTTAAATTTTTCAACTTTTTCTCATAGTTTTGGCCATTATATAATCCTCCAGGCCTTTATCTAGTCAGCTATGATGATATGCATGTTTATCAATATACCACCTTATGTGATAAAACTTCTTTGATAACATAAATTATAAAATTCACTATTGATAGAAATTATTATGTCACCTAGGATCTTAGTTAATACCATTTCTAGGAAAAAGATGGAAAAACATAGAGGAGTGATAGGATTAAAAAACAATACTACCTTGTCTAGAGTTAAAGATTAACTTAAAGATTTCTTGATTTTCCATAAATTAGAATTAATTGATCCATTGTGTGATACTCCCAATGTGCTTAAATTAAAAAATGAGTTTCACAAAGAATAGACTTTTTTCTACACTCTTCCGTCACCTTCTTATCCCTTCATCTACAACAAAAAATAAAAAGCGAAAGTTTCAAAATCCTAAGTTCGGGATATTTTGATAATTACATATTTATCCATCCTAATTGTCTATTTTAGATTTCTATGTAGGAGCATTTCATTTTTTTTAGTTTTAAAGTCAAACTATTTAGTTTAGCTTTTCTCCTTTTATTTGGAGTTTTTACTAGTTTTTTATGACTTTTGTAGGGAAATGATAAAGTCCATCCAAAGCCCAAGAAGGTCCATGAAACAGAGGCTGAATTATCTATCTTCCGCCTCCCAGATTTCTCAATTGATTGACTAACTCATCCAATCAGTCTACTCACATGCACCTGATCTTTCAACTTCTCGTATTCCTGATCCATATATCCTATACCAAAATGGTCATACCTTTTACACCCCAAGGTAGAATTTATCGTGCAAGTATGCATTGGAAGGAAAATTTAATTCTCTACATGGAAAATGTTACGACCCCATCTGAGCTTAATTGATAAACTAGGGTTTACCTAGACAATTGCAAAGATTAATTAGAATAATTATTCTTGAAATATAATTAATGACGATAACACAATTAGGATGTTTTAACTATGATAATAAGTTTAAATGTTCTTTTGTCTTGAGAATTAGGGTTTGAGAAGCATAAACCCTAATCGGCCCAAAATAGGGTTTTGATGATACATGAATACGGAATTTGATAAGTAGAATGTCTCACTAAATGATTTTTAGTATTTTATGTGTAACTCGGATTTACTTCAAATTTGGATATGAATTGGATATATAAAATGTGAACAACATTGGAAAATATAAGAATTTTTGAAGAATACTCTGACCTGTTTATCGGCCGAGTTTCAAACTCGACCGATCACATTTCCAGAATTTTACATAAGTGTGGTAATTGAATTTTATCTTTTTATTGGTATATCCAATTGATCTAAAATTTTAACTGTGCTTGAAAAAGACAGTTTTAGACACTCTGTTAAATTGGCATAATTTTTGGATGACTTTTGAATCCCTACAGTAAGGGTGTCGGTCGAGTTTGTGCAGGACAAACTCGGCCGAATATTCTGCAGACTGCAATATAGCAGTGCAATGTTCTATTTTTAATTAATTATTGGTAACTCCAAATGATCTCAAATTTTAACTAAAGCTTTATAGATCAATTATAAACAACATGATAAATTACCATAATTGTTGAGGAAGGTTTGAGCTCTGAAATAAACGAATTACAGTAACTTTTGTATAACTGAATATTCAGCCAATATAATTAAAGTTAAGTGTTGGGTCAATATGCAATTGACCCAAGCAGCTCAATTGACTTATATGAGCAACCAAACACACACACATCTCTCATTCTTCGTCATTTCATTCCAGAGAAACGAGCTCCTAGAGAGAGAAGGAGAATTAGGGCTTGAGTGGAGAAAGTGGGGGAATTGCTGAATTAGGGTTTTGCGATTCCAGGAAGGGTGAAATCAAGTTCCCGAGTTGAATGGAAGAAGAGTTGGGAGATTTGCAAGGGATTTGATAGGAATTCGAGATTACCTGAGTTGAGCTGCAGTTGTGAGGTGTTTTCACACCTTAGGGTGAGTGGGTTCTTCCTTCAAACATTGTAATGCACGAATTTGATTATAGCATCCAAATCCCTAAATGCTTAGCATGTGAATTCTAAATCCTGAAATGTCCGTTTGATTTAAGTTATTGTAAATTGATATGATACGGATTCCTTCTCTGTTTGAATGACTTTTTGATGGTAGATTCATATCAGATACGTATACAACACTTCCTAGTGAGGATGCTTTTAGATTTATATCAAAGGATGTAATTAGGGTTTAACCTAATTGTGACATCACTAGAGTTTCAACCTTATTGAAAGGGACTAGTAATCCTATAAGTGGTTAGGATGTACCTCATGGGTTATCTCAATTGAATTTTATTCTGGATACATGATATCGCAGTGAATGATATGGAAAACCTAAATTTAGTTAAATTTCCATGGTTTCATGTCTATATTGATTGCATATGATTTGTTGGAAACAATCTTTATTTAGTGAATGCTTATATCCTATGAAATCCTTATGAGAGCCATGTGACAAGTGAATGAGGAAAATGAAAAAGTGAATGAGGAAAATGCAACCCTAAGAGTAGGGTGTTGGCATGTGATGAATGAATAAGGCAAATGAAACCCTAAGGATAGGGTGTTCAATGAATCATGTTATGGTAATATGAAAGGTCTCGATATGAGATGTGGTGATGCGTAATTGTTGAATTGTATGTTTCTAGCGCATTTAACTTTATATGCTTGTTCTCTCTGAGATGATATCTACATACTGCAGGGATTCTTATTTTCAATACATATCTCATAAATTGCAGGTGATGAGATATGACATGCCCTAGAAAGGGATGTTACTGAGACATAATATATGTTGAATACATGGGTTATGATGTTCCTTATGATATGATATGGCAGGCCGTGTGAGCCTTGTGAGAAATGTTAAATGAGTTATGATTTCTGTTTAAAATGTACATATAGTGTTAATGTTAGACTTAGGTGCCCTGAACACCGTAGAACCCCATTGCGCAGTCTGTACCTTTGGGGTGAAACTCGTGTCCAACATCAACCGGTTGAGTAATTCTGGTGGCACGAGGGTTGATAGGGTTATCCAACACCAACCAGTTGAGTAATTCTGGTGGTAACCCAGTGTTGACTCCCTGCGCCTGTGTGCTCAGGTTAGAGGAGGAGTCTAGAGTACTAGAATACCGCAGAGAGGCCCTTGAGTGCCTAGGACCTGCGGTGAGGCCCTTGAGCGCCTGAGAGTACAGTGAGGCCCTTGAGTGCCTGAGAGTCCTGTGTAGACCAGGACGAGTAGTCAGACTTAGCATTTCCCGGGTGTGTCGCTAAGTCTTGTACGGTGTGGTCGTAGTGCACTGTGAGTCTCTATGCAGAGTACACTGCATAGATCAGGGCATAAGCTAAAATATGATCATATAGGTTCACAGAGTTCCTTATGAATGAATGAGCTAAGGAAGACTAGAGCATAGTCTTCTAGTAGTTATTCTTTGGATGCAATATTTACATTCCTTGTTATTTCAATTATATTGTTTTAGAACTGCTCAGTGTAGTATTTATTGTTGTTAAATTTCATATCGTTTATTCAAATTATATCTGTAATCACATTAGTGCATTAGTCTGTTTCCATGAAGTACTCATTCACTGAGCGAGTAGGCTCACCCCTCTACTCAAACATTTTTAGGGTTAACCGCGTGGACTTGAAGATGGTCAGAGCTTCAGTGTAGATCTGCCACAGGAGTCAAGTATGAGATTAGTTGAGTCAGTCGGTCCTTGTCACTCTAGGTCCTCAGTAAGAGATAAGAGAGAGAGTTGTAATTACAATGTGTAATATTGTTTCTCTTTGATATGTATGCTAATTAGCAAGTTTCATGTGCATAATGTGTGAAAGACATCATGAATGTTTATACATGTATCTTTACTATTGAAGTCTGATTAGTAAAAGAAATGTTCAGATTCCTTTGTTAAGATGACATTTGGTTCAATGCGAAGAAACAAGAGTTTAAAAGAAAAGAAAAAGTTAAGGGTGTTCTTTGTGTTACATATAAATCCTAACTTATGCCCTAATCTCATGATTTGAGGAAATTGTGAGATCGGGGTGTAACAGCTTGGTATCAGAGCTTAGGGTGAGTTGTCAAGGACCATTAAGTTAGTAAGTTAGAGTCCTAAGTGTGGCAGATAGGAGATGTTTGATGTTAGCTTTGGGGATTTGAGTATTTGGATATCCTGGCCCGATATCTGAGTACTTGGATCAGCCAATACAAGCTACTCTGTCTATTCTTTCACGTATACCCTGGCCAGGTATACAGTGGAAGAATGGGCTAGAGAGGAACCCTAGAAATGTTAGGGTTAGAAAACGAGAAAAGAAACAAGAATTAAGAGCATAAATGTAAAAAGGAGATAGAACTTACATTTCATAATGTTGTTTTTGTTGGAAATGTACAGAAATGCTCTTATATGTTTGAATTGAAATATTCAATACTTTGAAATATGGGTCTTTAATATCTGTTGTACACTATGCAATTGTAGCATTTATTGATTTCATTCTTTGTAACAAGTAGACTAGAATTGACCTTTGAATGAGCTTTTGTTTCTATAGTTTCGCCCGCTGATTCGAGTGAAATTGACATCAGCAAGTCTATTTAGGTTTTCAGTATGTACACGATTCGGCCGAGTTGTATGTGATTCGGCCGAGTTTCCTTAATAGGCAATCGAACAGCAAACTGATCGGCCGAGTTGTATGTAATTCGGCCGAGTTTCCTTTTTCAAGAAATCAAACAGCAAGTTAATCGGCCGAGTTTCAAGCGGATCGGCCGAGTTGTGAAGCAATCGGCCGAGTTTCTGACCAATCGGCCGAGTTTCTGAGCTGTGAGTGGCAGTTCAGAAAGAATGTAATCCTTTGTAGTTCTTGGCTTCAGGACCTCAGGTTTGGCCTGGTCCGGTTGGCAGGATGCGTTACTAGGATTTAATGAATCCTATCTATAGCATAATAAGAATAGAATTGGAATAATTAGACCCACATCAGAGTAAGAATGTACATACAGTAAGATGTTGAAACATATGGGCAAGATCAGAACAACTAAGAATTTGTTGAAACTGATATCTGAGGTTCAATTTTGGGGCCTCATATGAGAAACCCTTAATTGGGAATAAAGGAACATGATATGAGATTCATAATCAGCTTATTGATTAATATTATATGAACTATACATATGAAATATAGAAAAGATATGTGAAATGTATGTATGTATGGTTCAAGATAACAAGAATCAATCATGAAGAATGAATCATATAATAGCGTATAATGCTTTTATGAACTCTAAAGCAAAGGCTAAGTAGAAGAATAGAGTGAGCTTTCAATAGGTCCATAAAAGTAAAAAGGATCGTATGAACATGTAATTCATAAGACTAGAACAACAAACTAGTTTCTAAGCAAAGAACATAGGTGTAGTTTAATGAATGAATAAGTCATATAAAGGTGGACTGTATTCAGAAGAGAAAAACTTGATTGAAAGAGAAACTATGTTTGACCCATGCATGATCCACTTGATGAAAAAATGAAGAATATGTAATGTATTCAACATGAGTAAAAACTAATAGAAGGACTATTAATTTAGAATGTTAACTTCACAATAGTATAAAGATAAAGGTGGAAATATGTGCAACATGGTATACATGACCATACATATGAATAAGCAACATGGTCACAAGAGAAAAATTTAGAATTAAAGATGACGGGTTAAAGAGTAGTATATGGTAAGAGGACTATGAAACGTAAGAAAGGGTTTGAAATATGATGGAAAAGTTATAAATAAAGAGGTTGTGAGATTCAAGCAAGTGCTAATTAATCAAATATCTCTGTTGATAACTAAGTAAATCTACATACGAGAATGTATTAAGGGAATGTTTGAATACAAGTATTCCAAGTCTTAAAATCATCTTCTCTTTCATATATTCCTTAATGGGAGCAAGATGGGAATGAAATGATAAGAGAAAATGAATCATATATGGTGCATAACTACCTTGGTGGGGTCATCTAGTGAATGTAATAGTAACATACAATATGATAAAGTGTGATAAGAAATAAATTCTTGTGTGATAGCAAGGATGATGAATAATCTATTCCTACCTTAAATCCTTCAATGTTAATAATGTTTATCGTATATAATCATATGAAAAGGATAGGTAGCAAAAAGTAAAGAAGTAATGAATGAGCAGAGAGATATGGGAAAACACTAGCTTTGTGTAGTATGTGAATTTGTTTTTACATGTATGAGTTGTTGAAGGCATATTAAGGTATGAAAGTTGGTCCTACATATGATTTCAGTGTATTTATGCAAGCTATGTGTTAATTAAAGGTGTATGATAGTTGTAGTAATTCATACCAGATATGCATCCTAGTATTGTGTATTTGTAATACGGTGATACAGTTGGATGATGACGGAAGACATGGAGTGATATCATGAACAAGGTAGTCAAACTTATTCACTCATATTAATAGAAAAGGGATGATAATCAAATTGTCTGGACAAGTAACCCTAATGAGGTGTAGCTTGTTATACCTAGCTCTAATATAACTGAGTGATGATAATTGAGTATGATTAATGCTTGAATATCTGATACAATTGTGGATTACCTTATTACTGATGTTGAAACTCTAAAATGATATAATATGATGGTTACACTTTGAATTGTGTGTGGTCCCATAACCCACAGGTCCCAGGATCGAAACAGGATAGTATGGAATGAGGTGGTAATGCTTCACCTCATGCATCCATGACCCAATGGGGATGCCAAGAGTAATATTGTGCAATTGATTGTTGAATCTAGTCTTTTAATTTAAGATTGTTTTGCTATCTGAGTAGCATGTTATTAAAGTTTAAAACAGCATGGTGAACTTGCTTTTGTCACTTAAAGATGATACAGAACAATAGAACTCTCTGAACAGCATAAGTTGAGATAGTTGTATCCGAGTATCAGAGTTGCGCAGTGAAAGCGTGGTGGTTTATCTTTACATTCTATGTTTGACTGTGGCATAAAGAATTTGCTTGATATCATTGAGAACTATTTGAAATATGTTGTGAGTTAGTAAAGAATTAAAAGACCTAATGTTTAAAACTACATTCAGGTATGAAATACAAGAGTATAATGACATGGAAGGCTTTAGAAGCTTAGAATAACCTTGAATGTATCTTTCTTGTAGGTTTATGTTTTGAGGACGAAACATTCTAAGGGGGGGAGAGTTGTTACGACCCCATCTGAGCTTAATTGATAAACTAGGGTTTACCTAGACAATTGCAAAGATTAATTAGAATAATTATTCTTGAAATCTAATTAATGACGATAACACAATTAGGATGTTTTAACTATGATAATAAGTTTAAATGTTCTTTTGTCTTGAGAATTAGGGTTTGAGAAGCATAAACCCTAATCGGCCCAAAATAGGGTTTTGATGATACATGAATACGGAATTTGATAAGTAGAATGTCTCACTAAATGATTTTTAGTATTTTATGTGTAAATATGATTTACTTCAAATTTGGATATGAATTGGATATATAAAATGTGAACAACATTGGAAAATATAAGAATTTTTGAAGAATTCTCTGACCTGTTTATCGGCCGAGTTTCAAACTCGACCGATCACATTTCCAGAATTTTACAGAAGTATGGTAATTAAATTTTATCTTTTTATTGGTATATCCAATTGATCTAAAATTTTAACTGTGCTTGAAAAACATAGTTTTAGAAACTCTGTTAAATTGGCATAATTTTTGGATGACTTTTGAATCCCTACAGTAAGGGTGTCGGTCGAGTTTGTGCAGGACAAACTCGGCCGAATATTCTGCAGACTGCAATATAGCAGTGCAATGTTCGATTTTTAATTAATTATTGGTAACTCCAAATGATCTCAAATTGTAACTAAAGCTTTATAGATCAATTATAAACAACATGATAAATTCCCATAATTGTTGAGGAAGGTTTGATCTCTGAAATAAACGAATTACAGTAACTTTTGTATAACTGAATATTCAGCCAATATAATTAAAGTTAAGTGTTGGGTCAATATGCAATTGACCCAAGCAGCTCAATTGACTTATATGAGCAACCACACACACACACAGCTCTCATTCTTCGTCATTTCATTCCAGAGAAACGAGCTCCTAGAGAGAGAAGGAGAATTAGGGCTTGAGTGGAGAATGTGGGGGAATTGCTGAATTAGGGTTTTGCGATTCCAGGAAGGGTGAAATCAAGTTCCCGAGTTGAATGGAAGAAGAGTTGGGAGATTTGCTAGGGATTTGATAGGAATTCGAGATTCCCTGAGTTGAGCTGCAGTTGTGAGGTGTTTTCACACCTTAGGGTGAGTGGGTTCTTCCTTCAAACATTGTAATGCACGAATTTGATTATAGCATCCAAATCCCTAAATGCTTAGCATGTGAATTCTAAATCCTGAAATGTCCGTTTGATTTAAGTTATTGTAAATTGATATGATACGGATTCCTTCTCTGTTTGAATGACTTTTTGATGGTAGATTCATATCAGATACGTATACAACACTTCCTAGTGAGGATGCTTTTAGATTTATATCAAAGGATGTAATTAGGGTTTAACCTAATTGTGACATCACTAGAGTTTCAACCTTATTGAAAGGGACTAGTAATCCTATAAGTGGTTAGGATGTACCTCATGGGTTATCTCAATTGAATTTTATTCTGGATACATGATATCGCAGTGAATGATATGGAAAACCTAAATTTAGTTAAATTTCCATGGTTTCATGTCTATATTGATTGCATATGATTTGTTGGAAACAATCTTTATTTAGTGAATGCTTATATCCTATGAAATCCTTATGAGAGTCATGTGACAAGTGAATGAGGAAAATGAAAAAGTGAATGAGGCAAATGCAACCCTAAGAGTAGGGTGTTGGCATGTGATGAATGAATAAGGCAAATGAAACCCTAAGGATAGGGTGTTCAATGAATCATGTTATGGTAATATGAAAGGTCTCGATATGAGATGTGGTGATGCGTAATTGTTGAATTGTATGTTTCTAGCGCATTTAACTTTATATGCTTGTTCTCTCTGAGATGATATCTACATACTGCAGGGCTTCTTATTTTCAATACATATCTCATAAATTGCAGGTGATGAGATATGACATGCCCTAGAAAGGGATGTTACTGAGACATAATATATGTTGAATACATGGGTTATGATGTTCCTTATGATATGATATGGCAGGCCGTGTGAGCCTTGTGAGAAATGTTAAATGAGTTATGATTTCTGTTTAAAATGTACATATAGTGTTAATGTTAGACTTAGGTGCCCTGAACACCGTAGAACCCCATTGCGCAGTCTGTACCTTTGGGGTGAAACTCGTGTCCAACATCAACCGGTTGAGTAATTCTGGTGGCACGAGGGTTGATAGGGTTATCCAACACCAACCAGTTGAGTAATTCTGGTGGTAACCCAGTGTTGACTCCCTGCACCTGTGTGCTCAGGTTAGAGGAGGAGTCTAGAGTACTAGAATACTGCAGAGAGGCCCTTGAGTGCCTAGGACCTGCGGTGAGGCCCTTGAGCGCCTGAGAGTACAGTGAGGCCCTTGAGTGCCTGAGAGTCCTGTGCAGACCAGGATGAGTAGTCAGACTTAGCATTTCCCGGGTGTGTCGCTAAGTCTTGTACGGTGTGGTCGTAGTGCATTGTGAGTCTCTATGCAGAGTACACTGCATAGATCAGGGCATAAGCTAAAATATGATCATATAGGTTCACAGAGTTCCTTATGAATGAATGAGCTAAGGAAGACTAGAGCATAGTCTTCTAGTAGTTATTCTTTGGATGCAATATTTACATTCCTTGTTATTTCAATTATATTGTTTTAGAACTGCTCAGTGTAGTATTTATTGTTGTTAAATTTCATATCGTTTATTCAAATTATATCTGTAATCACATTAGTGCATTAGTCTGTTTCCATGAAGTACTCATTCACTGAGCGAGTAGGCTCACCCCTCTACTCAAACATTTTTAGGGTTAACCGCGTGGACTTGAAGATGGTCAGAGCTTCAGTGTAGATCTGCCACAGGAGTCAAGTATGAGATTAGTTGAGTCAGTCGGTCCTTGTCACTCTAGGTCCTCAGTAAGAGATAAGAGAGAGAGTTGTAATTACAATGTGTAATATTGTTTCTCTTTGATATGTATGCTAATTAGCAAGTTTCATGTGCATAATGTGTGAAAGACATCATGAATGTTTATACATGTATCTTTACTATTGAAGTCTGATTAGTAAAAGAAATGTTCAGATTCCTTTGTTAAGATGACATTTGGTTCAATGCGAAGAAACAAGAGTTTAAAAGAAAAGAAAAAGTTAAGGGTGTTCTTTGTGTTACATATAAATCCTAACTTATGCCCTAATCTCATGATTTGAGGAAATTGTGAGATCGGGGTGTAACAGCTTGGTATCAGAGCTTAGGGTGAGTTGTCAAGGACCATTAAGTTAGTAAGTTAGAGTCCTAAGTGTGGCAGATAGGAGATGTTTGATGTTAGCTTTGGGGATTTGAGTATTTGGATATCCTGGCCCGATATCTGAGTACTTGGATCAGCCAATACAAGCTACTCTGTCTATTCTTTCACGTATACCCTGGCCAGGTATACAGTGGAAGAATGGGCTAGAGAGGAACCCTAGAAATGTTAGGGTTAGAAAACGAGAAAAGAAACAAGAATTAAGAGCATAAATGTAAAAAGGAGATAGAACTTACATTTCATAATGTTGTTTTTGTTGGAAATGTACAGAAATGCTCTTATATGTTTGAATTGAAATATTCAATACTTTGAAATATGGGTCTTTAATATCTGTTGTACACTATGCAATTGTAGCATTTATTGATTTCATTCTTTGTAACAAGTAGACTAGAATTGACCTTTGAATGAGCTTTTGTTTCTATAGTTTCGCCCGCTGATTCGAGTGAAATTGACATCAGCAAGTCTATTTAGGTTTTCAGTATGTACACGATTCGGCCGAGTTGTATGTGATTCGGCCGAGTTTCCTTAATAGGCAATCGAACAGCAAACTGATCGGCCGAGTTGTATGTAATTCGGCCGAGTTTCCTTTTTCAAGAAATCAAACAGCAAGTTAATCGGCCGAGTTTCAAGCGGATCGGCCGAGTTGTGAAGCAATCGGCCGAGTTTCTGACCAATCGGCCGAGTTTCTGAGCTGTGAGTGGCAGTTCAGAAAGAATGTAATCCTTTGTAGTTCTTGGCTTCAGGACCTCAGGTTTGGCCTGGTCCGGTTGGCAGGATGCGTTACTAGGATTTAATGAATCCTATCTATAGCATAATAAGAATAGAATTGGAATAATTAGACCCACATCAGAGTAAGAATGTACATACAGTAAGATGTTGAAACATATGGGCAAGATCAGAACAACTAATAATTTGTTGAAACTGATATCTGAGGTTCAATTTTGGGGCCTCATATGAGAAACCCTTAATTGGGAATAAAGGAACATGATATGAGATTCATAATCAGCTTATTGATTAATATTATATGAACTATACATATGAAATATAGAAAAGATATGTGAAATGTATGTATGTATGGTTCAAGATAACAAGAATCAATCATGAAGAATGAATCATATAATAGCGTATAATGCTTTTATGAACTCTAAAGCAAAGGCTAAGTAGAAGAATAGAGTGAGCTTTCAATAGGTCCATAAAAGTAAAAAGGATCGTATGAACATGTAATTCATAAGACTAGAACAACAAACTAGTTTCTAAGCAAAGAACATAGGTGTAGTTTAATGAATGAATAAGTCATATAAAGGTGGACTGTATTCAGAAGAGAAAAACTTGATTGAAAGAGAAACTATGTTTGACCCATGCATGATCCACTTGATGAAAAAATGAAGAATATGTAATGTATTCAACATGAGTAAAAACTAATAGAAGGACTATTAATTTAGAATGTTAACTTCACAATAGTATAAAGATAAAGGTGGAAATATGTGCAACATGGTATACATGACCATACATATGAATAAGCAACATGGTCACAAGAGAAAAATTTAGAATTAAAGATGACGGGTTAAAGAGTAGTATATGGTAAGAGGACTATGAAACGTAAGAAAGGGTTTGAAATATGATGGAAAAGTTATAAATAAAGAGGTTGTGAGATTCAAGCAAGTGCTAATTAATCAAATATCTCTGTTGATAACTAAGTAAATCTACATACGAGAATGTATTAAGGGAATGTTTGAATACAAGTATTCCAAGTCTTAAAATCATCTTCTCTTTCATATATTCCTTAATGGGAGCAAGATGGGAATGAAATGATAAGAGAAAATGAATCATATATGGTGCATAACTACCTTGGTGGGGTCATCTAGTGAATGTAATAGTAACATACAATATGATAAAGTGTGATAAGAAATAAATTCTTGTGTGATAGCAAGGATGATGAATAATCTATTCCTACCTTAAATCCTTCAATGTTAATAATGTTTATCGTATATAATCATATGAAAAGGATAGGTAGCAAAAAGTAAAGAAGTAATGAATGAGCAGAGAGATATGGGAAAACACTAGCTTTGTGTAGTATGTGAATTTGTTTTTACATGTATGAGTTGTTGAAGGCATATTAAGGTATGAAAGTTGGTCCTACATATGATTTCAGTGTATTTGTGCAAGCTATGTGTTAATTAAAGGTGTATGATAGTTGTAGTAATTCATACCAGATATGCATCCTAGTATTGTGTATTTGTAATACGGTGATACAGTTGGATGATGATGGAAGACATGGAGTGATATCATGAACAAGGTAGTCAAACTTATTCACTCATATTAATAGAAAAGGGATGATAATCAAATTGTCTGGACAAGTAACCCTAATGAGGTGTAGCTTGTTATACCTAGCTCTAATATAACTGAGTGATGATAATTGAGTATGATTAATGCTTGAATATCTGATACAATTGTGGATTACCTTATTACTGATGTTGAAACTCTAAAATGATATAATATGATGGTTACACTTTGAATTGTGTGTGGTCCCATAACCCACAGGTCCCAGGATCGAAACAGGATAGTATGGAATGAGGTGGTAATGCTTCACCTCATGCATCCATGACCCAATGGGGATGCCAAGAGTAATATTGTGCAATTGATTGTTGAATCTAGTCTTTTAATTTAAGATTGTTTTGCTATCTGAGTAGCATGTTATTAAAGTTTAAAACAGCATGGTGAACTTGCTTTTGTCACTTAAAGATGATACAGAACAATAGAACTCTCTGAACAGCATAAGTTGAGATAGTTGTATCCGAGTATCAGAGTTGCGCAGTGAAAGCGTGGTGGTTTATCTTTACATTCTATGTTTGACTGTGGCATAAAGAATTTGCTTGATATCATTGAGAACTATTTGAAATATGTTGTGAGTTAGTAAAGAATTAAAAGACCTAATGTTTAAAACTACATTCAGGTATGAAATACAAGAGTATAATGACATGGAAGGCTTTAGAAGCTTAGAATAACCTTGAATGTATCTTTCTTGTAGGTTTATGTTTTGAGGACGAAACATTCTAAGGGGGGGAGAGTTGTTACGACCCCATCTGAGCTTAATTGATAAACTAGGGTTTACCTAGACAATTGCAAAGATTAATTAGAATAATTATTCTTGAAATCTAATTAATGACGATAACACAATTAGGATGTTTTAACTATGATAATAAGTTTAAATGTTCTTTTGTCTTGAGAATTAGGGTTTGAGAAGCATAAACCCTAATCGGCCCAAAATAGGGTTTTGATGATACATGAATACGGAATTTGATAAGTAGAATGTCTCACTAAATGATTTTTAGTATTTTATGTGTAAATATGATTTACTTCAAATTTGGATATGAATTGGATATATAAAATGTGAACAACATTGGAAAATATAAGAATTTTTGAAGAATTCTCTGACCTGTTTATCGGCCGAGTTTCAAACTCGACCGATCACATTTCCAGAATTTTACAGAAGTATGGTAATTGAATTTTATCTTTTTATTGGTATATCCAATTGATCTAAAATTTTAACTGTGCTTGAAAAACATAGTTTTAGAAACTCTGTTAAATTGGCATAATTTTTGGATGACTTTTGAATCCCTACAGTAAGGGTGTCGGTCGAGTTTGTGCAGGACAAACTCGGCCGAATATTCTGCAGACTGCAATATAGCAGTGCAATGTTCGATTTTTAATTAATTATTGGTAACTCCAAATGATCTCAAATTTTAACTAAAGCTTTATAGATCAATTATAAACAACATGATAAATTCCCATAATTGTTGAGGAAGGTTTGATCTCTGAAATAAACGAATTACAGTAACTTTTGTATAACTGAATATTCAGCCAATATAATTAAAGTTAAGTGTTGGGTCAATATGCAATTGACCCAAGCAGCTCAATTGACTTATATGAGCAACCACACACACACACAGCTCTCATTCTTCGTCATTTCATTCCAGAGAAACGAGCTCCTAGAGAGAGAAGGAGAATTAGGGCTTGAGTGGAGAATGTGGGGGAATTGCTGAATTAGGGTTTTGCGATTCCAGGAAGGGTGAAATCAAGTTCCCGAGTTGAATGGAAGAAGAGTTGGGAGATTTGCTAGGGATTTGATAGGAATTCGAGATTCCCTGAGTTGAGCTGCAGTTGTGAGGTGTTTTCACACCTTAGGGTGAGTGGGTTCTTCCTTCAAACATTGTAATGCACGAATTTGATTATAGCATCCAAATCCCTAAATGCTTAGCATGTGAATTCTAAATCCTGAAATGTCCGTTTGATTTAAGTTATTGTAAATTGATATGATACGGATTCCTTCTCTGTTTGAATGACTTTTTGATGGTAGATTCATATCAGATACGTATACAACACTTCCTAGTGAGGATGCTTTTAGATTTATATCAAAGGATGTAATTAGGGTTTAACCTAATTGTGACATCACTAGAGTTTCAACCTTATTGAAAGGGACTAGTAATCCTATAAGTGGTTAGGATGTACCTCATGGGTTATCTCAATTGAATTTTATTCTGGATACATGATATCGCAGTGAATGATATGGAAAACCTAAATTTAGTTAAATTTCCATGGTTTCATGTCTATATTGATTGCATATGATTTGTTGGAAACAATCTTTATTTAGTGAATGCTTATATCCTATGAAATCCTTATGAGAGTCATGTGACAAGTGAATGAGGAAAATGAAAAAGTGAATGAGGCAAATGCAACCCTAAGAGTAGGGTGTTGGCATGTGATGAATGAATAAGGCAAATGAAACCCTAAGGATAGGGTGTTCAATGAATCATGTTATGGTAATATGAAAGGTCTCGATATGAGATGTGGTGATGCGTAATTGTTGAATTGTATGTTTCTAGCGCATTTAACTTTATATGCTTGTTCTCTCTGAGATGATATCTACATACTGCAGGGCTTCTTATTTTCAATACATATCTCATAAATTGCAGGTGATGAGATATGACATGCCCTAGAAAGGGATGTTACTGAGACATAATATATGTTGAATACATGGGTTATGATGTTCCTTATGATATGATATGGCAGGCCGTGTGAGCCTTGTGAGAAATGTTAAATGAGTTATGATTTCTGTTTAAAATGTACATATAGTGTTAATGTTAGACTTAGGTGCCCTGAACACCGTAGAACCCCATTGCGCAGTCTGTACCTTTGGGGTGAAACTCGTGTCCAACATCAACCGGTTGAGTAATTCTGGTGGCACGAGGGTTGATAGGGTTATCCAACACCAACCAGTTGAGTAATTCTGGTGGTAACCCAGTGTTGACTCCCTGCACCTGTGTGCTCAGGTTAGAGGAGGAGTCTAGAGTACTAGAATACTGCAGAGAGGCCCTTGAGTGCCTAGGACCTGCGGTGAGGCCCTTGAGCGCCTGAGAGTACAGTGAGGCCCTTGAGTGCCTGAGAGTCCTGTGCAGACCAGGATGAGTAGTCAGACTTAGCATTTCCCGGGTGTGTCGCTAAGTCTTGTACGGTGTGGTCGTAGTGCATTGTGAGTCTCTATGCAGAGTACACTGCATAGATCAGGGCATAAGCTAAAATATGATCATATAGGTTCACAGAGTTCCTTATGAATGAATGAGCTAAGGAAGACTAGAGCATAGTCTTCTAGTAGTTATTCTTTGGATGCAATATTTACATTCCTTGTTATTTCAATTATATTGTTTTAGAACTGCTCAGTGTAGTATTTATTGTTGTTAAATTTCATATCGTTTATTCAAATTATATCTGTAATCACATTAGTGCATTAGTCTGTTTCCATGAAGTACTCATTCACTGAGCGAGTAGGCTCACCCCTCTACTCAAACATTTTTAGGGTTAACCGCGTGGACTTGAAGATGGTCAGAGCTTCAGTGTAGATCTGCCACAGGAGTCAAGTATGAGATTAGTTGAGTCAGTCGGTCCTTGTCACTCTAGGTCCTCAGTAAGAGATAAGAGAGAGAGTTGTAATTACAATGTGTAATATTGTTTCTCTTTGATATGTATGCTAATTAGCAAGTTTCATGTGCATAATGTGTGAAAGACATCATGAATGTTTATACATGTATCTTTACTATTGAAGTCTGATTAGTAAAAGAAATGTTCAGATTCCTTTGTTAAGATGACATTTGGTTCAATGCGAAGAAACAAGAGTTTAAAAGAAAAGAAAAAGTTAAGGGTGTTCTTTGTGTTACATATAAATCCTAACTTATGCCCTAATCTCATGATTTGAGGAAATTGTGAGATCGGGGTGTAACAGCTTGGTATCAGAGCTTAGGGTGAGTTGTCAAGGACCATTAAGTTAGTAAGTTAGAGTCCTAAGTGTGGCAGATAGGAGATGTTTGATGTTAGCTTTGGGGATTTGAGTATTTGGATATCCTGGCCCGATATCTGAGTACTTGGATCAGCCAATACAAGCTACTCTGTCTATTCTTTCACGTATACCCTGGCCAGGTATACAGTGGAAGAATGGGCTAGAGAGGAACCCTAGAAATGTTAGGGTTAGAAAACGAGAAAAGAAACAAGAATTAAGAGCATAAATGTAAAAAGGAGATAGAACTTACATTTCATAATGTTGTTTTTGTTGGAAATGTACAGAAATGCTCTTATATGTTTGAATTGAAATATTCAATACTTTGAAATATGGGTCTTTAATATCTGTTGTACACTATGCAATTGTAGCATTTATTGATTTCATTCTTTGTAACAAGTAGACTAGAATTGACCTTTGAATGAGCTTTTGTTTCTATAGTTTCGCCCGCTGATTCGAGTGAAATTGACATCAGCAGGTCTATTTAGGTTTTCAGTATGTACACGATTCGGCCGAGTTGTATGTGATTCGGCCGAGTTTCCTTAATAGGCAATCGAACAGCAAACTGATCGGCCGAGTTGTATGTAATTCGGCCGAGTTTCCTTTTTCAAGAAATCAAACAGCAAGTTAATCGGCCGAGTTTCAAGCGGATCGGCCGAGTTGTGAAGCAATCGGCCGAGTTTCTGACCAATCGGCCGAGTTTCTGAGCTGTGAGTGGCAGTTCAGAAAGAATGTAATCCTTTGTAGTTCTTGGCTTCAGGACCTCAGGTTTGGCCTGGTCCGGTTGGCAGGATGCGTTACTAGGATTTAATGAATCCTATCTATAGCATAATAAGAATAGAATTGGAATAATTAGACCCACATCAGAGTAAGAATGTACATACAGTAAGATGTTGAAACATATGGGCAAGATCAGAACAACTAATAATTTGTTGAAACTGATATCTGAGGTTCAATTTTGGGGCCTCATATGAGAAACCCTTAATTGGGAATAAAGGAACATGATATGAGATTCATAATCAGCTTATTGATTAATATTATATGAACTATACATATGAAATATAGAAAAGATATGTGAAATGTATGTATGTATGGTTCAAGATAACAAGAATCAATCATGAAGAATGAATCATATAATAGCGTATAATGCTTTTATGAACTCTAAAGCAAAGGCTAAGTAGAAGAATAGAGTGAGCTTTCAATAGGTCCATAAAAGTAAAAAGGATCGTATGAACATGTAATTCATAAGACTAGAACAACAAACTAGTTTCTAAGCAAAGAACATAGGTGTAGTTTAATGAATGAATAAGTCATATAAAGGTGGACTGTATTCAGAAGAGAAAAACTTGATTGAAAGAGAAACTATGTTTGACCCATGCATGATCCACTTGATGAAAAAATGAAGAATATGTAATGTATTCAACATGAGTAAAAACTAATAGAAGGACTATTAATTTAGAATGTTAACTTCACAATAGTATAAAGATAAAGGTGGAAATATGTGCAACATGGTATACATGACCATACATATGAATAAGCAACATGGTCACAAGAGAAAAATTTAGAATTAAAGATGACGGGTTAAAGAGTAGTATATGGTAAGAGGACTATGAAACGTAAGAAAGGGTTTGAAATATGATGGAAAAGTTATAAATAAAGAGGTTGTGAGATTCAAGCAAGTGCTAATTAATCAAATATCTCTGTTGATAACTAAGTAAATCTACATACGAGAATGTATTAAGGGAATGTTTGAATACAAGTATTCCAAGTCTTAAAATCATCTTCTCTTTCATATATTCCTTAATGGGAGCAAGATGGGAATGAAATGATAAGAGAAAATGAATCATATATGGTGCATAACTACCTTGGTGGGGTCATCTAGTGAATGTAATAGTAACATACAATATGATAAAGTGTGATAAGAAATAAATTCTTGTGTGATAGCAAGGATGATGAATAATCTATTCCTACCTTAAATCCTTCAATGTTAATAATGTTTATCGTATATAATCATATGAAAAGGATAGGTAGCAAAAAGTAAAGAAGTAATGAATGAGCAGAGAGATATGGGAAAACACTAGCTTTGTGTAGTATGTGAATTTGTTTTTACATGTATGAGTTGTTGAAGGCATATTAAGGTATGAAAGTTGGTCCTACATATGATTTCAGTGTATTTGTGCAAGCTATGTGTTAATTAAAGGTGTATGATAGTTGTAGTAATTCATACCAGATATGCATCCTAGTATTGTGTATTTGTAATACGGTGATACAGTTGGATGATGACGGAAGACATGGAGTGATATCATGAACAAGGTAGTCAAACTTATTCACTCATATTAATAGAAAAGGGATGATAATCAAATTGTCTGGACAAGTAACCCTAATGAGGTGTAGCTTGTTATACCTAGCTCTAATATAACTGAGTGATGATAATTGAGTATGATTAATGCTTGAATATCTGATACAATTGTGGATTACCTTATTACTGATGTTGAAACTCTAAAATGATATAATATGATGGTTACACTTTGAATTGTGTGTGGTCCCATAACCCACAGGTCCCAGGATCGAAACAGGATAGTATGGAATGAGGTGGTAATGCTTCACCTCATGCATCCATGACCCAATGGGGATGCCAAGAGTAATATTGTGCAATTGATTGTTGAATCTAGTCTTTTAATTTAAGATTGTTTTGCTATCTGAGTAGCATGTTATTAAAGTTTAAAACAGCATGGTGAACTTGCTTTTGTCACTTAAAGATGATACAGAACAATAGAACTCTCTGAACAGCATAAGTTGAGATAGTTGTATCCGAGTATCAGAGTTGCGCAGTGAAAGCGTGGTGGTTTATCTTTACATTCTATGTTTGACTGTGGCATAAAGAATTTGCTTGATATCATTGAGAACTATTTGAAATATGTTGTGAGTTAGTAAAGAATTAAAAGACCTAATGTTGAAAACTACATTCAGGTATGAAATACAAGAGTATAATGACATGGAAGGCTTTAGAAGCTTAGAATAACCTTGAATGTATCTTTCTTGTAGGTTTATGTTTTGAGGACGAAACATTCTAAGGGGGGGAGAGTTGTTACGACCCCATCTGAGCTTAATTGATAAACTAGGGTTTACCTAGACAATTGCAAAGATTAATTAGAATAATTATTCTTGAAATCTAATTAATGACGATAACACAATTAGGATGTTTTAACTATGATAATAAGTTTAAATGTTCTTTTGTCTTGAGAATTAGGGTTTGAGAAGCATAAACCCTAATCGGCCCAAAATAGGGTTTTGATGATACATGAATACGGAATTTGATAAGTAGAATGTCTCACTAAATGATTTTTAGTATTTTATGTGTAAATATGATTTACTTCAAATTTGGATATGAATTGGATATATAAAATGTGAACAACATTGGAAAATATAAGAATTTTTGAAGAATTCTCTGACCTGTTTATCGGCCGAGTTTCAAACTCGACCGATCACATTTCCAGAATTTTACAGAAGTTTGGTAATTGAATTTTATCTTTTTATTGGTATATCCAATTGATCTAAAATTTTAACTGTGCTTGAAAAACACAGTTTTAGAAACTCTTTTAAATTGGCATAATTTTTGGATGACTTTTGAATCCCTACAGTAAGGGTGTCGGTCGAGTTTGTGCAGGACAAACTCGGCCGAATATTCTGCAGACTGCAATATAGCAGTGCAATGTTCGATTTTTAATTAATTATTGGTAACTCCAAATGATCTCAAATTTTAACTAAAGCTTTATAGATCAATTATAAACAACATGATAAATTCCCATAATTGTTGAGGAAGGTTTGATCTCTGAAATAAACGAATTACAGTAACTTTTGTATAACTGAATATTCAGCCAATATAATTAAAGTTAAGTGTTGGGTCAATATGCAATTGACCCAAGCAGCTCAATTGACTTATATGAGCAACCACACACACACACAGCTCTCATTCTTCGTCATTTCATTCCAGAGAAACGAGCTCCTAGAGAGAGAAGGAGAATTAGGGCTTGAGTGGAGAATGTGGGGGAATTGCTGAATTAGGGTTTTGCGATTCCAGGAAGGGTGAAATCAAGTTCCCGAGTTGAATGGAAGAAGAGTTGGGAGATTTGCTAGGGATTTGATAGGAATTCGAGATTCCCTGAGTTGAGCTGCAGTTGTGAGGTGTTTTCACACCTTAGGGTGAGTGGGTTCTTCCTTCAAACATTGTAATGCACGAATTTGATTATAGCATCCAAATCCCTAAATGCTTAGCATGTGAATTCTAAATCCTGAAATGTCCGTTTGATTTAAGTTATTGTAAATTGATATGATACGGATTCCTTCTCTGTTTGAATGACTTTTTGATGGTAGATTCATATCAGATACGTATACAACACTTCCTAGTGAGGATGCTTTTAGATTTATATCAAAGGATGTAATTAGGGTTTAACCTAATTGTGACATCACTAGAGTTTCAACCTTATTGAAAGGGACTAGTAATCCTATAAGTGGTTAGGATGTACCTCATGGGTTATCTCAATTGAATTTTATTCTGGATACATGATATCGCAGTGAATGATATGGAAAACCTAAATTTAGTTAAATTTCCATGGTTTCATGTCTATATTGATTGCATATGATTTGTTGGAAACAATCTTTATTTAGTGAATGCTTATATCCTATGAAATCCTTATGAGAGCCATGTGACAAGTGAATGAGGAAAATGAAAAAGTGAATGAGGCAAATGCAACCCTAAGAGTAGGGTGTTGGCATGTGATGAATGAATAAGGCAAATGAAACCCTAAGGATAGGGTGTTCAATGAATCATGTTATGGTAATATGAAAGGTCTCGATATGAGATGTGGTGATGCGTAATTGTTGAATTGTATGTTTCTAGCGCATTTAACTTTATATGCTTGTTCTCTCTGAGATGATATCTACATACTGCAGGGCTTCTTATTTTCAATACATATCTCATAAATTGCAGGTGATGAGATATGACATGCCCTAGAAAGGGATGTTACTGAGACATAATATATGTTGAATACATGGGTTATGATGTTCCTTATGATATGATATGGCAGGCCGTGTGAGCCTTGTGAGAAATGTTAAATGAGTTATGATTTCTGTTTAAAATGTACATATAGTGTTAATGTTAGACTTAGGTGCCCTGAACACCGTAGAACCCCATTGCGCAGTCTGTACCTTTGGGGTGAAACTCGTGTCCAACATCAACCGGTTGAGTAATTCTGGTGGCACGAGGGTTGATAGGGTTATCCAACACCAACCAGTTGAGTAATTCTGGTGGTAACCCAGTGTTGACTCCCTGCGCCTGTGTGCTCAGGTTAGAGGAGGAGTCTAGAGTACTAGAATACTGCAGAGAGGCCCTTGAGTGCCTAGGACCTGCGGTGAGGCCCTTGAGCGCCTGAGAGTACAGTGAGGCCCTTGAGTGCCTGAGAGTCCTGTGCAGACCAGGATGAGTAGTCAGACTTAGCATTTCCCGGGTGTGTCGCTAAGTCTTGTACGGTGTGGTCGTAGTGCATTGTGAGTCTCTATGCAGAGTACACTGCATAGATCAGGGCATAAGCTAAAATATGATCATATAGGTTCACAGAGTTCCTTATGAATGAATGAGCTAAGGAAGACTAGAGCATAGTCTTCTAGTAGTTATTCTTTGGATGCAATATTTACATTCCTTGTTATTTCAATTATATTGTTTTAGAACTGCTCAGTGTAGTATTTATTGTTGTTAAATTTCATATCGTTTATTCAAATTATATCTGTAATCACATTAGTGCATTAGTCTGTTTCCATGAAGTACTCATTCACTGAGCGAGTAGGCTCACCCCTCTACTCAAACATTTTTAGGGTTAACCGCGTGGACTTGAAGATGGTCAGAGCTTCAGTGTAGATCTGCCACAGGAGTCAAGTATGAGATTAGTTGAGTCAGTCGGTCCTTGTCACTCTAGGTCCTCAGTAAGAGATAAGAGAGAGAGTTGTAATTACAATGTGTAATATTGTTTCTCTTTGATATGTATGCTAATTAGCAAGTTTCATGTGCATAATGTGTGAAAGACATCATGAATGTTTATACATGTATCTTTACTATTGAAGTCTGATTAGTAAAAGAAATGTTCAGATTCCTTTGTTAAGATGACATTTGGTTCAATGCGAAGAAACAAGAGTTTAAAAGAAAAGAAAAAGTTAAGGGTGTTCTTTGTGTTACATATAAATCCTAACTTATGCCCTAATCTCATGATTTGAGGAAATTGTGAGATCGGGGTGTAACAGCTTGGTATCAGAGCTTAGGGTGAGTTGTCAAGGACCATTAAGTTAGTAAGTTAGAGTCCTAAGTGTGGCAGATAGGAGATGTTTGATGTTCGCTTTGGGGATTTGAGTATTTGGATATCCTGGCCCGATATCTGAGTACTTGGATCAGCCAGTACAAGCTACTCTGTCTATTCTTTCACGTATACCCTGGCCAGGTATACAGTGGAAGAATGGGCTAGAGAGGAACCCTAGAAATGTTAGGGTTAGAAAACGAGAAAAGAAACAAGAATTAAGAGCATAAATGTAAAAAGGAGATAGAACTTACATTTCATAATGTTGTTTTTGTTGGAAATGTACAGAAATGCTCTTATATGTTTGAATTGAAATATTCAATACTTTGAAATATGGGTCTTTAATATCTGTTGTACACTATGCAATTGTAGCATTTATTGATTTCATTCTTTGTAACAAGTAGACTAGAATTGACCTTTGAATGAGCTTTTGTTTCTATAGTTTCGCCCGCTGATTCGAGTGAAATTGACATCAGCAGGTCTATTTAGGTTTTCAGTCTGTACACGATTCGGCCGAGTTGTATGTGATTCGGCCGAGTTTCCTTAATAGGCAATCGAACAGCAAACTGATCGGCCGAGTTGTATGTAATTCGACCGAGTTTCCTTTTTCAAGAAATCAAACAGCAAGTTAATCAGCCGAGTTTCAAGCGGATCGGTCGAGTTGTGAAGCAATCGGCCGAGTTTCTGACCAATCGGCCGAGTTTCTGAGCTGTGAGTGGCAGTTCAGAAAGAATGTAATCCTTTGTAGTTCTTGGCTTCAGGACCTCAGGTTTGGCCTGGTCCGGTTGGCAGGATGCGTTACTAGGATTTAATGAATCCTATCTATAGCATAATAAGAATAGAATTGGAATAATTAGACCCACATCAGAGTAAGAATGTACATACAGTAAGATGTTGAAACATATGGGCAAGATCAGAACAACTAATAATTTGTTGAAACTGATATCTGAGGTTCAATTTTGGGGCCTCATATGAGAAACCCTTAATTGGGAATAAAGGAACATGATATGAGATTCATAATCAGCTTATTGATTTATATTATATGAACTATACATATGAAATATAGAAAAGATATGTGAAATGTATGTATGTATGGTTCAAGATAACAAGAATCAATCATGAAGAATGAATCATATAATAGCGTATAATGCTTTTATGAACTCTAAAGCAAAGGCTAAGTAGAAGAATAGAGTGAGCTTTCAATAGGTCCATAAAAGTAAAAAGGATCGTATGAACATGTAATTCATAAGACTAGAACAACAAACTAGTTTCTAAGCAAAGAACATAGGTGTAGTTTAATGAATGAATAAGTCATATAAAGGTGGACTGTATTCAGAAGAGAAAAACTTGATTGAAAGAGAAACTATGTTTGACCCATGCATGATCCACTTGATGAAAAAATGAAGAATATGTAATGTATTCAACATGAGTAAAAACTAATAGAAGGACTATTAATTTAGAATGTTAACTTCACAATAGTATAAAGATAAAGGTGGAAATATGTGCAACATGGTATACATGACCATACATATGAATAAGCAACATGGTCACAAGAGAAAAATTTAGAATTAAAGATGACGGGTTAAAGAGTAGTATATGGTAAGAGGACTATGAAACGTAAGAAAGGGTTTGAAATATGATGGAAAAGTTATAAATAAAGAGGTTGTGAGATTCAAGCAAGTGGTAATTAATCAAATATCTCTGTTGATAACTAAGTAAATCTACATACGAGAATGTATTAAGGGAATGTTTGAATACAAGTATTCCAAGTCTTAAAATCATCTTCTCTTTCATATATTCCTTAATGGGAGCAAGATGGGAATGAAATGATAAGAGAAAATGAATCATATATGGTGCATAACTACCTTGGTGGGGTCATCTAGTGAATGTAATAGTAACATACAATATGATAAAGTGCGATAAGAAATAAATTCTTGTGTGATAGCAAGGATGATGAATAATCTATTCCTACCTTAAATCCTTCAATGTTAATAATGTTTATCGTATATAATCATATGAAAAGGATAGGTAGCAAAAAGTAAAGAAGTAATGAATGAGCAGAGAGATATGGGAAAACACTAGCTTTGTGTAGTATGTGAATTTGTTTTTACATGTATGAGTTGTTGAAGGCATATTAAGGTATGAAAGTTGGTCCTACATATGATTTCAGTGTATTTGTGCAAGCTATGTGTTAATTAAAGGTGTATGATAGTTGTAGTAATTCATACCAGATATGCATCCTAGTATTGTGTATTTGTAATACGGTGATACAGTTGGATGATGACGGAAGACATGGAGTGATATCATGAACAAGGTAGTCAAACTTATTCACTCATATTAATAGAAAAGGGATGATAATCAAATTGTCTGGACAAGTAACCCTAATGAGGTGTAGCTTGTTATACCTAGCTCTAATATAACTGAGTGATGATAATTGAGTATGATTAATGCTTGAATATCTGATACAATTGTGGATTACCTTATTACTGATGTTGAAACTCTAAAATGATATAATATGATGGTTACACTTTGAATTGTGTGTGGTCCCATAACCCACAGGTCCCAGGATCGAAACAGGATAGTATGGAATGAGGTGGTAATGCTTCACCTCATGCATCCATGACCCAA
Source organism: Alisma plantago-aquatica (assembly GCA_963693085.1). Taxonomy (NCBI): domain Eukaryota; kingdom Viridiplantae; phylum Streptophyta; class Magnoliopsida; order Alismatales; family Alismataceae; genus Alisma; species Alisma plantago-aquatica. The sequence goes on from OY856409.1 coordinate 137,603,813, forward strand.
TGGGGATGCCAAGAGTAATATTGTACAATTGATTGTTGAATCTAGTCTTTTAATTTAAGATTGTTTTGCTATCTGAGTAGCATGTTATTAAAGTTTAAAACAGCATGGTGAACTTGCTTTTGTCACTTAAAGATGATACAGAACAATAGAACTCTCTGAACAGCATAAGTTGAGATAGTTGTATCAGAGTATCAGAGTTGCGCAGTGAAAGCGTGGTGGTTTATCTTTACATTCTATGTTTGACTGTGGCATAAATAATTTTCTTGATATCATTGAGAACTATTTGAAATATGTTGTGAGTTAGTAAAGAATTAAAAGACCTAATGTTGAAAACTACACTCAGGTATGAAATACAAGAGTATAATGACATGGAAGGCTTTAGAAGCTTAGAATAACCTTGAATGTATCTTTCTTGTAGGTTTATGTTTTGAGGACGAAACATTCTAAGGGGGGGAGAGTTGTTACGACCCCATCTGAGCTTAATTGATAAACTAGGGTTTACCTAGACAATTGCAAAGATTAATTAGAATAATTATTCTTGAAATCTAATTAATGACGATAACACAATTAGGATGTTTTAACTATGATAATAAGTTTAAATGTTCTTTTGTCTTGAGAATTAGGGTTTGAGAAGCATAAACCCTAATCGGCCCAAAATAGGGTTTTGATGATACATGAATACGGAATTTGATAAGTAGAATGTCTCACTAAATGATTTTTAGTATTTTATGTGTAACTCTGATTTACTTCAAATTTGGATATGAATTGGATATATAAAATGTGAACAACATTGGAAAATATAAGAATTTTTGAAGAATGCTCTGACCTGTTTATCGGCCGAGTTTCAAACTCGACCGATCACATTTCCAGAATTTTACAGAAGTGTGGTAATTGAATTTTATCTTTTTATTGGTATATCCAATTGATCTAAAATTTTAACTGTGCTTGAAAAACACAGTTTTAGACACTCTGTTAAATTGGCATAATTTTTGGATGACTTTTGAATCCCTACAGTAAGGGTGTCGGTCGAGTTTGTGCAGGACAAACTCGGCCGAATATTCTGCAGACTGCAATATAGCAGTGCAATGTTCGATTTTTAATTAATTATTGGTAACTCCAAATGATCTCAAATTTTAACTAAAGCTTTATAGATCAATTATAAACAACATGATAAATTCCCATAATTGTTGAGGAAGGTTTGATCTCTGAAATAAACGAATTACAGTAACTTTTGTATAACTGAATATTCAGCCAATATAATTAAAGTTAAGTGTTGGGTCAATATGCAATTGACCCAAGCAGCTCAATTGACTTATATGAGAAACCACACACACACACAGCTCTCATTCTTCGTCATTTCATTCCAGAGAAACGAGCTCCTAGAGAGAGAAGGAGAATTAGGGCTTGAGTGGAGAAAGTGGGGGAATTGCTGAATTAGGGTTTTGCGATTCCAGGAAGGGTGAAATCAAGTTCCCGAGTTGAATGGAAGAAGAGTTGGGAGATTTGCTAGGGATTTGATAGGAATTCGAGATTCCCTGAGTTGAGCTGCAGTTGTGAGGTGTTTTCACACCTTAGGGTGAGTGGGTTCTTCCTTCAAACATTGTAATGCACGAATTTGATTATAGCATCCAAATCCCTAAATGCTTAGCAAGTGAATTCTAAATCCTGAAATGTCCGTTTGATTTAAGTTATTGTAAATTGATATGATACGGATTCCTTCTCTGTTTGAATGACTTTTTGATGGTAGATTCATATCAGATACGTATACAACACTTCCTAGTGAGGATGCTTTTAGATTTATATCAAAGGATGTAATTAGGGTTTAACCTAATTGTGACATTACTAGAGTTTTAACCTTATTGAAAGGGACTAGTAATCCTATAAGTGGTTAGGATGTACCTCATGGGTTATCTCAATTGAATTTAATTCTGGATACATGATATCGCAGTGAATGATATGGAAAACCTAAATTTAGTTAAATTTCCATGGTTTCATGTCTATATTGATTGCATATGATTTGTTGGAAACAATCTTTATTTAGTGAATGCTTATATCCTATGAAATCCTTATGAGAGCCATGTGACAAGTGAATGAGGAAAATGAAAAAGTGAATGAGGCAAATGCAACCCTAAGAGTAGGGTGTTGGCATGTGATGAATGAATAAGGCAAATGAAACCCTAAGGATAGGGTGTTCAATGAATCATGTTATGGTAATATGAAAGGTCTCGATATGAGATGTGGTGATGCGTAATTGTTGAATTGTATGTTTCTAGCGCATTTAACTTTATATGCTTGTTCTCTCTGAGATGATATCTACATACTGCAGGGCTTCTTATTTTCAATACATATCTCATAAATTGCAGGTGATGAGATATGACATGCCCTAGAAAGGGATGTTACTGAGACATAATATATGTTGAATACATGGGTTATGATGTTCCTTATGATATGATATGGCAGGCCGTGTGAGCCTTGTGAGAAATGTTAAATGAGTTATGATTTCTGTTTAAAATGTACCTATAGTGTTAATGTTAGACTTAGGTGCCCTGAACACCGTAGAACCCCATTGCGCAGTCTGTACCTTTGGGGTGAAACTCGTGTCCAACATCAACCGGTTGAGTAATTCTAGTGGCACGAGGGTTGATAGGGTTATCCAACACCAACCAGTTGAGTAATTCTGGTGGTAACCCAGTGTTGACTCCCTGCGCCTGTGTGCTCAGGTTAGAGGAGGAGTCTAGAGTACTAGAATACTGCAGAGAGGCCCTTGAGTGCCTAGGACCTGCGGTGAGGCCCTTGAGCGCCTGAGAGTACAGTGAGGCCCTTGAGTGCCTGAGAGTCCTGTGCAGACCAGGACGAGTAGTCAGACTTAGCATTTCCCGGGTGTGTCGCTAAGTCTTGTACGGTGTGGTCGTAGTGCACTGCGAGTCTCTATGCAGAGTACACTGCATAGATCAGGGCATAAGCTAAAATATGATCATATAGGTTCACAGAGTTCCTTATGAATGAATGAGCTAAGGAAGACTAGAGCATAGTCTTCTAGTAGTTATTCTTTGGATTCAATATTTACATTCCTTGTTATTTCAATTATATTGTTTTAGAACTGCTCAGTGTAGTATTTATTGTTGTTAAATTTCATATCGTTTATTCAAATTATATCTGTAATCACATTAGTGCATTAGTCTGTTTCCATGAAGTACTCATTCACTGAGCGAGTAGGCTCACCCCTCTACTCAAACATTTTTAGGGTTAACCGCGTGGACTTGAAGATGGTCAGAGCTTCAGTGTAGATCTGCCACAGGAGTCAAGTATGAGATTAGTTGAGTCAGTCGGTCCTTGTCACTCTAGGTCCTCAGTAAGAGATAAGAGAGAGAGTTGTAATTACAATGTGTAATATTGTTTCTCTTTGATATGTATGCTAATTAGCAAGTTTCATGTGCATAATGTGTGAAAGACATCATGAATGTTTATACATGTATCTTTACTATTGAAGTCTGATTAGTAAAAGAAATGTTCAGATTCCTTTGTTAAGATGACATTTGGTTCAATGCGAAGAAACAAGAGTTTAAAAGAAAAGAAAAAGTTAAGGGTGTTCTTTGTGTTACATATAAATCCTAACTTATGCCCTAATCTCATGATTTGAGGAAATTGTGAGATCGGGGTGTAACAGCTTGGTATCAGAGCTTAGGGTGAGTTGTCAAGGACCATTAAGTTAGTAAGTTAGAGTCCTAAGTGTGGCAGATAGGAGATGTTTGATGTTAGCTTTGGGGATTTGAGTATTTGGATATCCTGGCCCGATATCTGAGTACTTGGATCAGCCAGTACAAGCTACTCTGTCTATTCTTTCACGTATACCCTGGCCAGGTATACAGTGGAAGAATGGGCTAGAGAGGAACCCTAGAAATGTTAGGGTTAGAAAACGAGAAAAGAAACAAGAATTAAGAGCATAAATGTAAAAAGGAGATAGAACTTACATTTCATAATGTTGTTTTTGTTGGAAATGTACAGAAATGCTCTTATATGTTTGAATTGAAATATTCAATACTTTGAAATATGGGTCTTTAATATCTGTTGTACACTATGCAATTGTAGCATTTATTGATTTCATTCTTTGTAACAAGTAGACTAGAATTGACCTTTGAATGAGCTTTTGTTTCTATAGTTTCGCCCGCTGATTCGAGTGAAATTGACATCAGCAGGTCTATTTAGGTTTTCAGTCTGTACACGATTCGGCCGAGTTGTATGTGATTCGGCCGAGTTTCCTTAATAGGCAATCGAACAGCAAACTGATCGGCCGAGTTGTATGTAATTCGGCCGAGTTTCCTTTTTCAAGAAATCAAACAGCAAGTTAATCGGCCGAGTTTCAAGCGGATCGGCCGAGTTGTGAAGCAATCGGCCGAGTTTCTGACCAATCGGCCGAGTTTCTGAGCTGTGAGTGGCAGTTCAGAAAGAATGTAATCCTTTGTAGTTCTTGGCTTCAGGACCTCAGGTTTGGCCTGGTCCGGTTGGCAGGATGCGTTACTAGGATTTAATGAATCATATCTATAGCATAATAAGAATAGAATTGGAATAATTAGACCCACATCAGAGTAAGAATGTACATACAGTAAGATGTTGAAACATATGGGCAAGATCAGAACAACTAATAATTTGTTGAAACTGATATCTGAGGTTCAATTTTGGGGCCTCATATGAGAAACCCTTAATTGGGAATAAAGGAACATGATATGAGATTCATAATCAGCTTATTGATTAATATTATATGAACTATACATATGAAATATAGAAAAGATATGTGAAATGTATGTATGTATGGTTCAAGATAACAAGAATCAATCATGAAGCATGAATCATATAATAGCGTATAATGCTTTTATGAACTCTAAAGCAAAGGCTAAGTAGAAGAATAGAGTGAGCTTTCAATAGGTCCATAAAAGTAAAAAGGATCGTATGAACATGTAATTCATAAGACTAGAACAACAAACTAGTTTCTAAGCAAAGAACATAGGTGTAGTTTAATGAATGAATAAGTCATATAAAGGTGGACTGTATTCAGAAGAGAAAAACTTGATTGAAAGAGAAACTATGTTTGACCCATGCATGATCCACTTGATGAAAAAATGAAGAATATGTAATGTATTCAACATGAGTAAAAACTAATAGAAGGACTATTAATTTAGAATGTTAACTTCACAATAGTATAAAGATAAAGGTGGAAATATGTGCAACATGGTATACATGACCATACATATGAATAAGAAACATGGTCACAAGAGAAAAATTTAGAATTAAAGATGACAGGTTAAAGAGTAGTATATGGTAAGAGGACTATGAAACGTAAGAAAGGGTTTGAAATATGATGGAAAAGTTATAAATAAAGAGGTTGTGATATTCAAGCAAGTGCTAATTAATCAAATATCTCTGTTGATAACTAAGTAAATCTACATACGAGAATGTATTAAGGGAATGTTTGAATACAAGTATTCCAAGTCTTAAAATCATCTTCTCTTTCATATATTCCTTAATGGGAGCAAGATGGGAATGAAATGATAAGAGAAAATGAATCATATATGGTGCATAACTACCTTGGTGGGGTCATCTAGTGAATGTAATAGTAACATACAATATGATAAAGTGCGATAAGAAATAAATTCTTGTGTGATAGCAAGGATGATGAATAATCTATTCCTACCTTAAATCCTTCAATGTTAATAATGTTTATCGTATATAATCATATGAAAAGGATAGGTAGCAAAAAGTAAAGAAGTAATGAATGAGCAGAGAGATATGGGAAAACACTAGCTTTGTGTAGTATGTGAATTTGTTTTTACATGTATGAGTTGTTGAAGGCATATTAAGGTATGAAAGTTGGTCCTACATATGATTTCAGTGTATTTGTGCAAGCTATGTGTTAATTAAAGGTGTATGATAGTTGTAGTAATTCATACCAGATATGCATCCTAGTATTGTGTATTTGTAATACGGTGATACAGTTGGATGATGACGGAAGACATGGAGTGATATCATGAACAAGGTAGTCAAACTTATTCACTCATATTAATAGAAAAGGGATGATAATCAAATTGTCTGGACAAGTAACCCTAATGAGGTGTAGCTTGTTATACCTAGCTCTAATATAACTGAGTGATGATAATTGAGTATGATTAATGCTTGAATATCTGATACAATTGTGGATTACCTTATTACTGATGTTGAAACTCTAAAATGATATAATATGATGGTTACACTTTGAATTGTGTGTGGTCCCATAACCCACAGGTCCCAGGATCGAAACATGATAGTATGGAATGAGGTGGTAATGCTTCACCTCATGCATCCATGACCCAATGGGGATGCCAAGAGTAATATTGTGCAATTGATTGTTGAATCTAGTCTTTTAATTTAAGATTGTTTTGCTATCTGAGTAGCATGTTATTAAAGTTTAAAACAGCATGGTGAACTTGCTTTTGTCACTTAAAGATGATACAGAACAATAGAACTCTCTGAACAGCATAAGTTGAGATAGTTGTATCAGAGTATCAGAGTTGCGCAGTGAAAGCGTGGTGGTTTATCTTTACATTCTATGTTTGACTGTGGCATAAAGAATTTGCTTGATATCATTGAGAACTATTTGAAATATGTTGTGAGTTAGTAAAGAATTAAAAGACCTAATGTTGAAAACTACATTCAGGTATGAAATACAAGAGTATAATGACATGGAAGGCTTTAGAAGCTTAGAATAACCTTGAATGTATCTTTCTTGTAGGTTTATGTTTCGAGGACGAAACATTCTAAGGGGGGGAGAGTTGTTACGACCCCATCTGAGCTTAATTGATAAACTAGGGTTTACCTAGACAATTGCAAAGATTAATTAGAATAATTATTCTTGAAATCTAATTAATGACGATAACACAATTAGGATGTTTTAACTATGATAATAAGTTTAAATGTTCTTTTGTCTTGAGAATTAGGGTTTGAGAAGCATAAACCCTAATCGGCCCAAAATAGGGTTTTGATGATACATGAATACGGAATTTGATAAGTAGAATGTCTCACTAAATGATTTTTAGTATTTTATGTGTAACTCTGATTTACTTCAAATTTGGATATGAATTGGATATATAAAATGTGAACAACATTGGAAAATATAAGAATTTTTGAAGAATGCTCTGACCTGTTTATCGGCCGAGTTTCAAACTCGACCGATCACATTTCCAGAATTTTACAGAAGTGTGGTAATTGAATTTTATCTTTTTATTGGTATATCCAATTGATCTAAAATTTTAACTGTGCTTGAAAAACACAGTTTTAGACACTCTGTTAAATTGGCATAATTTTTGGATGACTTTTGAATCCCTACAGTAAGGGTGTCGGTCGAGTTTGTGCAGGACAAACTCGGCCGAATATTCTGCAGACTGCAATATAGCAGTGCAATGTTCGATTTTTAATTAATTATTGGTAACTCCAAATGATCTCAAATTTTAACTAAAGCTTTATAGATCAATTATAAATAACATGATAAATTCCCATAATTGTTGAGGAAGGTTTGATCTCTGAAATAAACGAATTACAGTAACTTTTGTATAACTGAATATTCAGCCAATATAATTAAAGTTAAGTGTTGGGTCAATATGCAATTGACCCAAGCAGCTCAATTGACTTATATGAGAAACCACACACACACACAGCTCTCATTCTTCGTCATTTCATTCCAGATAAACGAGCTCCTAGAGAGAGAAGGAGAATTAGGGCTTGAGTGGAGAAAGTGGGGGAATTGCTGAATTAGGGTTTTGCGATTCCAGGAAGGGTGAAATCAAGTTCCTGAGTTGAATGGAAGAAGAGTTGGGAGATTTGCTAGGGATTTGATAGGAATTCGAGATTCCCTGAGTTGAGCTGCAGTTGTGAGGTGTTTTCACACCTTAGGGTGAGTGGGTTCTTCCTTCAAACATTGTAATGCACGAATTTGATTATAGCATCCAAATCCCTAAATGCTTAGCAAGTGAATTCTAAATCCTGAAATGTCCGTTTGATTTAAGTTATTGTAAATTGATATGATACGGATTCCTTCTCTGTTTGAATGACTTTTTGATGGTAGATTCATATCAGATACGTATACAACACTTCCTAGTGAGGATGCTTTTAGATTTATATCAAAGGATGTAATTAGGGTTTAACCTAATTGTGACATTACTAGAGTTTTAACCTTATTGAAAGGGACTAGTAATCCTATAAGTGGTTAGGATGTACCTCATGGGTTATCTCAATTGAATTTAATTCTGGATACATGATATCGCAGTGAATGATATGGAAAACCTAAATTTAGTTAAATTTCCATGGTTTCATGTCTATATTGATTGCATATGATTTGTTGGAAACAATCTTTATTTAGTGAATGCTTATATCCTATGAAATCCTTATGAGAGCCATGTGACAAGTGAATGAGGAAAATGAAAAAGTGAATGAGGCAAATGCAACCCTAAGAGTAGGGTGTTGGCATGTGATGAATGAATAAGGCAAATGAAACCCTAAGGATAGGGTGTTCAATGAATCATGTTATGGTAATATGAAAGGTCTCGATATGAGATGTGGTGATGCGTAATTGTTGAATTGTATGTTTCTAGCGCATTTAACTTTATATGCTTGTTCTCTCTGAGATGATATCTACATACTGCAGGGCTTCTTATTTTCAATACATATCTCATAAATTGCAGGTGATGAGATATGACATGCCCTAGAAAGGGATGTTACTGAGACATAATATATGTTGAATACATGGGTTATGATGTTCCTTATGATATGATATGGCAGGCCGTGTGAGCCTTGTGAGAAATGTTAAATGAGTTATGATTTCTGTTTAAAATGTACCTATAGTGTTAATGTTAGACTTAGGTGCCCTGAACACCGTAGAACCCCATTGCGCAGTCTGTACCTTTGGGGTGAAACTTGTGTCCAACATCAACCGGTTGAGTAATTCTAGTGGCACGAGGGTTGATAGGGTTATCCAACACCAACCAGTTGAGTAATTCTGGTGGTAACCCAGTGTTGACTCCCTGCGCCTGTGTGCTCAGGTTAGAGGAGGAGTCTAGAGTACTAGAATACTGCAGAGAGGCCCTTGAGTGCCTAGGACCTGCGGTGAGGCCCTTGAGCGCCTGAGAGTACAGTGAGGCCCTTGAGTGCCTGAGAGTCCTGTGCAGACCAGGACGAGTAGTCAGACTTAGCATTTCCCGGGTGTGTCGCTAAGTCTTGTACGGTGTGGTCGTAGTGCACTGCGAGTCTCTATGCAGAGTACACTGCATAGATCAGGGCATAAGCTAAAATATGATCATATAGGTTCACAGAGTTCCTTATGAATGAATGAGCTAAGGAAGACTAGAGCATAGTCTTCTAGTAGTTATTCTTTGGATTCAATATTTACATTCCTTGTTATTTCAATTATATTGTTTTAGAACTGCTCAGTGTAGTATTTATTGTTGTTAAATTTCATATCGTTTATTCAAATTATATCTGTAATCACATTAGTGCATTAGTCTGTTTCCATGAAGTACTCATTCACTGAGCGAGTAGGCTCACCCCTCTACTCAAACATTTTTAGGGTTAACCGCGTGGACTTGAAGATGGTCAGAGCTTCAGTGTAGATCTGCCACAGGAGTCAAGTATGAGATTAGTTGAGTCAGTCGGTCCTTGTCACTCTAGGTCCTCAGTAAGAGATAAGAGAGAGAGTTGTAATTACAATGTGTAATATTGTTTCTCTTTGATATGTATGCTAATTAGCAAGTTTCATGTGCATAATGTGTGAAAGACATCATGAATGTTTATACATGTATCTTTACTATTGAAGTCTGATTAGTAAAAGAAATGTTCAGATTCCTTTGTTAAGATGACATTTGGTTCAATGCGAAGAAACAAGAGTTTAAAAGAAAAGAAAAAGTTAAGGGTGTTCTTTGTGTTACATATAAATCCTATCTTATGCCCTAATCTCATTATTTGAGGAAATTGTGAGATCGGGGTGTAACAGAAAATGTGTGTCAGATGCTTTCCAATTGATCAACTGGCCTTAATAGTCGATAGGAGATTGACTCATTGTTTTGGGAATCAGCATGGAGGTGGATGGTACCTACTCATTCCACCTGCTCTATCTTAAAATTCTTACAATTTCTATTATGTTATTGTAGTTTAACCTATTTTTTTAAAAAAATTCCCTTAGTTTTGGTCATTATCTAATCGATCTGTGACCTTATCTAGTCAACCATTATGATATGTATGTTTATCAATATATCCCCTTGAATGATGCAACTTCTTTTATAACATAAATTATAAAATATGCTGGTAATTGAAATTATTTTGTCACCTAGGATCTTAATTAATATCATTCCTTAGAAAAGATGGCAAACTAGAGAGGACTGATAGGATTAAAAAAATTCTACCTTATTTGGAGTTATAAATTAACTTGAAAAATTCTTGATTTTACATAACTCAGAATTGATTGACCCAATGTATGATACTGCCATTGCACTTAAATTCAAAAATTCATTGCACAAAGAATAATGTTTTTCACTTCTTCCATCTCCTTCTTATCTCTCCATCTGTAAAAGAAAATAAAAATCCAAAGTGTCAACACTCAAAGTTCAGAGTGGCACCCTTCCCCTTCTCTTCCATCTTTTCCTTCTTCCATACCCCTCATTAATTTAATAGGGGTGTACCATAAAAAACCTAAGCAAAAAGAGCACATCAAAATATGTGGTTAATGTTCTTGCAAACAAAGAAATAAAAAGGTCTCAAATCGAATAGGGGCGAGACTGCTTCCTTTCGTACCTCCCTTGACTCCACGTTTTATGCCCAGGTGAATCTAAATAACACCATAAATTCCTTCATCCTTGTTCTTGTGTAATTTTTCATAAGAATATGTGGGAAACTAAATGTAAAGGGAATATAAAATATATTTTACTATGGGTCTTGAAATGGAACCAAGCTCTGAAATTATCTTGAAGTGGAGAATATGAAAATTATTTTCTATGAATCCAGGAAGTTATGGTTGCTTGTCCATATAAGGTGTAAGGACTCAAGTGGTGTTATGTGAGTGAAGATGATAGTTAGAAAGTATTATGTGACAGTGTTTTAAATTCAATTTTGCTCGAGGACAAGCAAAGTTTAAGTTCAAGGTATTTCAATAAGTGCATATTTATCCATCCTAATTGCATATTGTATATCACTATGTAGGATCATTTCATTATTTTTATTTATCTTTTAAAGTCAATTTGTTTAGTTTAGCTTTTTCCCTTTTCTTTGGAGTTTCTACTAGTTTTTGCTGATTTTTACAGAGAAATGATAAAATCCATTCAAAGCCCAAGAAGGCCCATGAAACATAGGCTCAATTGTTAATTTGTTGCCTCCTCAAACTCTCAATCAATCGACTGACTCATCCAATTAGTTGACTCACATGCACCAGATCTTTCAACTTCCCGTAGTCCTGATATATATACCATGTACCAAAATAGTCATAGCTTTACATCCCAAGGGAGAATTTAGTGTGCAAGTATGTGTTGGAACGGAAATTTAATGATCTACCTACAAAATTGTATTTTGCACAGATTTTCAGTCGGTCGACTGGCATTAAGATTCAATTGACTTGTATTTGTTATAATCAATAGGAAAGAGAATCACACAGTTAAAATATTAAAAGAAGACAACTCAATAAATCCTTCTATTTGGGGGAAAAAATTAATATTAAAAAAGTTTACTCCTTTGACTAGGAAAGTTGGCAAATTTCATATGGTTTTGTGTGGTTGAAAGAATGTGTTGAAAGACCAATTAAAATTTAAATTAAGAAGACCACTATTGCAATCAAACTTTAATCAAAGCAGACCCAACAACCACCTCCACCACAAAGTCTCACTGTTAGTATTTTTGTCCCTCCTTTATACCTATAAAATGAAGGAGGATCCAAAGACAAATAAATCACTTTTTCATCACTTTTTCTTTATCTTCTTTTGAGTTTTCTATTATAATCTTGTTCTTTATATTATATTTGATTTTTTCTCTTTTAGGGTATGAGTAGCCCCATAACTCGTTCTCTACATTAGTTGTAATGACTCTATTATCTTAACAAAAGGATGCTTTTCAAACCATTTCCTCTTTGATCAAAGGACATAGATATATGTTGTGGGGGTGTCACGATCTTGGATCCTAACAAGAATGAAAACATAAATTCTCGACATATTTTTATGATCTTTTATCTTTACGATCGACACTTATTTTATAATGAAAAAGTTATATTGTTGTGGGGATGTTGAGATCTTGGGTTTCAACAAGAGGGAACACATAATATTTTAACACTATTACCTAATTTATATCATGATCTTTTTATCTATTTATCTGGTTTCTTATAACCTATGGTGACACGATCACCTGATGCATGAGTTAGGACCTCAGAATGGGAATCACATATTCTTGAAGTGATCACCTGATAGATTTATGTTGGATGTTTGGAGGAGGATCCTCAAACATCATGACCTTAGGTTTTGAGAAAAGTCTTGCCTCTATTTAATTTGTGCTCCTATGGGATACAACTCCACATAATATTGATTTGGTCATTAAAATATGGAGTTGGATCAGTTAATGAAGGAACATGTTTTTGGTGGTGATCCTCTAGACCCCCAATTGTTTTTATCATTTGATTAGTCAAGTTGCATTTATGCAATTTTGCTTTCTATCCATCGCATATTCAAACTCTCAACAAATCATATGTTTCCTTCTTGTATTGAATTTGAATCTCAACCACCCTTTTCTTGACTCTTGGGATTGATACCTTACTATACTAAAAGTTGATTTATTGTTTGCAATAAGTTGACAACCTATTTATAAGGTTAAACTCTAGGACTTATTCTAGTGATTTGGTGTGCAAATGACATGCATCGACTTCCATCACAACCATAGGACATGGTGGACATGACATGCAGATGTGGACCTAGGTTTTGGAGTTGACTCTTAGGGAGATAGACTTAGTTTAGATATTCCTCTAATTAGGTCTTGTTTTTGTTCCTTTCATGCAAACCCCAAGTGTAATAACATGATGTAGCCTTGATAAATTGAATATAGTCATAAAAATTATTCCAATGCTAGACTTTGGTCTTTTGTATACCATCATTTGAGAAATGAATTTCTTTACACATATTCCTACTTTCTTGTTAGTATGTTTGGAATAGATGGATTTATATTCCTCAAATTAAGTAGGGAGTGGATCCCCTCTTGATACCACTCCTTTCAAGATGATATCAAAGCCATGCTAATGGGAATCTGACTATTTCAATTTTGCCTCCCTGATTAGATCCCTAACCTTAAATACTCACCCTCTAAGTGAGATGTTTATGGTAGAAATTAGCTGAGTCAATTAAGAGGTTATGAATGAACAATTCAAAATCATAACATGCAAACATAAGAATCTTCCTGAGTTGTAATGACCCCGCCTCCCTGTAACCCCCAATTAAGGGAGACCAAGAGGTCAAAGGCGTTATCCCAAAACAGGATCAGTGGTTTTGCAAATAATCAACAATAATTAATAAATTCTACAAAAACTAAGCTTTAAAATGGAATAATTTTTTTCTTTTCTCAAACCTTGCAAAATATAGGAGTTGAGGGACTTTTACCCCATATAACATCTATCTATCTAAAATCCTCCAATCTTTATTAAGTTTTATTCCATCATTGTCACTTTAAAGGAATATCCATTTTCTTGATAAACCTAAAATGCCGGCAAACAAAACGGCGGTCAATATAATGATTTATACTGGTATGTGGGGGAACCAATAATTTTGCATTTAATTGTAACAACATATTGCAAGCAATTAAGATTTAACAAAACAACTTTTTGCTTTAAACATGACTACTCAATCCTTACATACCCTAGCCTCTATGTTGTCCCTGTAGTGGACATGGATACTACCTCTCATATGGTAGATCTCAACTAACCCCCTTGGTCCTACCTTATAGGTAGATCAATACATTGGGTCGTGGAATCGTACCGTCCTACCCAAGGGTAGACCAACACATCGACTCATGATAACTAGATGATCCTACCTCACGGGTAGACCATGTACTAGGTCATCCTATAACCTGATGATTCTACCACGTGGGTAGACCATGTACTAGGTCATCTTTCTCATACTTAACAATGCTATAGAGGAGGACTAGGATCTGAGCTAGTCATGCACGTATAATTATGGTGATAGCCATAGTCACTTTAAAGTTGCATGAAATAAATGTCAACCAAGTAGTTAATTTCAAGAAATCGACAAAACCATGAAAATCATCGTGAAGCTAAAGAGATTAGCCATAAGCATAACCACATACCTGTTTTGGAGTCTCAAATATAAGCAAGATAGCCAATCCAATCAAGATGTCCAATCAAGTAAGATAAGCAACCAATCAAGCAAACTTTGATCTTGAAAGCATGTATAATTCCTAATTGTCACAAACATATTCCAAAAAACTCCTTATTGACTTAGGACACCTTTCCAAGGTCTCTAAGTCTTATTAGGATTCATTAGGGTTTCTTAGATCAATTTCTCAAACCTTATCCTTTTTAGGTCAACAAACCCTTAAACTGTTTTTCTACTCATAAAAACCCTAATTACACAAATTATCCACATAAAGGATCTTTTAGACTCAAATTAGATTTAGAACATCATATCTCTATATTATTTATGGATTTTCACAATTGGAACCATTAAAATATGTAATTATCAAAATTTGGGGTTTTAGGCCCATTACATCATAATCATGTACATGGAACCCCAAATTGAGACAATTATGTATAAAGATCATCCTTTTATATCTAAATCTTCTTTTTATTAACTACAAGTTAATTTCCACTTTAAACATCCATATAACCCTTCCCAATTCATTAATCATCAAGGATTAGGGTTTTTCATTAATTAAACCATTAAAGATAGCATCTTTACATAATTTTTGATATTCTAGTAGAATTAAGCTTAAATTATATTTTTATTGCATTCCTTGAATCCTCTTGATCAATTTTCATATATAACTTATTTTCATCAGAGGTTCTTAGAAACATCTATGATTTTTGCAAGATTATTTCTTAATCAATCAATCACACGAGGCCATGCCATAACAAGCAAATTATTACCTTTCTTTTTCTTTTCCCTTCTAGACTCGTGGATCTGGCTACCCAGTCTCTTAGACCTGCTCGCTACGCCTTCTTCAACTTCTCACTGGTCTCATGATGCGAGGCCCCTACTTCCACGTCGAAACAGGGCACCACCGCGGAGCGCAACTTCGACGAGCCCTCACCACCGACCGGGTCCATCAGACCTTCTCCCAACCAGCTCCACACATCCATGGTGAGACGATATACTAGGACAGTAGCCTGGTTCATGGCTTCAGGCTCCAGCAAATCAAATCCCTTCTTGCGCCGCCGACTCGAGCCAAGGAGAACGTCAACAGTCTCGTCCTCGGTTGTCTAAGCATAAGGGAGAAGAGGATGCTCCCTTCATTGTGTTCTGGTCTCGAGACATCCTAAGGCATCTTATATAGGAAGGACCACAAGGGTACCAGCCTCTCACGATCTCAGGTCTTTCTAAACAATCTAGGATTTGGGGAATTCCCAAACTCAAACGGAAGCAGGGGAAACTATGGACCATTGGGTTCGGTTTCCTCTCCTGCATCTAAAGGAGCAATCCCCAGGTTTGCACATGGATTGTGCATCGAGAAAATTGATCGGGAAAACTCCCTTCACTGTTTCCTTTTTTTATCCCAAACAAAGAGCAGCCACTGTTGGATCAAACTCCAATGGCTATCGGGCTATGTAATAGAACAAAGATTTCTGATTAAATTGAATAAACGTGACATTTATATAAATCCTCTTCACTTTAGGAAAACTTCCAAAATCATATCTCCCAAACCACATGTCCAATTAACACCAAATTTTAAAGGAAAGTCCTTGATGACGTAGTCTACTTGTGTACCAAGTTTGGGACTCAAATACGAAAGTATGAGATACTTTTCTTCATATGCAAGTTATCTATTAATAAGGCACATTTTATACATATTTTCTCTCTCCTATTATTTTATTTTCCTTTATTTCTATTCCTTTTACCATTAGAAACCATGTGGACTCAAAATCTCATCCATGATAATTCCATTATCCATATTTCCACATATTTCTCATATTTTCATCATTATCTCAATTTCTTTTCTTATTTATGCATTATTTGATTTCTTCTTTTCCTTTTAATCATATTGGACTCTTTAAAATATTATGGTCCAAGAAATCACATGCACAAATAAAATATTGCAAAGGGAATCCGTACAATACATATAATTCATACAAATTCCCATAATCATACATTTATTGGGGAAATTACATTTCCTACCATATGAACCCAAAATTGGGGTTGTAACATCCTTCCCCTCTTATAGGAATTTTGCCCTCAAAATTCCACCAAACATACCAACAATTCAGGATAAGACTTTTCCATGTCCATCATTGGCTCCCATGTGGCTTCATCCTCTCCATGGTGCTTCCAAAGAACCTTTATCATCTTCTATTCTTTACTCCTGAACTCTCTCTCACCTCAGTATCTTGTACCCTCGTAGGTGACTCAGGGTAAGTTAGCCTCCCTTGGAGTTCACTAGGTTTAATGCTCACACATGGCTCGGGTACCTCACATAGTGCTCTAGATTGATCACATGGGACTCATCATACATCATATTATCACGTGGGGTAAGGCTAAACATAAGCAACTCCACCAATCCATATCAAATGGACCCATGTATCGGGGACTCAGCTTTCTCAGCTATAGCTCAGAGGGGTCGGGTTTTCATAACACATGTCCACCCACAGTGAACTGCATGTCAGTCTGCTTTGCATCATATCACAACTCATGTCGATCCTGGGCTTTCTCAGCCTTTGCTCGATCAAAGCATCTTCTTATACATACACTGTGGTCTCTTTGACCTGCGCAAGGTCCTTTCACCGACATCATCTAAGTGAAGCGGTGACCGACACAACCTCCCATACAGAGCATCATGCATCCCGATACTGGCTATGGTGGTTATCATCATAAGAAAACTCGTCTAGGGCAGGAATTGATCCCATGTATCACCCTGAACAAGCACACATGCTCTCATCAGACCCTCTAAAGTCTGGATCATACTCTCTCGACTATCCATCAGTCAGGGGTGATAACTTGTACTCAACTTCAAACTAGCATCGTGTTCTTCTTACACCAACTTCTACACATGGAAGTGAACTTGAGGTCATACTCAAAAACCTTTGAACTCAGATCACGATGTAGTTGAACTATCTATCTCTCTCATATATATATATACATATATATGTATATATATAAATAAATAAATATATATATATATATATCAACCAAAACTGTCATATTGACAGTTCTCTCTCTTAGGAAAGGCATTAAGTCCACTTGGTAAGACGATCTACCATAACCCATATTGCATCATGACCTCTCTTGGTCCAGGGTAGACCCACCACACTGTCCATGGTGATCCACTCCCATTCCCTCTCAGGGACTTCTCATTATCTGTAGAAACTCACTGGGTTCTGGTGTTCGACCTTCACCCTTTGGCATGTACGACAAAGGGGCTCATGCAACACTATATCCTTCTTCATCCCAAGTCCTCCAGGATCACATACAAAACTTAACCATCTTGGTAGTATCATTATGTATGGTGTGCCTAAAATCATGAGCTTCTAGCGTGACATGATTCCTCAAGGTCAATTCCTCAGAAACCCTAAAACACTCTAGTGGGTTTCACCACCTTCCTTTCCTTGAGAAGTGTATCTGGGGTTCTCACCACTATCCTTTTATCTCATCAAGGTCTGGGCCGGCTAACTAAGTAACCACTAAATTGACCCAACAGGTCATATTATATCTGGGTGTTTGCCACAAAGGTCTCATCTTCAAACGATCGTAGGTTTTACCTCACAACCTTTTCTAGTCTCTCTACTGGCTATGCAAGACAGATGTACACCTCAGCTATATTCTACTGAGAACATCTTGTTACCACATAAGCATCCTTACATGCTAGGTGATGGTGAAGACATAAACCCTCATATACTTCACTCATCATCCTCATATCGGGTTTAGGTCTAACTGAGTCAAGAAAACTTCAGGCTCATCATCTCGATTACCATACCCAAGATGCAACTCTTAGGATCCAAACTGCTCTTGACAAGAACGTCCTCATATGATGATTACCTTTGTCCTCTTCGTGTTTCCAAACCACATATTCAATGTAATCTCAAAAGGTGTGGTACTTCCTCAAACAAAGTAGAAAGGTTTCAACTCATATCACCTTTATCCTCAATATGTCATGCATTTTCTCCTATCTCTTAAACCCATAACAAGATGAAATAAGCATTTGGTTGCAATCCAAATACAGAGTTCAATCTGTTGCAAGAGTAGAGATGGTGCATCACACATCACCATCACACTTTCCAATCTAATTTGAAACGTACATCACATGTCTCCACACCATTAACACCTCCATTATGGGTCTACACCCATGGGAATACTATCCCCATCACCTCTGGATCTTATAATATCTATTATGTATAGTCCTTAGTCATTACCTTAAGGTCTCTAGGGTGTCGGCACTTTTGGAGAGATCTGCCCCTTATGCATCTAAGGAGTGCCTCTCACTTTTACCCCTTAGGCCTCATGAACTCATGTAGGTGGCCAACCTCATAACCCATGACCTCAGGCAAAGGTAGTTGTTACCTCCTAACCCTATGGTCTCGTGCATTTAGGGAATAGACAACTCCTACTCCCATCGGTCTTATCCCTTCCTGACCCTAGTATTGACTTAGGATTCCATCATAGCACATCTCATCCTTGAATCCTTACCTGAATCTCCATCCTCTCTCTGGGCATACAGGGCTAACTTTGCATCCCTCATAGGAAACATGACGACCTACATAACTCAGTTTGGCCCCATACAAGTTACCTCTATGGCAACATATCTTCATGCCCCCTTAGAGATGGTCACACATGGGTCTATAGATTCATGTCCATACTATGTGCTCCTACACTTAGCTCATCAAGCTCGTATATGCGACCTCTTTAGGGCACCTCTAACCTAAAGAAAAGTTGGTGCTCAGCCTAGCATGAAGGGTCCCTCCCCAGGATGGGAGAAAACTATCACTTGATAGTAGCAAAGGTCACAAAATGTTCTTATCTCCAAGGTTCACATCATCATGTATATTCTTAGCTCCTATAATGATACTTATGCACATACCTAGCAAGAAGACAACCTACTAAACCATGTTGAGTTCCTTGGTAGGTCATATGTATTCATCATTCCTCATGGTTGGACAATTATCATATATACATACGTCACCAACTTGTGTGAGTGGTTCATCAAACATATATCTTTGTTCATGTGGGGTTTCCTTTTGCACTAAAACATGAGGGGTGCCATACTCAAATACTATGAACTCAATTGGCCTCGTGAACATCATGTGCATTGGGTACTACTACTTCCCCCTTAGGTCTAGGAACCCCAGGCTCACCTCTTATGCATCAGCTATCTAGCTGCATGTTCAGTTGTTCCAACATGAACCGAACCTATGCCAGGTATAGCATACACTTCATAACACTCTCCCACGCGAACAACCTTTAGATTCAACTGGGTACGACGCTTCACAACTTGTAACCATATGATACCTTTATAGGGTCTATGGACTCTCATTCCTACACTTAGAAGGTAGGCACTCGTATCATCTCTTTCTCATTCTAGGGTTTGGTTCATCTAAAGGCATCCAAGGTACAACAAACCTCCAATGATCATGCATGAGGCAACCACATCTATATACTTAGGGTCGTCTAACCCAAGTCATATCATATCCAACTTCACATAGTTCCTCATGTATCAGAGTCAAGGTCTCCAACCACCTTCATCGGGTCTCACCCTTTCTCTAAAGCTAACCCTACAACGGGTCCTACCACTGGAGGTTTTCTCTCTATAGATGGTTCAAGCTCTTAAGGTTACATGTCTATCCTACTTGGATGAAGTGTACCCTCAAAACTTATATCTGATCAAGATCATCCAAAGCTCTTTGCATGCCCATCTCATAAACTATTAGGCACAACCTATCTAGCTTAGGTCTAAAACCTACTGTCAGCCTTGCTTACATTCTCTTTTATGTAAGTGCATGCCTCTTCTTTACTCATATACAGCTATTAGGGTTCCTATATGGTTACCACTAACCTTCTCAATAAGGGTACTATCCCTCACCCTAACAGGCATGACCCTCCCAAGGTCAGGTCACCAAAAGGAACTAGGTCAAACAACCACACCTAGATCATGCTTCCAATGTGTACTCAAAGCCTTATGTAAAGCATGCATGTCAACCCACATACGTGCTTGCACGGGCAACTGAGGTATCCAACTCATCATGTCTTATCTTTCTCTAACTACCACTTAGGGTTAGCATCATCCTCAGAGGATGCATCATATCTCTTCCTCTTCCTAGAGGCTTCTTCCTCCAAGGCAACTATCTCCTCTTATCCTCCTTCAAGAAGGTCTAACCTTAGAGCTCTCCTGATGGCATGACAACACACACCATGCAACTTTAAGCATGTAACTAATCTTTAGTTTACTATTAAACTTATGTCCATGACATCTTGTTTACACACTTTTCATTATTTGGTGGAGGATTCCTTAATCCTTATTACTCTTATCCCAAACACAAGCGAGTGGCAAAGAGAGAGAGAATACCCTAAGCACTTAATATTTCTCTAGAAATAAGAGGTAGAGAAGGGACGAAATTAAATGAGAAGACCTAGAAGCATCTTATTTTGAGTCAAATCCTTTAATTTTGTCCAGGCAGTCACACAGAATTCGGGAGTCCTCGTATACCGACTAGAGGGATGGAGTAAAATATTGCCAGCCCCCAGATCGTGATCCTTTTATAGACACCTCCATCATCAAAAAATCCTCTAATAACTCCCTTGGGTTCTAAAGAGTTTGTAAACTTAAATAATTATTAGAGATTTAATGGAAAACCATGACTCTGATACCAAATGTAACGACCCCGCCTCCCTGTAACCCCCAATTAAGGGAGACCAAGAGGTTAGAGGCGTTATCCCAAAACAAAATTAGTGGTTTTGCAAATAATCAACAATAATTAATAAATTCTACAACAACTAAGCCTTACAATGGAATAAAATTTTTCTTTTCTCATACCTTGCAAAATATAGGAGTTGAGGGACTTTTACCCCATCTAACATCTATCTATCTAAAATCCTCCAATCTTTATTAAGCTTTATTCCATCATTGTCACTTTAAAGGAATATCCATTTTCTTGATAAACCTAAAATGTCGGTAAATAAAATGACAGTCAGTATAACGAATTATACTGGTATGCAGGGGAACCAATAATTGTGTATTTAACTGTAACAACATATTGCAAGCAATTATGATTTAACAAAACAACTTTACGCTTTAAACATGACTACTCAATCCTTACATACCCTAGCCTCTGTGTTGTCCCTGCAGTGGACATGGATACTACCTCTCATATGGTAGATCTCAACTAACCCCCTTGATCTTACCTTACAGGTAGATCAATACATAGGGTCGTCGAGTTGTATGGTCCTACCCAAGGGCAGACCAACACATCAACTCGTGATAACTTGATGATAACACCAATTTTTGTGATGTTTTTGCCCTTTATTCTGTTATCAAAACTACCCTTTTCTGCTATTTTCCTCTCTTTTATTAGTACTTTTGCAATAATTGGCCAAGCAACGCTCTTAGTCCAATATTTCCATCTTTTGCAGAGTTTTTCCTCATTTTGGTACAATAAGGTCGTCCCGGCCCACAAATAAGTCCAAGTCTGTTTCGGCCTTCCTGACGCCCGATACGATCTCTGCCCGACAGGGGGGAGCGACACAATGACGCACGACAAAGGGATGCCGCACAAGAAGAAACTGATAGACGACACACCTCTTACCCGACAGGGAGCCGAGCTCACCACGACAACCCAAGCTTGTCACGCGACACAGGCCACCCGCCAGCGGGCGCCACCCGTCACGTGACCGACAACCAACATTCCTGTGCCAGGCGATATGCGTATCGACCGTCCATCAAACCCGCGAATAAGGAGGACACGTGGCGCTTCGAGCACCATAACTTCCCCCAACCTCTGCCTATAAATAGCAGCTACAGGAAGTCGAAAAGACAGTTCAGACAGTTGGGAACTTTGAGCGATCATCGGAGGAAAACTACGAGAGCAAGAGTATCGTGCCCTAGTGCTCGTGCCGGGCAACTCTAGGTGAGCTCTTCCTCATCCCGAGAGGGAGGGGATGGGTCACTTAGGACCGTCCCGGGAGACATTGCGGGCCGATATCGGCCGATGTAGATGAGCGATATAAGTGCCCGACAGTAGAACGCGTCACTCCATGCCCGACACGATATCAAACCCGATACGCTTCGCCCGTCGTACGTGTCTCCCGAGAGGGTGTGCCGCCCGACATGAGCGTATCGGCCAGGGTCCTTGAGCGATACAGACAACCGTCACAGCGTGCCGCCCGAGAGGGTGTGCCACCTGACACTGCTGTATCGGTCTAGGCTCCTGACCGGTATCGGGATGGAGGGTCCACTGTAGTCTATACCCTTCTACATAAAGAAGGCGATACCTATCTTTACTTATGTTATTTAATTCTTTAATTCATGCATTGTAATCGAACCTTTATATGTTTATGGAAATAGAAAAACTTAATTACATGCTGCTCCATGCTTGATGTGGTTGTTGGATGTCTACTGTGTTTAATATCTGAACCCTAGCTTGCATGTTTGGATCGTGTTTTGCTTAGCTACCGAATCGTGTTTTCCCGTCGCAACAACTTCGAGAGATGTGTTGTGGCTCTAGTGTTTGGTCCGGCTCTGGAGTACGAGAGTGCCTGGAACGGAGTTACTTCAGTAACATTCCACTTTAACTTGTCCAACAACCTCGAGAGGGGTGTTGATGCTTGGTTAGAGGTACCCACTCTGAGAGGAGGGGTATAGGATGTTCCTGGTGTTTCTTGTTTTACCGAAGTCTTATCCTTTGCACCTTGCTTTAGCTCTAGTATTATCTTTCTATTTCTATTACATGAAAACTCCTAAAAACTGCTAATTGACTAAAAACCTTAAATCTCTCTAGTAGCTCCAGTTGGAGATAGTTTTCTGGTTTTGTTTGTGACATCTTGCTGTTTCCCTTTCGGGGAATTTATTATCTCTTTATACCTGCCAGACTGTAGCGTGTCGATTCCGGGTTCTCAACACTACCCCCTTGTCCCTGTGTTCGACCCCGTATATCTACTTAGACCCCGTAAGCAAAGTTGCGGGGGCCTAGAAGGATTCGGGTTTATAAATGTGAAAGCTCGACTACCTCAAATCCGCCTCCACTTTTGGACGCGCAATTTAGGCCGGTCAACTTTTTGGCGCCGTTGTCGGGGACAAGGCAAAAATAGTATTGTAGATGAATCCGAATCCACTAACTACAATCCCGTGCCTCAAGCTTAGAAATGAGTTTTACAGCACTCTTTTTCTTCTTATTGTTATTCTTTGCCTAAAAGTAAAAATCCAATTTTCTAAACTTGATCTTTCGTGCCATTTCAGGAACTCTGAAGAACTATGACCTGTTCCACCGAGCTTTGATACCATGTCTCGTTGTGAGCAGTCTCTTTCTGAGGGTGAATGTCAGGGCCAAGACGAGAGGTCGAGCCGGCCTAACTTGGTTGGTCAACTTTCCGCCTACATAAAAAGACAGGACACCATCATCAGCCAACTGGTGCAGGGTGCGCTTCCTAGCCTTGGAGCTCTGAATTCCATGCAACGCCAGATGGCAAGCTTGCAGTTGTGCCAGCGTGAGGTCGATCAGCGGCTGACCCAGATGACTTCTATGATGAAGGATCCTGCAGTACAAGCACTCCCATTCCCTGAAACTGCCAGAATGGTAGTACTGAGGTCTGGAAGAACGCTGGAGCGCCCTAATGAAGTCAAGCCTGAGCCTGAGCCCGAGCCAAGGCCTGAGGGTGCAATACCAGTAGAGGAGGAAGAAAGACAACCAGGCATTTGAGAGTCTGCGCAAAGGTTCCCTGAAGAGCTACCTGGCGGAAGGAATGCTTATGCTTCTAGGATTTTGTTCCCGTATAAGCTGATAAAGGCGAATCTGTAAAAGCATCATGAGAAGTTCATGGAGTCGATCAGGAAACTGCATCTCGAAGTGCCCTTCCTTGACGCATTGGAGGAGATGCCTACATATGCCAAGTTCCTCAAGGACCTTATCACAAAGAAAAGAAGAGGGGGAAGGGTTGAGACAGTGCACCTAGCTTCTGCTTCCTCTGCCTTCGTGAAGTCTGACCTGCCAAATAAGAGAAGGGACCCCGGAGCCTTCACAATCCCATTTGTCGTCGGGGACAATGTCGAGCGCAAGGGTCTAGCAGACTTGGGGGCAAGCATCAACCTCATGCCCCTAAGTTTCGCGCAAAGGGTGGGTTTAACCGACATGGTTCGAACCAACATGAGGATTGAACTGGCGGACTACACCTTTAAGAGACCCGTCGGCATTGTCGAAGATGTGCCAATCAGGGTTGGCGATTTCTTTATTCCCTGCGACATAGTCATCATCGATACAGCTGAAGACCCCCGCTGCCCGATCATCTTTGGATGCCCTTTCTTGGAAACAGGGAGATCGTTGATTGATGTCTCTGAGGGGATGATCACCTTGAGGGTCGAAAACAACCATATGGACTTCAAGTTGAAGGAGATCATGAGAAGTCCATCCCTGTCTGAATCAGCGTGCTTCACAGACAGCTACAAAAAATTCTGCGAGGAAATAGAGGACGATATCCAGACAGTAGACCCCCTCGCGAGGGCCATAAGCTGTCAGGATCCCGACCTCGAAGATCCTGAAGTCGCGTGGTATCTCAACCTTTTCAACCTTTCTGATGAAGACCTGCAAGAAGAGGATAAAGTGGTGGAATCTACGAAGTATGCCTCTCTCGAGGGGGAGCCTCAAGAGAAGGCACCCAGACCCAGGCTAGAGCTAAAAGTGTTTCCTGAAGGCATGAAGTATGAATTCTTAGATGAAGAGCAGAGAAACCCTGTCATCATAAATGCAAATCTCTCAAGCAATCAACTAGACCGACTCCTTGAGGAGTTAAGGCTCCACAGGGGGGCTATAGGATATTCAGTAGATGATATCAAAGGCCTTAGCCCCGCCTTGTGCATGCATCGCATCAACTTAGGTGAATCTTCCAAGCCTCTGGCTCAACTCCAGAGGAAGCTGAACCAGATGCTCAAGGAGGTCGTCAAGAAAGAGGTAAGAAAGCTTAGGGATGCGGGGATCATTTACCCAATCATCGATAGCAATTGGGTGAGTCTGATCCACGTGGTACCCAAAAAGGGCAGGATGACAGTGGTTAAGGGTGAGAAGGGCGATGAGGTGGTGGTAAGGGCCGTCACCGGATGGCGGATGTGCATAGATTACCGAAAGCTAAATCAGGCTACAAAAAAGGATCATTTTTCGCTACCTTTTATTGACCAAGTCCTCGAAAGATTAGCGCATCATGATTTTTTTTGTTTTCTGGATGGCTTTTTAGGATTTTACCAAGTACCCATCTTGCCCGACGATCAGGAGAAAAAAACATTCACCTGCCTCTACGACACTTATGCCTTCAGAAGGATGCCCTTCGGACTCTGCAACACCCCCGCCACCTTTCAAAGATGCATGATATCGATGTTCTCAGATTTTCTAGAAGATATCGTAGAAGTTTTCATGGACAATTTTTCAGTCTATGGGAAGGACTTCGATAGCTGTCTGAAGAATCTATCTTTGGTCCTTCAAAGGTGCGAGGAGAACAGCCTGGTCCTGAACTGGGAAAAGTGCCATTTCATGCTGCGGGAGGGCGTCGTTCTAGGGCATAAGATCTCAAGGCGTGGGATCGAGGTGGATGTAAGCAAAGTCGAAGCAATATCTAAGCTTCCTCCACCGAAATCCGTGACGGGAGTGAGAAGCTTCCTTGGGCACGCCGGATATTACCGAAGATTCATCAAGGACTTCTCAAAGATTTCCAAACCGCTGTCCAATCTCCTAGTAAAAGATGCTGAATTTGTTTTCTCTAATGATTGTCTCAATTCTTTTCAGGCCCTGAAAAATGCTTTAACATCACCACCTATCCTTCAAGCGCCAGATTGGGGTTTACCTTTTGAGCTGATGTGCGACGCTAGTGACTACGCGGTTGGAGCAGTCCTGGGGCAAAAGAAAGATAAAAATCACAATGTGATTTGCTACGCCAGTTGCACGTTGGACGAGGCACATGTAAACTACACAACAACTGAAAAGGAGATGCTCGCGATCGTCTTCGCGTTCGATAAGTTCAGGTCATATCTCGTCGGAGCAAAGGTCAAGGTATATACAGATCATGGGGCAATAAAATACTTAATGCAAAAGAAAGACGCAAAGCCCAGACTATTGAGGTGGGCTTTATTGCTCCAAGAGTTCGACCATGAAATTATCGACAAGAAGGGCGCAGAAAATGTGGTCTCCGACCACCTATAAAGGATCGTGGCTGAGAGACAGGGAGGGTCACCAATCAACGACGACTATGTCGATGAGGCTCTGATGTTGGCAGAAGCTCAAGAAGAAAGTTTACCCTGGTTTGTAGACATCTGCAATTATCTTGCCTGCGGAGAGCTGCCTCCTGACATCACATACAATCAGAAAAAGAAGCTATTTGCGGATGCCAAAAACTACTACTGGGATGATCCTCTCCTGTTTAGAAAATGCACTGACAACTTATACAAGCGGTGCATCCCAGAGGAAGAAACCGCGGACATCCTAAAAGAATGCCACGCCTCCCCCTACGGTGGACACCTAGGTAGCGAGAGAACAGCTGCAAAAGTGCTACAGTCAGGATTCTACTGGCCCTCCTTGTTCAAATATGCTGCACAATTTGTAAAAGTTTGCAAAGAATTCCAATTTACAGGGAACATAGGGCGGAGGAATGAAATGCCAATGGAGAACTGGATCGAAGTAGAAATTTTTGACATATGGGGGATCGACTACATGGGACCGTTCCCCCCATCCAGGGGGTATCAATACATACTAGTGGTAGTGGACTATGTATCGAAGTGGGTAGAAGCGGTAGCCACCCAATCATGCGACGCCAAGTCAGTTATCAAGCTATTCGAGAAGATCATCTTTCCTCGTTTCGGTGTACCGCGCACTGTTATAAGCGACGGAGGGTCACACTTTGGAGAGAGACAGTTTGAAGCACTCCTGTGCAAGTACGGAGTGAAACACAAGATCGCTACACCCTACCACCCACAGACGTCAGGGCAGGTAGAGGTTTCCAATAGACAAATCAAGCAGATCTTGGAGAAAACTGTCAGCCAAACAAGGAAAGACTGGTCTATGAAGTTGGACGACACACTTTGGGCCTACCGTACTGCTTACAAAACGCCCATCGGAACCACCCCCTATCGGATTATCTACGGAAAGTCCTGCCATCTGCCTTTGGAATTGGAACACAAGGCCCTTTGGGCAATCAAGTTCCTAAATATGGACCTCGAAAAAGTAGGAGAAAAGAGGTTTTTGCAGCTTCAAGAGCTCGAAGAGCTGAGAATGAACGCCTATGAAAGTGCAAAAATCTACAAACAGAGGACAAAATTGTGGCATGACGCCCACCTCAGGAGAAAAGACGTAAGCGAAGGGGATAAAGTCTTGTTATTCAAGTCCTCCATACATCTCTTCCCTGGGAAGCTACAAACGAGGTGGTCGGGACCGTTCACCGTGTCAAAGATATACCCATCAGGAATGATGGAGCTCTACGACAAGGATGATCCGACCAAAGTCTTCCAAGTGAATGGGCACATGGTAAAAAGGCTCTATGAGGATGAAGCTTTTGTCAATAGAGCAGAGATCAACCTGTAAGATATGGGTACAGTCAAGGGCTGAACAAGATGATCCTACACCGGTCGAGCTGGCGACGCAAACTTCAACGCTACTCGGGAGGTAGCCCGAGTTTTTCTTTCTCTCATAGAGTAGGATGCATTTTTCTTATTACTTGTAAAAATAAACTTTATGGATTGTAATAAGGCCCAAGTCAGTGCACGCATCGAGCGTGCCGACTCTTCTATTTTATGGGCCACCGCTGTGTTCTACGAGATTTTGAAGGGTAATACCCCCTGAGGTTAAGGGCTTAACCCTTAGCCGATGATGTTTTACCCTTTAATCGCTTTTTCTATTTTTAGTTTTTGCCTGCCTGCCTTAACCGTATTGGGCAGCGACTCAGCTGGAACACGGTCACGCTTGTATCGGGTTGCAGTTTCTTGGGCACCACAAGAGCCATGATGGATGGTGTTCCTGAGTGACAACCATATCGTGGATGGGGATAAACACCCTTAATTAGACTGACGAGACTGTCGTCTCGAGAATAGCATGTCTCAAACGGCCGATGCGTGCCCCAAAACTGCCTGATTTACCCCCAGCTGAGTTTGCTATATATAGTAAGGTGGTTTCAACGTATCAGACTGCTACACTTACTCTTTTCAGCCACCTGTAACACATGTAGTAATCCGCCCATTTTGCTCACGTGTCGGCCATCTTGCCTTCACCCTTGTATCGGGCGATGGCTCCTATGAGTAAAGGTATAGCCCGACAGGCTTATCGCCCGACACAGGGTTTTCATATCGCGTGCTGCCTATCGGGTTTATGAGATCAATCAACTTCTCTTGTATCGCCCGACGAGTATAAAGCACGTTTCATCGGCCGTTAGCGTTTGTCCGATATGCCATACTGGGCGGTAGGCTTTTCCGTAATAACGTCCTGTCGGGTAGTTGCTGCATGCGACCTCGCCGCCTGACATACCCGTGTCGGGCAGCGGGTTGTGTCGCGCGGATCAACCCGTATCGTCCGATCCCATATCGCCCTAGATTTTATTTGAACGATACCCGGGCTTCTTCCCGTGAGACAGGTTTTATCGATTTTTTAGTTTTCCTGCCTAACATTTAAATAATCTTTGAACTTGATAACAGGTATGAATCGTCCACAACAAACCTCCGAAAGAGTTGGCAAACACCACCGAAGAATCGACACCGTGGCTAAAGCAACAACAGTCGGACAGAAATGCCAGAATCCCGAGACAGCTAGGCCACCATCCGCCGAAAAGAAAGAAAGAGAAGTGCATTTCCTTATCATAGTCTGTCTTCTGTGGTGGTTTAGGGCCATCTCCAAAAGAGGAAGACAATAAAAAGAGAGAGGCCCTCTGACTACACACTCCTGGGAATGAAAATGGACTCAGATGGACTGAACTGGGATTGATGATCAGTCCTTTTGTTCATGTTCACAACGGAAGTACCAGGAGTAAAGGGGGCCAAACAATTTTGAGGGTTTGCGCTTGTCCTGGCTGCAATAAGAGCATATTGTAGTTTCTCCAAGGCACAAGCGAACCCGCTAGCTAACCTTCACTGGGCTAACATGACCTCACCCTGTCTTTTTCACTACTCTGGGACAGAGTGTGGAGTAAGTTTGGGGGGGTACCCATGTACCAGTGAGGGAGGTATAAAAATCTCCTTCTTCACTTCGTTCTTCTCTTATATCATGTGTATGTATCCTTGCTAGTATAAAATACCATGCTCATATAAAAATTTTGAAAAATTCTACTTATTTTGTCTCCCTACTTATGTACAAAATTGCTATAATAGTAAAAACCTGTCGCAACTTCTTGCAAAGTTAGTTTTGTATGTGCTTAATGAGATACAAGTTTTGTTATACCTTTTTGATAATGCTGCTTCAAACAAACAAGAAGATTATGTTTTGCCATGCCAAAAACTTCAAAAAATATAATAATCTCGCAAACAGCTAAGAGACGAGTATGGAGAAGGAAAAAGCTGCCCAAACAGCAAGAATCTTTTTGTTTCCCCTTACCCAATGAAAATCCCAAAAAGAGAAAGAAGCCTTATGAGTGTGAATAAAAGCATGAGAGTTGTTCCCAATAAAAGAAAAGAAAAAAATATATACACACTTGTTTTCCAAAAGTACCCATCTTTAGGCATGGTAGATCTGGGGCAGTGGTACGTAGGATGTGAAATCACTGC
The DNA here is from genome assembly GCA_963693085.1 of Alisma plantago-aquatica. Classification (NCBI taxonomy): domain Eukaryota; kingdom Viridiplantae; phylum Streptophyta; class Magnoliopsida; order Alismatales; family Alismataceae; genus Alisma; species Alisma plantago-aquatica. Next base: position 137,633,945 of record OY856409.1, read on the forward strand.
TCTAAAGCCAACTGGCTTGGACTGTAGGGACCACGTGCCCGCTAACGGACCATTACATGGATGGACTGATGGGAAACAAGAAAAATCCCAAAAAGCCTTAGCCAACCTTATACACAACTTTCTGTCCCTAAAATAAAGTTGTTTGGTGCGTAAGCTAACTTCGGAATCATACAACAAAGTCTCGCCGAAGCTGTAGAGAAAAGTTTTACTAAAAAAATAATAAAGCAAGGAAACACATGGTCTTTTATTTGCAGCGAGGCAGCATTATCTCTAAAGGCATCACTATACTTGCTTTACCTCTTGTCCCGAAAGCTATACCAAGCAAAAAGAAACATCACAAAATAAAGTTTAAATATTGATTGAGGACAATCAAAATGCTAAGTTTGGGGGAGTTGATAACACCAATTTTTGTGATGTTTTTGCCCTTTATTCTGTTATCAAAACTGCCCTTTTCTGCTATTTTCCTCTCTTTTATTAGTACTTTCACAATAATTGGCCAAGCAACGCTCTTAATCCAATATTTCCATCTTTTGCAGAGTTTTTCCTCATTTTGGTACAATAAGGCCGTCCCGGCCCACAAATAAGTCCAAGTTTGTTTCGGCCTTCCTGACGCCCGATACGATCTCTGCCCGACAGGGTGGAGCGACACAATGACGCACGACAAAGGGATTCCGCGCAAGAAGAAACTGACATACGACAAGCCTCTTACCCGACAGGGAGCCGAGCTCGCCATGACAACCCAAGCTTGTCGTGCGACACAGGCCACCCACCGGCGGGCACTGCCCGTCACGTGACCGACAACCAACATCCCTGCGCCGGGCGATATGCGTATCGGCCGTCCATCAAACCCACGAATAAGGAGGACACGTGGCACTTCGAGCACCAAAACTTCCCCCAACCGCTATCTATAAATAGCAGCTACAGGAAGTCGAAAAGACGGTTCAAACAGTTGGGAACTTTGAGCGATCGTCGGAGGAAAATTGCGAGAGCAAGAGTATCGTGCCCTAGTGCTCATGTCGGGCAACTGTAGGTGAGATCTTCCTCATCCCGAGAGGGAGGGGATGGGTCACTTAGGACCGTCCCGGGCGACACTGCGGGCTGATATCGGCCGACGTAGATGAGCGATACAAGTGCCCGAAAGTAGAACGCGTCTCTCCATGCCCGACACGATATCGAACCCGATACTCTTCGCCCGTCGTGCGTGCCGCCTGAAAGGGTGTTCCGCCCGACATGAGCGTATCGGCCAGGGTCCTTGAGCGATACAGACGGCCGTCACAGCGTGCCGCCCGACACTGCTGTATCGGGCTAGGCTCCTGACCGGTATCGGGCTGGAGGGTCCACTGTAGTCTATCACCCTTCTACATCAAGAAGGCGATACCTATCTTTACTTATGTTATTTAATTCTTTAATTCCTGCATTGTAATCGAACCTTTATATGTTTATGGAAATAGAAAAACTTCATTACCTACTGCTCCATGCTTGGTGCGATTGTTGGATGTCTACTGTGTTTAATATCTGAACCCTAGCTTGCATGTTTGGATCGCGTTTCGCTTAGCTACCGAATCGTGTTTTCCCATCACAACAACTTCGAGAGATGTGTTTTGGCTCTAGTGTTTGGTCCGGATCTGGTGTACGAGAGTGCCTGGAATGGAGTTGCTTCAGTAACATTCCACTTTAACTTAAGTCCAGCAACCTTGAGAGGGGTGTTGATGCTTGATTAGAGGTACCCGCTCTGAGAGGAGGGGTACAGGATGTTCCTGGTGTTGCTTGTCTTACCGAAGTCTTATCCTCTGCACCTTGCTTTAGCTCTAGTATTATCTTTCTGTTTCTATTGCATGAAAACTCCTAAAAACTACTAATTGACTAAAAACCTTAAATCTCTCTAGTAGCTCCAGTTGGAGATAGTATTCTGGTTTTGTTTGTGACATCTTGTTGTTTCCCTTTCGGGGAATTTATTATCTCTTTATACTTTTCGGAGTGTAGCGTGTCGATTCTGGGTTCTCAACACTACCCCTTGTCCCTGTGTTCGACCCCGTATATCTACTTCGACCCCGTAAGCAAAGTTGCGGGGGCCTAGAAGGATTCATGTTTATAAATGTAAAAGCTCGACTACCTCAAATCCGCCTCCACTTTTGGACGCGTGATGTAGGCCGGTCAACTTTATTTCTCTTTTTGGGATTTTCATTGGGTAAGGGGAAACAAAAAGATTCTTGCTGTTTGGGCAGCTTTTTCCTTCTCCATACTCCTCTCTTAGCTGTTTGCGAGATTATTATATTTTTCGAAATTTTTGGCATGGCAAAACATAATCTTCTCGTTTGTTTGAAGCAACATTATCAAAAATATATAACAGAACTTGTATCTCGTTAAGCACATAAAAAACTAACTTTGCAAGAAGTTGCGATAGGTTTTTACTATTATAGCAACTTTGTACATAAGTATGGAGATGATGTATAAACAAAAAGAATTTTCGATACTTTGGTATGAACATATATATGTACACAAAGAACAAATGAATAACGAATTTAAGACAAAAGCATAAAGAAACTGAGTTAGAATTTTCAAAATGTTTGTACCTCCCTCACAAGTACATGGTACCCCCCCCAAACTTACTCCACACTCTGTCCCAGAGTTGTGAAGTAGATATCGTGACGTAATGTTTATTCCAGTGAGGTTGCGCCTGCGTCAGACAGAAGCTCCCACACATATTCGCCCCTTCTGCTGTGATATCCGATGTGGTTGAGCTGGTCAGACATTTCTTTATTCGCTATCCATTCCAAGACGTAGATGTTGCAGTCATTGGATAAGGGAATTTGCTGCGGACTGCGGTGGCAGAACTGGAGTTCGTACCACTTGCCTCCTTGCATGTCCAGGAATGATTGGATCATCCTTGCCACCTCGTCGTAGTATTTTCGGACCAGGCGTTCGACGGATGTCAAAGGTTCTGATGTACACGGCACTGGATGGTTCTTATTGCTGTCTGAGCTGTTGTAGAAAATTCATGCTCGCTTCCGGGTGTACACAGTTAGGAGCGTCCAATGATTGTAATGCAGAATTGGCAAAAAGATAGTGCCTGGGACCCCGCCTCTCAATTCTGCCAGAAAATTTTGCTTCGCTCCTGTTTCGTCGGCGAGGCAGACGTCGTTGAATAGCATGGGTTGGGCTATCTATGCATCTTCTAGCTTTGGCTGTATATACTGGATGTAAGCGGCTACAACTACTACAGCCAAGCACCCTCCTTCCTTTACCATGTCCCTTAGGTCATCGATCGGGACTACAACATCGCCTGCCTGAAAGGCGACAACCGATTCGGTAGAATCAGCTAACTTCAGCTGGATTATATTGACCTGCTCCTGTGTGAGAGTTGCACATGAAAATCGATCGAAATTTGTGATCAGCCTTTCTGAAGCTTTAGGCAAAATAGTGTTCTCCGTCCCGTGCACTTTCTTCTGGACCACCAACTGCTTTCCTGCCCCATGTGTGCCGGTCGCCACTTCCTCTACTTTTTCTGAGGAGCTGCTGGACTGAGAAGAGTTTTCTTCCAGGTCACTGTCCAGCAGCTGCTCCGGTACCCCTGCGTCCCAGAAATAGCGCTTGTCCTTTATTAGCAACACGGCGTAAATGCTCCTGTGTTGATAGAAGGACGTGCCCTTGAGGACTCCCAAGTTTCCAAATGTGTTGAGCGCCTCAATGGCACCCAGGATGACGATATCACTGTTTCCACTCCCCTCTTCTGCCTGAACGGGGAGGTCTCAGAGAGTAAATAAGTTCCAATGACCTTGGTGGTGTTGGCTTCCTTGCTTTATAGCTCATAGCAGACGCAGCGGCAGGAGTCTCAGCTTCCTGTCCTCCGGGCGGCAGAAAACACCCCCGGAGCGTGGCATCTCATTGTGGTTGTAGCTCAGCAGCTGGAGGTCGTGGTTCCTGAGGTCTGCCACGCAGAGGAACCACACGTTACGCTGTTTATACGGGGCCAACATGAGGTTCGATCTATGCTCTTCAATGTGCCGCAGCATGTCTGCCACTGCACGGGAGCCTGGATCTCCCTTCATCAGACTTCTCACCAAGGTCGGGGTGGCGTTGTATATCATTCTCCGACCTGTCCTACTGTCGGTACATTCTATTATCGCTCCTTCAAGGACCCTGAACAGTCTTTTGCTGACGAAGGCCGGCATGCAGAACATGTTTTGAAGAACTCCCCGTCGCACAGATAGGTAGCCTTCGGTCCAGACGACGTCATCTTCGTTTGCCTGCGATCTCAAGACCGTATTCAGCAAGTTCTGGTCTCTGATCGTCAGGTGTCCGATGGCTCTTCTATTGAAATCGGCCATCTCGAAAGAGGGTATCTCAGATGGCTCCTGGAACTTATCACGGAACTTGTCTGCCATCGAGCGTTTGCTTCGGGGAAGATGTCTCTTATTGACAGTGTAGACATCGCCCTTCTCTCCCTCAGACTCATCAGAAGAGTCTCCTCCGATGTTGATATATGTGCTATCATCTTCAGCTTCATCTAGGGGGACTGAGATGTTTGCATCTCCCAAGCCTAAGGGGCTCTCCTGTCCGACTGGAGCTCCTTCGGCTGACCTATGTTGCGTCCCCTCCTCGGGTGTTGAGGATCGCCCGCTGGAGGATGAGGAGGATGTTGTTCTTGAAGGGGAAGCTGACGAAGAAGGAGGAGAGCCACGGCTGGGTGGTACGACGACCTTCTCGACTGCCTTCAGTGCGGATGGTCGTCATTTCTGTCCAGCCTCTCCTTGATCTTGTCGAGTCGTTAGAGAACTTGCTGCATTATTGCATTCAGGGCCTCTAGTCCTCCGGGAAGGCTCCCTAGAGTCAGCAACTTTCTTTCTTGGTCATACAGCCTGTTTTGAAAAGACACAAATGTGTGGGTTAGGGAAATACAAATGTCAGAGTTGATATCTGTTACCTCCCACAAATTATCGAGCTCGTGCCCGAGCATTTTTCTGAGCGACGGGGAAGCTCCGGTGGGTCTCCCTTCTGTTCTCGCGACATCTTGCCTGCACGATGGTCTACCAGGCGAGGTAGAATCTATCAGAATGGTTCACGATCCCGATGCCGCCAGGCGAGGTGTCGACGCTTTTGCAAGTGCTACTGCCTTGCCTTCTCGTCTGGGTGGAGATGGTCGTGGTGAGGGCGGACTCTGCTCCACCTCTACACTGTCGGTGATCTCCTCAACTTCTGCAGGTGGGGACTTCGGCGGCGGTGTCGGTGTTCCTCTGAGCTCCCTTCTCAGGATCTCGTCAAATATCTCATTGCTGTCGCCCCACTGAAATTCCTCTTCTTCTTCTGTAGGTCTTCAAGCAGTGATGGGGGCTGCGGTCGTCTCTCCCACGGAAGATCTCGTGGTTTCTGTCTCGGTGACCTCAACGATCACCGGTTCTTTCTCAGCTACCACCGTCCTTATTGTGGTGGTGGCTGATGTAGATGGAGTGGAGACAACTCTATTTGCAGTTGTCATCGGTAGCTCTGGAGTTGCCCTTTCCTGGGTCCTGGTGGTGGTGGTGTGAGCTGCGTCATTCCCCACAACTTCAATTTCGGCGGCAGTGAAAACTAGTTTTTCTGCGTCGTAGTCGGCGCAGCGAGGGAGCGGAAGGAGTATGTCCGTCCTAGAAAACTTGTAGAAATAGTCTCTCCCCTCCTTCCTAATGATGTTGGTCCTCATCAGGTACTTGGTGTCGATCACCTCATCGCCTTGCATCCTCGAAAGGCTGCGCGGCTCTTTTGGGTACCCGAGTCCTACTGCGATTAGGTTGACGATGCCGCCCATGCAGTACTCCTTGGTGGCTTCTTTCATTGGATGCAGCCTGTTCAGCAAGAACCGTCCGAGGTTGATCACTCGGCCCTCCATTATGTGCCACATAACGTGGAGTTCTTCTACATAGATATTACTAGACTCATTCTTGCTGAACAGCAAACATGCCACCAGTTTGTGCACTATCCTCCAAAAGCAGGAGTGCACTGCCACCACCTTTCTTCCCGGCTTGAATGAAGACTCATCGGTTAGCTTGCTCCAGAGTTCCACGGGATTGAACCCATCTTTCTCGGTGATCCTCTCACCGTTGTTCATGAGATTCCTCTCCTCCTCGTTGGAAGAGAAAATCTTATTCAACAGCTTCTCGGAGATGGAGTGCTCCGAGTTGTAAAGTCGGGCTTGGAGTCTGTCCGGCCCGCCAAATTCTTCTCTCTCCACTGTAGAATTCTTCACCCGGTGGAGGGAAGACATAAACTCCATTGTCAGCTTGGTGTAAGAAGAAGACCGGCTGAAGCAGATCTTCTTCAGCCCTGCCGTAGCGAGGACACCCTTCAGCCTCCTCACGATTCCTAGTTCAGCAAACGAGGCCTGATGGCAGAACCTGCTTGGTCGGTAGACCTTGGTCACTAGTTCAGCATATCAACGAGCGTGCTCGTCGTCCCTTGGCTCGAAACTTCCTGACAAGCATTTCGGGAGTTCCGCTGCTGCTAGAGGTGTTGGTGTCGGAGTTGGAGCCGCCACTTCTCCAACCCTAACCCTCTTCTCTGCTGTCGACGCCCCGACTAGTCCTGGGTTTGGACGCTTAGGTCTGGTAGTCTGCCCTTCAGCAGTAGTCTCTGGGTAGACTCTCCTGCCTTGTGCGTCAACGGGGACAACAGTTGTCTTGATGTGGGCCATTTCTGTAAGATAGTAAGAAAATACCTCGATTAAACGTGTTGATGCCTTGAAAAAGTAAAGAATAAAAGTGCCTCTAGGTATTTCTCTGTACAAGGACTGTCCCGCACTCCGTATCAGGTGACACACGGGTTTCAGAGGTGAAGTCCTGTACCCGATATTAGAGGTGGTATCGCCCGTCACGTCGGAAGATCAAAACATGTGATATGAACACGGCGCTAAGGCGAAAAACATGTGTTAGGTCGGTCGCTTAACATGGGCGCGTCGGGCGATACGATGGTGATAGGATAAGATGCCCGATAAGGTCTTCTTAAAAGGAAAGAAGCATGTCGCCCGACAACAAAAACAGGCGAGGCGGTGCAAAGACGGGCGACACGGCTATCGCCCGACATGGTGTATCGGGCAATCGTGAATAAAAGGTACGTCGCGCGACATCTATATCGGTCGATACAAGGCTGCTCAGTGCAGGAACCATAAGACTAATAAGCTACTTGCTTAAAGAAAGGAACGTGTCGGGCGGTACAGTCTGTCGGGTGGTAGGGTCTATCGGGCTTCACCTTTTCGTGATCTAAACTTCCACGCGACACGGGAGCAAGGCAGTCTTGCGCGACACGGGAGCAAAAGCACAAGATCTTAGCACGATACGAGAGCGTGAAATTAGTAAGGCAAGGAGCCCGACACGGTAAAAACTCGCCCCTTTATATAGCAACCTCGAACGGGGTGAAACAAGTAAAACCGGGGCGCGCGTCGGCCGTTAGGGAAACACATAAGTTGGGCAAGTCCATCTGTCGGCACAACCCCTTGCAATCCCCGAAATTCCACTGCCCGATATGGTCACATTCATAGCACCGGTTGGGTTGCCTCCCAATATGACATGAAAACAAAGCGATTTAAACCGCGGCTGATGAGTAAAACATCATTGGCTGAAGACTAAGGTCCCGACCACAGATGGTATTACCCATCCCGGTTAGTAAAACTGAGTTGGCGGCCCATAAAATCGAAGAGTCAGTGCATGTGGCACAGGCACTGCCTCGGGCCTTATTACAGACCATAGTGTTCATAATGTTCATATTGCCGGAAAGTAAAAGCACCCTATACTAGGAAATTAAAAACAGCTGGGGTTGCCTCCCGAGGAGCGCTGAGTTTTCCGTCCTCAGCTGGACGTCTTTTGGCTTCTTCATCATCATCCTTCTTCTCCGCAGTCACTGTCCCGATTTCTTGGCTGGTTCTGTGTTGGACGGGATCTTCCCCGACGGGTTCTTTATGAATTCGGCAAGCTGAGCTAGCTGCTGGTCGATTTGGCGTTGATGTGTCTGCATGTCTGCCAACTGTACCTGCAACGAGTTCAAAATGCCAGAATTGGATAGCACACTTTGCACCAGTTGGTTATTAATGGTATCATGTTTCTTAACAAAATCAAACAACTGGCCAACCACATCAGATTGGCTTGCTCCTTTGTCCTGTTCTCGGGTTGGGCCTTGGTACTTTCCTGGTGCTTAGAAATTGCCTTTTGTTGGTTGGAATTGGCTGTTTTTGGCATACTGGTCAGATCCTCCTCTCTTCTCAAAAGTTTGCACTGGCTTGGCCGAGGTGTGCAGCTGATGCGAATTTTTCGCTGCATCCTTATTACCGTAATTAAAGCCAGGGTGATCTGGCCTCTTGAAGTTCATGTAGGAGACATTCTCTGTCCTTTCGTCTTCTGAGTCAGAGTCGCTATCCGCTTCTGGTCGGGTGTAGACACAATTGTCCACCCCGTGACCTCCTTCTCCGCACGTAACGCATTTCATCACTTTTTCGACTGGCTTCTTACCTTTACTGCCAGCTTCTCACAATTGTTTAACATCAGTAGCAATTCTCTGTATCTGCGAAGTGATTGACTCCAGCGCCTTAGACTCTAGGGTGGCCCCTTCACCTACCTTCCTTGCTTGTCCTCTATCAGATCGATCAAACTCAGCACCGGCCATTAGCTCGGCCATGTTCTTGCTAATCATCTCGAACTTCTTTGCCTTCTTCCCTAGGAAGTCACTGCCCGCTGCCGTGTTGAGTGACACCCTTTCATCGGGAGTCAAGCCATTGTAGAAGGTGGTGATAAGGAAGCCCTTCTTGTAGTTATGATGGGGGCAATCCCTCTGGTACTCCTGGAATCGCTCCCAGGCGTCGTGGAGGCGTTCGTTCGGCTTTTGCATGAAGGAGGTTATTTTCTACCGGTTTCTGACCGTCCTTTCGGTGGGGTAGAACTTATTTACGAATGTGTCAGCTAACACTCCCCATCCGTTCAAAGACCAGTGGGTAACCAGAGATACCAGGACAACGCTTTGTCCTCCAGGGAAAAGATGAAGCCTTTGCAATATATGACCTCCTGGGGGACCCCCCGCATCTTTATCGTATCGCAGATGTTCTTGAAGGCATCGAGGTGATGGTAGGGGTTGTCATTTTTTGAACTTCCCCTGAAGCTTTTGTTCTGAATCATAGAGATCACAGAAGGCTTAAGCTCAAAATTGGCTGCGTTGAACCGCGGGGTGATGACAGGACATCTGGAGTTGTTGGCTTTTGTTGATGCCAACTCTCTCAGTGGCTTCTCTTCCTCCTTGGAATTTTCGCTGTCGTCGTCTCGTCACTGATGTGCCTGATCTTGGTTCCTCCGGTTTCTGTGGCGGTGGCGACGCCTAGCTTGAGGGTGTTCTTCCTCAGAGTGTTCTGACTCCTGATCTTCAAGCCCATTATTGCCGTCATAGTGGTCGTTGCCATCTGGTGGAGGTGATTCATGCCCAGATCTTCCTTGTCGTTCCCCTTCAGAGTGATGTGGGTTGACACGGGGAGGCATGGTGTTGATGATTGCGCTTGATTGGACAGTCGAGTGGTGTCGGAACTCGGGGAAACAGACTACTGTTCTTCAGGGTTCCTGAAATGGCACGAAAAATCAAGTTTAGAAAAATCGAATTTTTACTTTTAGGCAAAGAATAGAAATAAAAGGAAAAGAGTGTTGTCAAACTCATTTCTAAGCTTGAGGCACGGGAGTGTAGATAGTGGATTCGGATTCGTCTACAGTACCATTTTTGCCTTGTCCCCGACAATGGTACCAAAAAGTTGACCGGCCTAAATCGAGCGTCCAAAAGTGGAGGCGGATTTGAGGTAGTCGAGCTTTTACATTTATAAACCTGAATCCTTCTAGGCCCCCGCAACTTTGCTTACGGGGTCGAAGTAGATATACGGGGTCGAACATAGGGACAAGGGGGGTAGTGTTGAGAACCCAGAATTGACACGCTACACTCTGACAGGTATAAAGAGATAATAAATTCCTCAAAAGGGAAACAACAAGATGTCACAAACAAAACCAAAAAACTATCTCCAACTGGAGCTACTAGAGAGATTTAATGTTTTTAGTCAATTAGTAGTTTTTAGGAGGTTTCATGCAATAGAAATAGAAAGATAATACTAGAGCTAAAGCAAGGTACAGAGGATAAGACTTCGGTAAAACAAGCAACACTAGGAACATCCTGTACCCCTCCTCTTAGAGCGGGTACCTCTAACCAAGCATCAACACCCCTCTCGAGGTTGCTGGACTTAAGTTAAAGTGGAATGTTACTGAAGAAACTCCATTCCAGGAACTCTCGTACTCCAGATCCGGACCAAACACTAGAGCCACAACACATCTCTCGAAGTTGTTGCGACGGGAAGACACGATTCGGTAGCTAAGCGAAACACAATCCAAACATGCAAGCTAAGGTTCAGATATTAAACATAGCAGACATCCAACAATCGCACCAAGCATGGAGCAGCAGGTAATTAAGTTTTTCTATTACCATAAACATATAAAGGTTCGATTATAATGCAGGAATTAAAGAATTAAATAACATAAGTAAAGATAGGTATCGCCTTCTTGATGTAGAAGGGCGATAGACTACAGTGGACCCTCCAGCCCGATACCGGTCAGGAGCCTAGCCCGATACAGTAGTGTCGGGCGGCACGCTGTGATGGCCGTCTGTATCGCTCAAGGATCCTGGCCAATATGCTCATGTCGGGCGGCACACACGACGGGCGAAGCGTATCGGGTTCAATATCGTGTCGGGCATGGAGCGACGCATTCTACTGTCGGGCACTTGTATCGCTCATCTATGTCGGCCGATATCGACCCACAGTGTCGCCCGGGATGGTCCTAAGTGACCCATCCCCTCCCTCTCGGGATGAGGAAGAGCTCACCTAGAGTTGCCCGACACGAGCACTAAGGCACGATACTCTTGCGCTCGCAGTTTTCCTCCGACGATCACTCAAAGTTCCCAACTGTCTGAACTGTCTTTTTGACTTCCTGTAGCTGCTATTTATACGCAGCGGTTGGGGGAAGTTATGGTGCTCGAAGCGCCACGTGTCCTCCTTATTCGTGGGTTTGATGGACGGCCGATACGCATATCGCCCGGCGCAGGGATGTTGGCTGTCGGTCACGTGACGGGCGGCGCCCGCCGGTGTGTGGCCTGTGTCGCGCGACAAGCTTGGGTTGTCGTGGCGAGCTCGGCTCCCTGTCGGGAAAGAGACATGTCGTCTGTCAGTTTCTTCTTGCGCGGCATCCCTTTGTCGTGCGTCATTGTGTCGCTCCCCCCTGTCGGGCAGAGATCGTATCGGGCGTCAGGAAGGCCGAAATAGACTTGGACTTATTTGTGGGCCGGGACGGCCTTATTGTACCAAAATGAGGAAAAACTCTACAAAAGATGGAAATATTGGATTAAGAGCGTTGCTTGGCCAATTATTGTGAAAGTACTAATAAAAGAGAGGAAAATAGCAGAAAAGGGCAGTTTTGATAACAGAATAAAGGGCAAAAACATCACAAAAATTGGTGTTATCACCTGATGATCCTACCTCAAGAGTAGACCATGTACTAGGTCATCTGATAACCTGATGATCCTACCTCATGGGTAGACCATGTGTTAGGTCATCTTTCTCATCATTAACAAAGCTACATAGGAGGACCAGGATTTTAGCTAGTCATGCACGTATAATTATGGTGATAGCCATAGTCACTTTATAGTTGCATGAAATAAATGTCAACCAAGCAGTTAATTTCAAGCAACTGACAAAACCACAAAAATCATCATGAAGCTAAAGCAATTAGCCATTAGCATAACCACATACATGTTTTGGAGTCTCTAATATAAGCAAGATAGCCAATCCAATCAAGATGTCCAATCAAGCAAGATAAGCTACCAATCAAGTAAACTTTGATCCTGAAAGCATGTATAATGCCTAATTGTCGCAAACGTATTCCAAACAACTACTTATTGACTTGGGACACCTTTCCAAGGTCTCTAAGTTTTATTAGGATTCATTAGGGTTTCTTAGATCAATTTCTCAAACCTTATCCTTTTAGGTCAACAAACCCTAAAACTGCTTTTCTACTCATAAAAACCCTAATTACACAAATTATCCACATTAAGGATCTTTTATACTCAAATTATATTTAGAACGTCGTATCTCTATATTATTAATGGATTTTTATAATTGGAACCATTAAAATCCATAATTATCAAAATTAGGGTTTATAGGCCCATTAAAGCATAATCATGTACATGGAACCCCAAATTGAACCAATTATGTATAAAGATCATCCTTTTATATCTAAAACTTCCCTTTATTAACAATAAGTTTATTTCCGCTTTAAACATCCATATAACCCTTCCCAATTCATTAATCATCAAATATTACGGTTTTTTCATTAATTAAATCATTAAAGATAGCATCTTTACATACTTTTTGAATTTCAAGAAGAATTAGGCTTCAATTATATTTTTATTACATTTCTGGAATCCTCCTGATCAATTTCAATATATAATTTATTTTCATCAGAGGTTCCTAGAAACATCTATGATTTTTGCAAGATTATTTCTTAATCAATCAATCACACGAGGCCACGTCATAACAAGAAAATTATTACCTTTCTTTTTCTTTTCCTTTCTAGACTCACAGATCCCGCTTTGGATCTAGATACCTAGTCTCTCAGACCCGCTCACTGTGCCTTCTTCAACTACACACTGGTCTCGTGATGTGAGGCCCATATTTCTGCGTGGAAACAGGGCACCACCGCGGAGCGCAGCTCCGGAGAGCCCTCGCCACCGGTCGGGTCCATCAGACCTTCTCCCAACTAGCTCCACACATCCATGGTGAGACAATACACTAGGACATCAGCCTAGTTTGTGGCTTCAAGCTCCATAAAATCAAAGCCCTTCTTGCGCCGCCGACTCGAGCCAAGGAGAACGTCAACAGTCTCGTCCTCAGTTGTCTGAGCGTGAGGGAGAAGAGGATGCTCCCTTCATTGTGTTCTGGTCTCGAGACGTCCTAAGGCATCTTATATAGGAAAGACTGTAAGGGTACCAACCTCTCATGATCTCTGGTCTTCCTAAACAAACTGGGATTTGGGGAATTCCCAATCTCAAACAGAAGCAGGGGAAACTATGGACCATTGGGTCCAGTTTCCTCTCCTGCATCTAAAGGAGCAATCCCCAGGTTTGCACAGGGATTGTGCATAGAGAAAATCGATCGGGAAAACTCCCTTCACTATTTCCTTTTCTGATCCCAAACGAAGAGCAGCCACCGTTGGATCAAAATCCAACAGCTATCGGGCTATGTAATAGAATAAAGATTTCTGATTAAATTGAACAAAAATGACATTTATATAAATCCTCTTCACTTTAGGAAAACTTCAAAAAAATAATCTCCCAAACCACACGTCCAATTAACACCAAATTTTAAAGGAAGGTCCTTGATGATGTAATCTACTTGTGTACCAAGTGTGGGACTCAAATACAAAAGTATGAGATACTTTTCTTCATATGCAAGTTATCTATTAATAAGACACATTTTATACATATTTTCTCTCTCCTATTCTTTTATTTTCATTTATTTCTATTCCTTTTACCATTAGAAACCATGTGGACTCGAAATCTCATCCATGATAATTCCATTATCCATATTTCCACATATTTCTCATATTTTCATCATTATATAAATTTATTTCTTATTTATGCATTATTTGATTTTTTTCTTTTCCTTTTAATCATATTGGACTCTTTAAAATCTTATTGTCCACGAAATCACATGCACAAATAAAATATTGCAAAGGGAATCCATCCAATACATATAATTCATACAAATTCCCATAATCATACATTTATTGGGGAAATTACATTTCCAACCATATGAACCCAAAATTGGGGTTGTAACATGAATAAACCCTAGTGTGAGGGGAACCTTATGATCATATGTAGGCTTGTTATACTATATCTCTTTCGAAGTTATAAGCTTTGACTTTAAAATGGAGACATATATGAGGATGGGGAAGTAGTACGATACTAAGATGTTACTATGGAATACTTTGTGACTCAGCTCTTGCAATTGATATTAGAACCACCTTTTGTTTTATGTTGAATAGATTTCATCGTCAAAATTATTTTCCATTATATTATTATATGTACTAAACAAAATTCTATGGATTTATCGATGTTTTCTCAAACTGAGTCACAAATAAGAGAGCTATGAAGTTTGATATAGAAACCCTTGTTTCTAATTGAAGTGATGACTAGGTCCTTGTGCTAAAGGTTTAGCCAACATACCCTTATGTACCCTATGACTTTTTGGATGCTAGTGCGAATATCAAGGTTGGTATGTTAGAGGCACAAGGACCTAAAATTCAACCCTAGGTAGGTATGACATGTTAGTTGGATGCATCATCTATGAATAACACAAACTCCTAATATGTTCACAAAGATAATTAACTAACCCTTGTGCCTTGATGTTTCTTATCTCAGCTTACTAAATTAAGCCTTTAAGGGGTGGAGGGAAATTGGTTGGTAGTATAAGCATGGACTTTGGGGACAAAATCCTTTTTAAGGGTTTGAATGTTGTAACATACCCAAACCTAGCATCCTGAGTCTAGCAAAGGATATTCCCAGATAAGGATAATGGTATCATTAGTTCTTTATATTTAACCAAAAAAGGATAATGTTATACCATTATGTAAATTGTTAATACATATCACATATTATGTGCCAATAGGCCCTATAATCAACATCACATATCATAATACACTCATATTAACATAATAACTTAATTATGTGTTAACATGTAAGTAAATTTATTTAATATGTCACATATGTTTACTTTACTAATTACTCCTCATATAGTGGCTAAATAAGAGGAATGATGTACTTAAAACATGTATTAGAATAATAATTAGAATATAAATGTCCAATAACCTAAGTTAAAGTTGAATTAAGGGACTATATAGATTTAACAAGTATAGTATGCAATTTTGTACATAATAGTATAAGGAAACTCTTTTGGCAGCAATGTGAAGATAATAATACTTAATTTTAATGAATGTTGATAATAATGATGGCAATGAGAGAAAAACCCAAACTATATCATGATTCATATAAACAAATCTCAAAACTAAAATACAATAGTAAAGTTGTATTCCTTGGATCCTAATTAGCTTGGGTGCCAAGTTTCACATTATTTGAACAATAATAACTATCCTAGTTTTATTTAGAAAAGAAAATACGAGATAAGGCCAAAGATATTACATAAATTATAAAATATGCTAAAAAGTGGAAATAGATTCCAAAAATTGTATTCTACATACCAAAGTTAGTCTATGTGTGAATTTAATATTAAATGAACAATTTTATTGATCCTAGTTTTATTTACGAGATAATTTAAATTAAAGAAAAAATATTTAAATAAAATATTAAACAACTCCAAAGTGCAAACTTATACCCAAAACTGATTATCCATGTCCTATTTTTACTATATGTCAAATTTCTTAATAATTAGATACTCCTATATACATAGACTAATTTTTGAAAGAAAAAGGATTAAAGTATATTAATATGACATATTTGATTAATCAAATTCGATTCTGTAAAGTTGGAGATTTCATCATAGTCACACCACTCAATCATTTTGATTTATGCTTTGTTACTCTATCCAATGGCTACCCTCCTCTTCTACTTTCTCATTTTTAATCCAAAGAACGGTCGATTTTCGTCCTCCTCACGCCTTTTTTCTTCTTCCTCGCCAAGTAGAGTGAGGTCCTTGTGAGCCTATTTTCTCACAGTGTGGTTGGTCGAGAGATTTCTTTTCCCCTTGATTCATCTCAAATTTTTGCATTGATTGATCCTAGATTTCCTTGTTCGATTTTCCCCAAACCAAAACCCCCAACTTGCCTTTCTCACCCTCAACCCATGGAGACCAGGAAAGTGGATTGAAAACCATTGGGTGTTCATCCTGGGCACTTGCAACTATATATCTACTTGTTCCCTCATCAATTTATTTGGAGTTTCCTCAGACACCACAACCCATGTTTTTCTTCCTTGAGCACCACTGGGTTGGATCTTTCACTATGTTGCATTGTGGGAATGCAATTCCTAGCTGCTAAACCATCCTTTCCATCTCAGAAAACCCTGTAGACCCTCCTTCTTTGCTGAGTCTCCTCAGTTGGCCCTCCCCAGTTGTGATTGTTGCTGATGGCTGGAGATATCACAACCTACATATGATGGACCAGGTTGTGTTCTCGACACCAGGGATATCGAGGATGCTTCGATTGGTCTTGATATGATGCTATGTAGGTTCACCATTCTACTCTTTTTCTCTATGTACAGGTGATGTATTTCCAATTTCCGAGGTCTCGCCATGTTTCCCTTCTATTTCTTCTAATCTTTTTTTTTGAAAGGAATTTTAAATGCTCCAACATGCTGCTTTAATCACCACCTCCTGTGCTATGTGGTGAATTTCTCAATTTCGAGTTTCTACCCTTACAGTCAAGCAGGTGATGGATGAAAGAGTAGATGAGAGATATGTGCATCTCTTGGCTCTTCGATCAGGCTCAATGAGCATGTTGTCGTCTCACAGATCCCCTAGAAGAGCCTTCTATCCCATTCCACTGTGAAGTTTGGTTATGATGCCTCACCGTCAAGATTTGCTGAAACACATAGTATGATTTCAGGTTGAAGAAGCGAAGAGATGAAGAACCTTAATGTTGTGGTTTTTCCCCTTAGATTTTCATCCCAAGGGAATTATAGTCTTTTGATTAATCTAGTTGTGAGCCTTGCTAGTTTTAGGTCGATTCAGTTGGTCATCATTGATTGGCCCAGCTAAGCTGGTTTTAATGAAACAAATAATGCTACTTACATGGATTTTCATAATTATCGGAATTGTCGATGCTTCTAAAACTAATAGTAAATTACTTATAGCTCAGAAAAATAAAATAAAATATGCTTTAGATTTAGTATCTTATTCTATATCCAAGATCAAATATAACTAATATGTGATTTTCCAAATATTTTTCGTAGTTATTTATTTGTAAAATTCGTAACTAACAATATATAAATTAGGAAAATAACATAAAATATGATATAAAGTCAAAAAATATTATCTAAGATATGTTATGGCTTTCATATCCTAATTAACTAATGATAAAAAGGTGAATTTTAGCGTTCATACAATTAATGCAAACCATTCCCTCATCTCATAGATGCCTTTAATAGATTGCTTGTGTACTCATATTGAATTAGAGTTTTGAACTTGGATATATGTGGACTTTGTATAAGGTATATTGCATTCCGTACTATTATTATTGATCAGTAAACCTATTTTAGATCTCTCTTGATCCTATCGACAAAATAGCCTACACAATTTCTATCTCATCTAAGAATTTATTTCATGTGAAAGATTTTATGTTGATTTTTTTTAAAGTAAGTAAGGAGGCTATCTTATTCATCTTGCCCTCCTCTTCAGTGAAAACTATGGGTTACATTACAACTTGTTTCTCTGATAGTTCATGTCTCTCTACGACTAGTTCTATTGCTACTCTTGCTACTACTAGTCTTGTCAAGTTCCACCAGCCTAAGAAGGTTAACAGGTGGATGTTCATATGTTTGTGTATCAACCTTATTTTTCAGGTGTAGTTTGGCTAATGCATCTGTGATGGAGTGTAAGGAGTGAGATACCAGATGGAATCCACTACCTATTAGAAATAAAAAAGGCAACATCCCTTGAACCAAACACCACATAAAAATTTTCAACAAAGGGGCGATAACTGATTCATTCAACATGTATGTATCATAATACCAAAAGTAGCAGCGGAATATAAAAGTTCTAACTATTACAAAGCTTTTTAACATTGTACAACTCTCCACCACACAAGGGTGAGTCCAAAGGAAAATTGTCTAATCAAATAAGGATCTATCTAAGGGTCATCTAATCACGTCTTCAAAGTTTCCCAAAGCTCAACTACAAAGTCAATGTCCAAGTTCACCTTGATTATCCTCTCCTTGCACTAAACCTGGGGATGGAAGCATACCCCACAAAAAGGAGAAGAGAAGGTAACATCTGGAAAAAGATGGTATGTGCATACTTAAATAGGAAATTGAGCAATATATGGAATAAAGGACATCAAAATGTACACGGCTTCCAATGAAAAGAGAAAAGTACTACCCAAAGGGGCTTAAAAGGAAAGAACAACAATAAAAGAGACAAGTAGAACAAAGTATAAGAATAAAGCATCAATGTGTTTCACCTGTGACAATACTAGACAATATAAACATGTAGGTAGGAAATAACACATCGACCAAGAGATTGTGTAGGCTATTTTCCATAGGACCAAGAGAAATATAATTTAGGTGAATTTCTCAAAAAGAATAATCGAGGATGCAAACATACCTCTCTTCAGAGTCTAACAGTCCAAGATCACTTCTAAATCTAAGTCTAGGTCTCCAAAGCACCTATTATCACGTATGTGAAATTAGGGTTAGATTTATATTAATTTCACAAACCCTAAAAGTCACTTTTTTCCTTACATGTGATTTAGGTTATAAAACCATTCCATGTTTTAGATTATCTTTTTCTGAGGTCAAAATGTATTTTATTATATTTTTCAGACTTATAGATTATTAGTTATGAATTTTGCAAGTTATTATATGATTAGGAAAGTCCATGAAAAATCACATATTTTTAACATTATATTTTGGCAACAAAACCAATACAATTAAAAAGCTCGTATTTTTTCTATTTCATAACATATTTTATTTTATTTTATTGAGCTACAAATAAAAAGGTTGAATTTTTGAAAACTAACCAATCAGGAAAATCCACATCAGCAAAATAGCTGTGAGAGGGGAAGAAAGAGGGAGAGGGTCGCGCGGTCTAAGTTAGCCCAATTAGGACTGGCCAACTCATTTGGCAACTCAAACACGTCAGCAAGCTGCCTCAATGCGGAAAAGCAAAAGGAACGACATGAAATGACCTTTTTACCCATGGTGCGAAAAATAAAAAACAAAAGAAAACGGAGGGCAAACTAGGGAACAAGCTAGAGACATTGTTCTATCTCAGTTCAACAAGATATACAACAACAATGGTTTTGATTATGTGAAACAGTCTTGCGAATCAGTGCAAGAAGACAAATACCAAGTCAATGATAGACTCCCTGATCCCCAAACGAACTCAGAGACCCATTGCAGGGAACCTATGGTGGTATGATCACAAGAAAAATCCTTTGCAGCTGAAGTCAGACCCGAAGATCAGGAAACCATGGAATCACAAGAGGAGAATGAAGACGACACTCTGGATGGCTTCGACATGGTTGACTAGAGTTTAGGAAACACTTGAAGGAGTCAATTAGCATCCAGAGCACCATATAACCTCCAGAAATAGGTGAAGAGGTTGAGACTTGAACCCGCAGTTCAAGAGTACAAGCGCGATCACAAAGCTTAGAAAACACTCACCACAGTGAGGAGAAACTATCAAGATGAACTTTGTGATTGGAGAAACACCAAAAAGTCAAAGTGTTAGATGGTCGGCAAACACCACAAACATAGCTATAGGACCCAATGACACAAGGAAAACTAAGGCACAAAGACGATGGGAAACAAGTTATAGGGGGTCACAGATGCTTACTGAAGAGACAATTAGCCCAAAGGTGGTTCAGGAGGCTCAGTCAAAGCTACAATCACCAAAAAACAAATCTGAGTAGGTCGGACAACTAGAAGGCGTTGCGGAGCCAATTGAGCGATGAGAACTGAAGATGGAGGATCGAAGATCATTTCCGGGCTCTTGCGTGAAGGTGGGGGTGCAATGAACGGAGGTCTGCAAAAATGATGGAGAGGAAAATTTGGGGTTTCCTATATAGAGATATGTAGGGTTCAAGTGAGGGATCATTTTTTGTGGAATTGAAAGAGGAAACCAGTGGACAAAAAATTGGGGGAAATGGATGAAAAACGAGGAATCTAGAAGAAAAGGAAAATTCGATTTAATGTTCCTGGTGGGTCGCTCTCCTACTCAAGGTAGGAGATGACTCTAGAGCCATTAGATTGAAGATCTAACAGTGGAAAAAGCTAGTTTCATAAGGGAAATCTAGAAATAAAAAACTATAGCGTGACAACATGAAAAAAATCCATTTAATTTAATAAACTGATATTGCATAGAGGCCAATTAAGGCATGTAGATTCCAATTATGTAATTAGATTTTATTTTGGAAACTTGTAATGTATTAATTAATCAAATCTTATTTTCTCTTTCCTCATGCATCAGTTACATTAGGATTATCCAAATTTGGTGAAACTTCATCCACAAGTTATCTTTGATGTGTTGAATATGAATTTAATTTTATTTCCATCTTTTAGAGTTATTTGTCTTATTATTCCACTTAAATGACTTTTACATTTTCTCTCTCCTAAACTCACCCTAAATATTCAAGGTTGTCCAAATTAGATGAAAATTGACGCAAAGGCTATTTTTAGGATGTAGATTATGAATTTTAAGTTTGTTTTCACTTGTGTGATTTCATTATATGAGACATGTCATATTGGATATTTATGGCCCTTTATTACATTTGTTATCCCATATATCCTTATTAGAGCTCTTATTCCTTCAATTATGTTTCAAAACTTCAAATTACTATTCAAAGAGTTATTTAAGGTTATTTTGCATGAATTATTATGAAATCTTCATTTTTCACATGTGACATATTTTATGTGTCTATTATTGGGTCTAAGACTAATGTGAAAACATGTATTAACTCAATAGGATTTTACTTAACATCTTTTAGGTCTTAACTTTGTTTGGCTAAGGCAAAAAGGCCAAAGTTCTAGGGTGGGGTTCAAGATCTAGTTTGCTACATAGAGATTGAGGCTCATCCAACATGGTTGAGGTCAAAAATCCAACTCCTATTGAGTACAACTCCAATTCTATCCTTCCATGGGGCCAAAGCAAGGTATTTCCCCTAGAAGTATCCAATCACATAAAGGGCTTTGCTGATCAGATTCAAGCACCACTCACCTCCATCCCATGTCCCAAGTTTGTCTCAATGCCATGAGTATTTTGGCCAACTCCGCCTCCACTACATACTGGACCTCCATCTTCCTACCTCTTGTAGATCACCAATTACCTGCATGGTCTCTTATAACCCACATGAGAGCACCCTTTTCCCTATGAACTGCAATGTCAGTATTTACCTTGACCCAACCTTCTTGTGGTGCCCTCCACTTATTCTCATTGGGCAGGCATTGGGTAGGACATGATGATGTCCAAGATTGTTTTTTCTTCACATATTCACCTCAAATGGTCATCACTAGTAGTTCAATGGTACTGCATTTCTCATTAAAGATAGCTTCATTTATGTTTTTCCAAATTTTTTAGTAGGATGTAAGGAAGAGCTTCATGTGCTTTTCACTCCCTTTCATGTTCCTTGAAAACCATCCTTTCCAGCTGATAGAAAATAATTAGTCTAGCTTAACCAAGTCTTGGAGGGAGGTCCAGACTTCCTTTGTTTTCCAACAGTCACATATTAAATGTAGGTTAGATTCCTCCTCACACTCACATCTTGGGTAGATTTTGTTGTCTATCATTCTCCTCTTATACCTCCTCAGGTTAGTTAAAACAATTCCATGGGCAAGGAGCCAACCAAAGGTTTTAATCCATGCTAGTAGATCGACACTCCAAATTTCCTTCCATGGTCCTATCTTCACTCAATGATTACCTTCCATCAACAGTCCATAGGCAGAATTGGTCGTCAAGCTACCTTCCTCCATTAAGGACCATCTCCATTTATCTTCTCCTCGATCTGGCATAGGCGTCGATATGCTCATGATTCTTTATACAACATTTCTAGGGAGATAGCACCGGAGGAATCTTGTATCCCAATCCCCAGAATCCTTGACCACACATCTTATGGTTTAGGTCCATTAACTCCATTGTACTTGCTTTTTGATCACGTCAATTAACTTGTTCCCCTCAGGCTCCCAACTGTCAGTCCACATACAGGTGTTCGTTCCTCTGACTCCTACCCTTCTATTGTGTTGTCAGATTTGTTCATTTCGTATACTCACAACCCTCCATAGAGGGGTGTCTCTCCCTCCCTTAGTGAGATGGAAGTTATGATACTTGGTGACCAACCCCTTGCACCATGTGGCATGTTTGTTGTTTTGCAACTATCGACTATTCTTCATCAACAAAGATTTATTCCATTTGCTCATAGACCTGATCCCTAATCTACCTTCATCCACATGTGTTTTTACCTGCTCCCAAATGACCAGAGAAGTGGGGGTGCATGGTGTGGCTACTCCCCCAGATGAACCTCTAAATTATGTTGTCTAGTCTTGCACATAGACTAGTAGATAGAACCGCAGTTTGCATTATGTAGATTCTATATTGATTATGATCTTGTAATCATCTTAGTTTTTTGGATACTCTTATTGACTCAAGCTTATACTTTTCTTCATGATGAAACCATAATTGTGGCTATGCGCAATTTTGCCCACTTTTTTGGTGGATGTAAATTGTCCACTTATGTGATGGAAATCTCATTAAGACTGAACTTTAACTTGCCTCTACATTTGCATGCTTTTGTGACTTAGTTGCCTTAGAGTTGTGTAAATACTTTGTCTTTATGGGGTTATGTGCCTTTCATGTTATTTTGGGATGGAGGTTATGTGCCCCAAGTTAGGGTTTTGTTCCCACTTCATATATGTTTGGGAGTTTGGTTATGTTCCTTAATCTATCAAGTTTTAAGGTTATGAGCCTTAGCCACCATTGTTATTTATATTTCACTCGTGTTATTCCTATCTCACATGCATGTAAGCTAATTGATGTTGTCTATGGGTTATGTGCCCAACATTCTTTATGTGTTCTTTTGTGGAACATCCTTTATTTGTTTTAATGGCAAGTGCAACTATCTTTCTTGATTATCATATTCTTACAATTCGTATTCTTTTGATATCCACTTGGATAGTACTTTCCTCTTCTATGGGAAGCCTTGTTATATTTGATGTCCTATTCCCCTTATATTTCTCAATCCACATTTTTACGCACATACCGAATTTTATACTGACAACTTCCATTTTGTCTTCTCTTCTGCGGTATGCTTCCAAACCCAAGTGTAGGACATGGTGGACCTAGCTTTTGGAGTTGACTCTCAAGGTGATAAACTTGAGATAATTTAGATATCCCTCTACTTAGATCATGATGTTGTTCCTTTCATGTAAACCCTAAGTGAGATAACATTATGTAACCTTGATAAATTGAATATAGTCACAAATACTTTCCACTGCTAAACTTTGGTCTTTTGTATATAATCGTTTGACAAATGAAAAAAAATTACACCTATTCCAGCTTGCTTGTTAGTTTGTTTGGAATAGATGAATTTATGTTCCTTAGATTAAGTAAGGAGTGGAACCCCCCCATCTCCCACTCCTTACAGTATGGCATAAGCAATTGATTTTGGATCCACCTTTTTTGTAAAATAGATTTCATCGTCAAAATTATTCTCCATTATACTATTATATGTACAAAATAAAATTTATGGATTTATTGATGTTTTCTCAAATTGGGTAACATAGAAGAGAACTATGAAGTTTGATATAGAAACCCTAGTTTTGAGTGGAAGTGATGACTATGATATTAAGGCTTGTGCTAAAGGTTTGGTCGACATACCCTTATATACCCTATGACTTTTTGGATGCTAATTTGAATCTTAATGTTGGTAGGTTAGAAACACATGGACCTAAAATTCATACCTAGGTGGGTATGACATGTTAGTTGGATACATGATCTATGAACAACATAAACCCTTAAAATATTAAAAAATATACATAACTAACCCTAGTGCCTTAATTTTTCTTAGCTTGACTTATTAGGTTAAACTTTTTAAGGGGAGAAGGGAATTTCATCGGTAGTTTAAGGATGGATGGATTTCGGGTACAAAATCCTCTTTAAGGGGTGGAGTATTGTAACATACCCAAACCTACATATTGACTCTATAAAATCATATTCTCATGATTAGGAGATTAGTATGGTTGGTTCTATACATTTAACCAAATAAGGATAAAGTTATACCTTAATGTACATTGTTAATGCATATCACATATTATGTGTCAATAGGTCCTATAATTAACATTGCATACCATGATACACTCATATTAATATAATAACATAATTATGTGTTAACATGTAAGTAAATTCATTAAATATGTCACATATATTTTATTTGATAATTAATCCTCATATAATGGCTAAATAAAATGAATAATGTAATTAAAACATGCATTAGAATAACAGTTACAATATGCATGTGCCATCACCAAAGTTAAAGTTGAATTAAGGGACTATATATGTTAAACAAGTACAATATGAAATATAGAGAATAATAATATAAGGTATGGAAACAATTTGAAGATAATAACATTTAATTTGATGAATGTCGATAATAATGATGGTAATGAGACAAAAATCTCAATTGTAGTAGGATTCATAAAAAGGAAATATTAAAACTATAATATAATGGTAACATCATGTTCCTTGGGCCCCAGTTAGCTTGAGTGCCAAGTTTCACATTATTTGAACAACAATAACTATCCTAATTTCATTTAGAAAAGCAAATATGAGATAAGGCCAAAGATATCAAATAAATTATTAAATATCCTAAAAAGTGAAAATCGATTCTAGAATCATATTCTACGACCACAAATAGTCTATGTGTGAATTCTAATATTATTTAACAATGTTATCTATCTTAGTTTTATCTAGGAGAGAGAATATAACTTAAGGAGAAAAATATTTAAAGAAAATAGTAAACAACCCCAAAAGTGCAAACTAATTCTAAAGATAGATTATCCATGTCATGGTTAATCTACTGTCAAATTTCATATTAATTGGATAATCCTAGATACATAAACTAATTTAGGAAAGACAAAAGTCTTAAAAGTAGATTACTATGGCTTATATTTGATTAATTGAATTCGATTCCATGAAGTTGGAGATTTCATTGTTGTCACATAGTTCAATTGTTTTGATTTCCACTTTGTTACCCAATCCAACAACTTCTCTCTCTCTTCTACTTTCTCTCTTTTAATCCAATGGCCAGTCAGTTTTATTCCACCTCATGCCTCTTTCCTTTTTCCTCGCCAAGCATTAACTGAATGTGTGCCTCGAACTGAATTTGTGCAGTCATATGGACTTAAGGTTGAAATGGGATTAGGAAATGCCATGAATTAATTTTATTATTCCTTATGTTCACTAAACTATAGTAACCTATAGTAAATCTTCGACACCTGATTTACATCCTCCAATGACAACAACATCATAAGGAGTTGTGCATGTAGTGAACATAGACAACATGCTTAGGAAAAGCATACTGAACGAAAACTAGACCCCATTGGGAATAATACTTAACAATGTATGGTCAGCAATACTAAGATAATTGAGAGTAACTAATATTCATATTGAATAACCATTTCCGTGAAATAATTTGATAAAAGGTGCATGTACTTAACATGGACAACATGTTTAGGAAAGGCATACCAGATGGAATTCAACAATATTAAAGTAATACAACCCAAGTGTGTTCAATAATTGGGTAGTAGTTAACAATGACTGATCTAATACTAAACTAATTGAGAGTTACTAATATTCATATTGAACATTAATGCCATGAATCAACTTGGTCATAATTGAGTAAACTATAATGACATGTCCTAAAGTGGTCGCACCTCATTTACATCAACCAATCACACCACCATCATAAGGAATTTGTACATCTCTTGAACATGGACAATATGTTTAGGAAATGCTACCAAATGCAAATATGATCCTATTTTTTGACTAGGTATATTTACCAACTACAAATATGCCCAACAATTGGGCTAGTACTTAAAAATGCATGGTCAACAATACTAAACTAACTTACAGTAACTAATATTCGTACTGAACACCAAATGCTATAGATTAATTTAGTCAAACATGTTTCTCTATAAACTTGACCTTCTCCTAATCTGTCCATATCATACTTGTGTGTGTATATATATAAGTAACAACACACCTCACTTAAAAGAACCAATCAAGAACAATCATAAGGAACTCAAAATATGACATTAACTAGTCTTGGTGAACATGTTTCGAAAATATTTAGAAATGGATATCAAACCATGTAATGACTAATTTTGATTGACAGCTACAAGTTTGACAAACAACGTCTGATACTTAACTTGGTGTAATGAACAATACTAAACAAATTATGAGTACCTAATATGGTTGTTAACATCTAATGGGTTGAATTAACTTGGTCAAACTTTATATTCATTAAATAGTTTGCCCATACCACATTGTCAATCAAACAGGTTTTCCATGCTGCATTATAATCCATATTGATATACAAGTTTAGGTAGGGCATACCATAATGACAATCAGAAACATGAAAAAATGCACAACATGTTTAAGAAAATAAAAACTAAAAATAGCCACATCAAGTTTAGGAAATTCATACAATGTGAATTGCAAGCTACTTTTGATTAGGTTCAAAATTAACAATGCATTGATAATTTCATGTCAAAACTTTAGAGTGCATTTGGAAAATTTGCTGAAAGATATTGATGAGAATGGTTAGAAAATTTGCTGATAGATATATTGAAAGGTACAAGTCTATGATGAAATAATATGTATAAGAAAGGAATATATTTGCATGAATATTTAGTTAATTTTTCATTAAATAAACCACTCTAATATGAAACAATAGTGGGTTGTCTGGAGCCAACCAGTTGGTTTACTCATCAAGTATATTAACTAGACAAATTGATGAGGAATTCCCTAAGAAGTAGTCAATCACTAAGCATGCTCCAAAGAGTAACCTTGTTAAGTGATCAACCTATAATGAATAAAAAGTAATTTATGAACTCAATGAAACAATTTAAAACCATGCTCCAAGAAGACCAAATGTCAACCAAAAGAAACTTAGATGTGTGCAAATTGTTGGTGGGAAATGGATAAATAGCCATGATGTACAATAAAAACGTATTCATTTTGCGTGTATGTATAAAACTAACATGGAAAATGTGTTTGACATGTTTGACAAAGCCATGTGTTCATCAACTAAATGTGTGGTTGAACTGAACATGGGCAATCATAAGGAATTTCATTTTGCATAGGCTCGTCATGAGTATGATCTACATGAATTAATTTGGCATTGATAAGTAAAGAGGTTTGACATGAAATAAGATGAAAAAAAAGGAGTGGTTGAGCAGAAGTATAAACTAGTTTAAATTTACATTTAAATGAATACATGTATTACATTTAAAATACAATAGATGATGCCCCTCTTGATCAAACGCTAAAATTGGATGCCTTAAACATAACTAAATGTAACTTTGTCTTGTATTATTTGATAATTTCACGTCAATTGACCATAGATCCGTGGACATGGAAATGATTTTAAAACCTTAGTGGATGTACTGAACAAAAATTTTATGGTCAAAAAATTCATACCGTAAGGAAAATTAGACACAAAGCTAGGGCAATATTAAAGAAGGTATATTTGAATCAGTGGTTCATCCAAAATGTGATCTTCCATTAACATTGCAATGAGAATTGCATGTCAGAATTTGAGAGTGCATATAAAAATTATAGGGCAACTGGATATCAAACCCCAGTAGGGTTACCTCACATTGACATCCACAATTTTGACAAAAATAAGTGAGCCCGGGTCAAATGAAATGAACTGTAACCAATACTAGCATCCACAAAATTGAAGTCTTGGTATTTAGGTACAGGTGAATCAGGCCACATTACACATAAAATTTTGACTAACAAATCGAGCACAAGTCTATAATTATGAAGGAATCTTAAGCAGGCCATATAATACCCATGATAATGATTACACTAGGAAACATGACATATTAGTACCCAAGAAGAAACATATTTTCAACAAATTCAGTACAATGATTGATTGATGAAAAAGAGTAATATACAAAGGCATAAAATGCCCAAGACATGAAAATAAGACTAATAAAACTAGAAATCCATGGGCAAAACCCTATCTAGCACCCATGCTAGAGTCAGGATGGAGATGGAACTATAGCTTAACTGATGCACCATCACCATTGCTAGAACCATGTATAGGGAAAGGGTCGATAAGAACCATGGATGTGAGCGTTGGTCGTTAACGTGGCCAGTGGAGAAGGATTGCTTCCAATGTGTGCATGCATGAGCCTATAGAAGAACAAGTGTTTCAAGGGGTCAAGTTTGAATGAATAAGGTAACTGTGTGCGTCAACACAACAAAACAATCACACTTTTGTATATGACAGCAAGAAAATAGGATTCTGAATGTCGCCCGTACTAGGACCGAGTTGGTTTGGATTTGTGGTTTATAAAATCCCAACATGGATCCTTACATTGATTTAATCAAAACTCTTAACTTATACAATCCAACCCCACTTAAGTCTGTGTGGCACAAAAGGATAAGCTTCAATCAAGATTCCATCTTGGACCAAACTTAAAGGATTTGTTAACATCATAAGCGTCATGATGGATTTCAACAAAGTTGTGACACACCGTCACACTAAATGAGATAACTCAAAACTCAAAACATGACCAACTATTAATTAACCACATAGCCAGAAAAGAGGAATAATTAAAACTAATTAAACATCATAAACATGTTTTGAAACATTTACATAAAGTGTCCAACCTTACCATAAGATCATATACCATATAAGGTATTTACATGAATATCCAGTAGTTGAGGCCAAAAACTTGTATATAAAAGATGTGATCCACATATGCATGCCATATACAAACATCAATATATTGCCAAAAAACTCAAGTTGCGGTATACATATCATTTATAAAACATCCCCTACCCAAACCTGAGAGTACAGGGATGACTCTAGGACTCTACTAACTAGTATCCAACCTTCTTATCCTACTACTCTATAAGTTTGTATTCTTCAACACCTCGAACATGACCACGTTACAAACAACCTCCTAAAAAATGTGGTAACCCTTGAGGTGAGACCCATGTCCCAGTGAGACATATAACCCTCAACCAAAGGTTATTGATTACATCAGTTATACTATTAAATAGGTTAAACAAGTTTAAGTAGATTAAACAGATGAAGTAGGTTAAATATATAATATAATAGAAAGCTTTCTTTACAAGATATCTAAGGAATAGGTAGAACTATCATCATCTAAGAAGTTGCATAATACAACGACTAAGCATCATAAGAAAACAAGGCAAGGGTTCAAAATCAATGTGAAGTGTATTTAACCCTAGCAGATATACTACATGGCTGGATTATAGCTTTTATTTAGCCCTGAGGAGTTGAGGTACACCACCCAACTCCAACTAATCAATGCTAAATTGAAATCAGTGCCGTGTAAGATCTGTAGGAGAGATGGAATCCTAAGATCTCATTCAAACTCGATCAGTATGAGCCTACTACAGTGACATATATAGTCTAGTTGCAAAACAACATAGTCCATCCTTGGTTTGTAGGTCATGACACTAGTGAACAACCTAGCCCTCCCTTAAAAGGTCACAGTACTCGTAAGACTAGGGTATACAAAACCCAAACATCCTAGGTACAATTGAAGTTGTTCTCAATCACATCATATACACGGAATCATCATCATCATCTGAGATACGGCCTCGATCATTCCCCTACCAAGGTATGACTACAACCATCCTTTTGAACATGCATATACTCAATAATATATGACTTCGAGCTTCCACTAAAGGATAACTTGTTACACCATCCAGCAAATCCTAACACTAGAATGGATCTATGGAACAAGGCAAATACATGATTAGGGTTTCAATTGATTAGTTATGTCAATTGGGTGAATTAAGACTGCATCAAACAAGTAGACATACTAACCCTAATTTATTTCTAGCAAGCACTGATATTCAGAAGATATAAAATGTATGAGACATATTTCTTATCACATCATCATAGGACAAAAATCCATTTCACATCATGAGGAGGATTACACCTCCATTAGGGCTCAAGACATGCCAAAAGGTCATCAAGACCACTCTCATAATCACCTGCAAGAACATCATTATCTTTCCACACCTTATAACAAGATTCAATAGACCATCACCATACTTGGGATACACATGTTTAGCATAAAATTGCATTAAGAAGCTTATGATGTTCATATGGCAACATATTAGGGTTACAACAACATTAGGAAAGAGTATTCCACCATCATATAAATCACACAAGGAGGCTAAGTATGACTAACCACCATCACTTATGTGTATTAGGGTTAGGTGTAACATGATATGATAATTTTTTGTTACACATCAGCTCATCATAGTGACTATTAGTTTACATTCATATGAGGGAAAAGGTAAGACCACAAGGTTATGGGCATAGAACCATCAAATCTACATCATCAGAACCAAAACATGAAACCATGATCTTCACTCAAAACCATCGGATGTTGGAAAATCAAACCCTATCTATTAAACCATGGTATCCATTCAAAACCATCAGATCTTGGAATAAAAAACCATCGGATGGAATACAAGCAAGACCATGGATCATACAAATAGGTAAACCATCAAGTTAGGACCTATAAGAATCACCACATAAGACCCAGTATATCCGTGAGTTCTGGTGTCTAGGACCACCATCATTTTTGGTATCCAAGACCACTATCGATTGTGACACCCAATGTCACCATCAAATCATGAGTTAGAAGAACCATCAACCTATGAGTCAGAAGAGACATCAAGTGTTGGACCATAATAACCATTGGTTGATGACCCAATGAGACCACTGCCTATTGAACCCAGTGAAGCCATCAGTTGTTGTCAATAGGTGGAAAATTGATCCAAAAACCTAGGGAAAACCATCGATTGATAAACCAAAGGAACCATTGTTTGAACCACCACATGAAAGCACCAAAAACCATCGTTTGAGGAAAACTTAACAATCATTTTAGGAAGGGAAACATGACCATCGGTTGTGTGCTCAAGCATAGAACCCAACATAGCAGCTAAGTGACCACCATTGGTTGGCACATCAAGGCCAAGAAAAATAGCAAGAAGAACTAAGCCATCGGGTTGCAAAAGAAGGGAAAACAGCTCAAAACTGTAAGTATGACCACCGTTTGGGAAAGAAAAACCATCATTTAACCACATTCAAGCATGGTCTAGAGCTTACTCTACCAAGGAAGGCTCATGCACAAGGTTTAAGGTTCATCCATGGTTATAAACTACTCCAGAAACATCACTTAAGCTTAAACCCTAGGCAAAGGTAGTATCTTTATGCTTAGAACTTCATTTTTAAGCAAGATCGTGTACATGTAGGCTAGTAGTAAGAAATAAACATGAAGAAAGTTATATAACTCACCTCTAGGAATAAGATGAAGCTTCAAACAATAAGGTAGCTTGAGGAAAGAAGGAAAAAAACCCTATCTTGAGCACTCCACGTGGCCAACCCAGCTCCTTCTCCAAGCAAGGAAGCAAAACCTTAGGTCAAGGAAGCAAGAAAGGAGTGTTGTTCAAGCTATAGAGAAAGCTCTACTATGAAATACCATGGTTCCAACCAAGAATAAGAGGGAAGAAGATAGGACACAAAGGGAAACAAAGGAAAAGAGGGACAACTTACATGCTTGGGTCAAGAACAAGCAAAGGAAGCTCCACAAGCACCAAGAGAGGGTAGATCAAAACCCTAGTTGCACATGCAAGGTAGATCGACCACCTTCTTCTACCTTGGGCTCCTTCTTCTCCATTAAGGGGGACAAGATCTAGACAGAAAGGAAGAAGAAAGGCGGTCCAAAGGGTTCGTTTGCATGCAAGAGGGAAGGTATATAAAACTATGGGTAAGAGGGGAGGGAAGGTCAAGGTGTCCTACTAGGTTTGCCATGTGTACATGGCCTAAATAGTCACGTCCATGAAAAGAAGAAGCTCCATTGTTTGTGGGAGTCTACAAGGACATCAGATCATGGCTTCTTAGGGTTTCCATCGAGTTCCATCACATCATGACCATCAGTTGTTGAAACCCTAGGTCACTAGGGTGGAAACCATCGTTTGTGCACCTTCTCAATGTCAGCCATTGACCCAAGGATCTCAAGAGAGGAAACCATCAACTTTCACACACTAAAGGACCTCCATCAATTTTCCATACCCAAGGAGATCCATCGGAGCTCAACCATCTAGGAGAACCATTGAGTTTTGGCTTCCAAGGTAGCTCATCCATGAGGGCAAAACTCTAACTCAACCTTAAAGAGAGGTCACCACCAAACCAAGGTGTGCCAATGCACCCCGTGGCACAAAAAAGCTCAAGAATGATATAAAATATGTAAGGCACAACAAACATGTGAAAAATTGCAAGAAAAAATCTCAGATATAGGTAAATTACAGAAGAATCTAAAATAAGTATAAAATTGCATAACTTTCTCAAACAGTGTCCATACTGGACCAAACTTGAAACATAAGCTTACCACATGATATAAAAGCACCTCAAAGGGTTATATTAAGGTTTTAAACTTCAAATTATGATAATTAAGCATATTAAACCATAAATTAAGGTTAGGGGTCTTACAACCATAAAACCCTAACATGGACTTCACCCCTGAAATCCTATGCGAACAAAGATGGGTACTTCCAACAAATCTCATCCTCTAACTCCCAAGTGGCTTCCTTCACACCACGGTGATGCCAAAAAAACTTCACTAAGACTGTATCCTTCTTTTTCAACTTCTTCACTCTCCTATCCAAGTTCAAAATAGGTCCTTCCACATAAGACACATCCTCATACAACTCAACCTCCACTAGTCATATCTTCTGCATTGCATCTAGATGACATTTCCTCAACATGGAAACATGGAAGACATTGTTCAACCTATGCAACAATGGTGGTAGCTCCAACTTGTATGCACCTTTCCAACACGTGCTAAGATAGGATATGGTCCCATAAACTTAGGGGCCAGGTTACCCTTCTTAACAAGCTGAAGATACATGCATTCTCCCATTTGGAACTGCAACGACCTACAACGTTTATCAACATACTACTTCTTTCTACCTTGGCTACTTTCAATTGTTGTTGTATCACCTTGATATTCTCTATAGTCTGTTGCATTAACTTAGGACACAATAGCCGATACTCTCCTATCTCATACCAAGAAACGGGTGACTGATAATGTCTCTCATACAAAGCCTCATAAGGTGCCATGTCTACACTCTTCTGGTAACTTTTGTTGCAGGAAAACTCTATCAAACTCATGTGCACATACCAACTTCCATGAAACTCCAAAATACATGCCCTTAAAAGATCCTCCAATGCTTGAATGGTCCTCTCAAATGTATTTCTGTCTACGAGTGGAAAGTTATGATAAACCTGAGCTGTGTCCCCAATGATGTATGTAGACATTTCCAAAAATGGCTCATAAATTGTGGAACTCAGTCTGATACTGTGGTAACTCAAATGCCATGCAGACAAATTATATCATCTACACATATATGAGCCAACTTATCTACTATATACATCATCTTGACTGGAAGAAAGTGTGCTAACTTGGTCAACCTATCAAATATCACCCAAATGGAATCATGATCTTTGGCTATCCTAGGAAGACCAACCACAAATTCCATAGTGATATGGTCCCATTTCCACTGTGATGTCAGAAAAGGTTGTAGCATCCCTACAGTCTTCTGGTGCTTAGCCTCAATATGCTGATAAACTCAACATCTAGAAATGAACTCTGGCACGTCACACTTAAAAAATGGCCACCAATACAAGTCCTTTAGGTTATGGTACATCTTGGTACTGCCAGGATACATCACATACATCGAGGAATGAGCCTCCTCAAGAATCATCTTCCTTAGGCCCTCAACATCTGTAACTAATGTCCTGTTATGAAAACAAACTGGCACATCCTTAGACTCATGGAAACCATCATACTTGATCTTGTCAAACTCTGACCTAATAATCGGTATCACAACGTCATCTTTCTGTACATCCCTGCATTATGGTAGGCTTTACCTACAATGTGCTAGCAAGCCTACCAATAGGGAAACCTCCAACTTCACTTTCATCTGGCGAAGCAAAACTAAAATGTCTTTTATGGAACACCATAGAGTATAATTGTGCCTTGTCTACCAATGATGATGAAGATGATTTGCTGCTCAACACATCAACCACCACATTCGCCTTTCCTAGATGGTAGTCTATCATGAAACTATAGTCCTTGATAAGCTCCATCCATTTTCTATGTCACATATTCAACTCCTGCTTCAAGAAGATATGTTGAAGGCTCTTGTGGTTGGTGAAGATCTGACACTTCTCTCTATATGGATGGTGCCTCAAAATATTCAAGGCATGAACAACTGATGCAAGCTCTAGGTTGTGTGTCAGGTAGTTCTTCTTATGATTCTTGAGTTGTTGAGAAGTAAAAGAAATGACGTTCTTGTCCTACATCAGCACGCATCCAAAGCCATTCTTGAAAGCATCACAAAAGATGATATAACCTTTTCCTTATTCTGGCTAAACTAAGACTGGAGCACTGGTCAACGTCTCCTTCAGAAACTATAAAGAATGATGGCATTTGTCATCCCAAACAAGGAATATCATTCCTTGTCAACTTTGTTAAGGGTAACACTAGAGCAATAAAGTTCTTAATGAATCTCCTATAGTAGTCCGCCAAACCTAGGAAACTTCAGACCTTCGTGGGTGTCTTGGGTTGTTCACACTCTAACACTAACTACCTTCTTTGGGTCCACACAAATACCTTTAGCAGATATCATATGGCCAAGAAAAGATACCTCTGTCAACCAGAACTCACACTTATTGAACTTAGTATACAACATGTATTGCCTCAACAATGTCAACATCTGGCGTAAGTGCTTCTCATGTTGTTGACTATCCCTGGATTATATCAAGATATCATCGATAAAACAACAAACTGATCATGGTACGACCTAAAGACCATGTTCATCTGATTCATAAAAGTTGTTGGTGTGTTGGTTAGCCCAAACAACATAACCCCAAACTCATAGTGACCATAACTAGTCCTAAAAGTTGACTTAGGTTTGTCATCCGCCTTGATCCTCAACCGTGGTAACTTGACCTCAAATCTATCTTTAAGAACACTATAGAACCTCACAATTTATCAAAGAGATCATCTATCCTCAGCAACGTGTACTTGTTCTTCACTATGACCTTATTCAACTGTCGGTAATCTATGCACAACCTCATGGGACCATCCTTCTTCTTCACGAACAACATAGGAGAACCTAAAGGGGAAGTGCTCGGTCTGATGAAACCCTTATCTAATAACTCCAACAACTACTTCTTCAACTCCTACACCTCTACTGATGCCATCTTGTAAGGTGCTTGTTCTATGGGTTGTGTTCTAGGAATAAGACTAATCTCAAAATCAATATCTCTAGTAGGGGGAACACTAGGAAACTCTTCTAGAAAGACATCCTTGAACCCACACACTATAGGAACCTCTTGAACAATAGGACCTATCGCCTTGGTTTCCACAACATGTGACGCCCTGCACTACGAACCAACAAGACGACTCCAAACTAAATATGTAAACAAAACTAAATAAGAGGATTTCCATAAAACACTAAAAAATAAAACTAATTTCATTAAGCACCAAAGTTGCAAAAGCCTTTACATATAAGTCCTCACAGGACACCTGCATTGAATATTATAAATCACAAGATGCTTACATCAACATGTTCTTATCACATATGCCATCATCCTGTTATAAGAGAAACTTGTCATATATATATATATTTATATATATATATATATATATATATATATATATATATATATCTGTGTGTGTGTGTGTGTGCATTCACACCATACATTTACATCAAAAGGGCACACAAGCCAAAAACTTGCATCGATAGCATGTCTACCAAAACATGCCCAAAAACCATTTCCAAAACCTGAGTATACATGGACGACTCTAGGACTCTACACTAAAAGTCTAGCATCACCTCCAACCTTATTAGCTACTATCCTTCTTGTTGTTGCTCTTCCTCATCTACACGATCTCTACCTCCTCGTGCATGTCCACCTAAAAGATGTGGACCCATGGGGTGAGATCGAAATCTCAGTGGGATATATAACTCTTCATCAATGCTATTATTACACATATATAGCAATTAAAGAATAGAAGTAAAGCTAAACTTATGATAAGTAGATTTTACTAATGATATCAGTGAGGCAGTTACTATCATCTAAAGAGTTCAGGTAACTATAACTAAGCAGTCAAACATCTTATAATTTTATAAGGAATATGAAGAACATGTGTATTAACTACCTACTATACTATCCAAAATCAAGGCAAGGCTTCATCCAATGTTTCTTATTTGATCCTAAGAAAATATGTGACACAACTGATTATGTATTTTATTATGCCCTGAGGAGATGAGGTATACCACTCATGCTCCAATTGACCACTACTAAGTTAAAATTAGTGCCATAGAAGATCAATAGAAGAGACAAAATCCATTGATATCTCCACACCCTCGGCCAGTCTGATCTGCCATAGTGAAATAACAAGTCAAACTACAAAAATAGTTAGCATGCCTTGGTATATAGGCACATTGCTAGTGAACTGAGCTACGGCCCGCAACCGCACTCCTGCAAGGGTATGGCTCATTGTCAATCCTATGAAACATGATAAATGATCATATCTCCAGCAATACTTATCCAATTCCAACGAAACAAAGTGCGTTAGAGCCATAGTTTGATCCTCTATCATCCCACACACCTTTCTCTATGAGAGGGTGACCTATAAGGTGATTTCTGGGGTGATTTTTGGGGAAGAACGTGAAGAACGACCGAAATCCAATAGGGTTGCTATAGATTCGACTTGGTAAGTAGTTTTAACCATCAATTCTTCCTCCTTCTCATTTCCCCTTGCATGGAACCCTTGATCCAGTGATTTGATTTTTGGGTTAACCTCCTATTTCCATCTTCTACCTATAGCAGACCTCCTTTAGGGTTGAAAGGAAGAAGAAAGCCATTGATTTGCTAGTATTTTGCTATGGATTCGAGATTTTCATAGATGGGCTATGTTTTTAAGGTATTTTCACACCTTAGGGTGAGTGGGTACTTCCTTTATATAGTAGATTGCATGAAAATGGGTTAAATTATCAATAATCTTCAATTGTTTAGTATACGAGTACAAACCCTAAGTTGCCTTTTTGATCTAGCTTTTGCAAGATGATATGATATGGTTTATTCTCTATTGTGATGAATTTCAGATTATGAAATCACATTAGAAATGATCGCAATCCATCTAAATGAGAATTCTTAAATTAATTGTAGATGTTACATGATTATACTGAAATTTAGGATTTTCGGTTATGATTGAAATTGTTGTATAATTAAATAAAGAAGTTTGCCTAGTCAAATCTCCCTGCTTACAAATGATTGTTTTATTTGTATTCATATTACATATATGTCAGATAAGATCTTGCATTTCATTCAATGATATCAATGTTTGCTTGATTTATCAGTAAGGAGGGTGAAAACCTAAATGAATGGAAAGTTGAAAGGTTGCAAATAGACATCTTGATTCATGTTATTCTTGATGTATGATATTTTAGTAAATGGTGTGGAAACCCGAGTTAAGTTCATTGCAAATAGACATCTTGATTGGTTACCATGTCATGATGATTTCTCTATCTTGTTTAAAAAAACCTAACCTTGCAAGTAAAATGTAATGATATATCATACCTAGTGCATGCTATGATGAGTATGATGTGACACAGGTTGAATAAGCCTTTATGAGGCATGGTGAGACATTGTGATACGGGGATGATGTGAATGGGTCCTATGACTGGGTAGATCATATTGCTTAGTTGATATGTTATTCCCAATGATGAGATGAGGGATTGGTATCCCATGGTAAATGTGATAATGTGACATGATGTGTTTTAGATGTTATAGATCTCTTAATATTGTGCTATGCTCTTTCTTTTGTAGTATTTTCCTATGTTTTATATGTTGTAACTCGATCGATGCTAAAAGACACTCTAATTTACCTAACTAATCAAGTGGAACATGATCATGTAGTTTTCCCTGTGCCATAGATCCCATTCAATGTCAGTACTTGCTGGATGGTGAAACGAACTCTCCCTTATAGGAAGCTCATAGTCGTATGACTTAAAGAAACTCTGGGGTGAAGGTGCGATGACCTATGATGCTTCATGTAGAGAGACATTTCATTTGCATGCTATGTTGTTTTGCACTATTAATGACTTTCTAACATATGGGAATTTGTTTTGATATAGCGTAAAATGATCCAAAGCATGACCTATATGTGAAGAGAACACTGATTCAATACGACTAAAACATGGAGGCAAGACTGTAAATCTTGGTCATCAAAGGTTTATTCCAAAATTCCATCTGTATTGAAGGTTGTGTAAAGCATTCAATGGATGGAATGAGGAACAGAGTGCCCCTAAATCTATACTAGGGGATGTTGTTTATGAAAGAGTAAAAGAATTTGTCAATAAATTTGGTAAGAGATCACAATGTACCATTCCCACACAAAGTGACAAATCTTTATTCAAGAAGAAGTCAATATTTTGGGATCTTCCTTATTGGAGTTCTGTGGCAGTTAGGCATTGTATCGATGCCATGTATGTTGAGAAAAATGTCTATAATAGCATCATTGGTACTTTGTTGAATATACCAGGTAAGACTAAAGATGGTATCAAATCCAGAATGAACCTACGTGAAATGGGAATAAGGAAAAAATTAATAGAAGTAGTTAGTAGTGATCGGAGAACATATTTACCTCCTACTTGTTACATGTTGTCTAGAAAGGAGAAGAAATCTATTTGTGAGTGCTTGGTTAATGTTAAGGTACCATAGGGTTACTCTTTCAACATTCATATATTGGCATCAATGAAAGATCTGAAGATGATAGGTCTTTAGTTTCGTGATTGTCACACTCTAATGCAACAAATATTGCCCGTGGAAATTCGATCTATACTGTTGAAGCATGTAAGGTTTGCAATCATCAAACTTTGCTTCTTCTTCAACACTCTATGCAACAAAGTTGTTGATCCTGAGAATCTTGATAAGTTGTAAAGAGAAGTGGTTGTTACCCTATGTCATCTTGAGATGTATTTTCCTCCTTCATTCTTTGATATCATGGTACATCTTGTTGTCCACTTGACTAAGGAAGTGAAAATATTGGGATTAGTTTTCTTGCATTGGATGCATCCGAAGGAATGTTAATTGATAAAAGATCTCAATATTGGAGGCATGTTTTTATTTTTTTAAATGATTTATTTTTTTAATGTTAGATTGATATGAACTTTACAATATTATATTAATTTCATTAAATGTTAAAAGTTAAATGTTTGATTGTTTTTATGTGACACTTTTAGATGGCTAACCATGAGTATGATGATCATGATGATGATTACCATGAGGGTGAGGCACCACCTCACAATGTAAGTTTTACAATATATCTAGCTATATATGTCCATTTATAAGTTATATCCTATATGTGTTTTTTTTATCAATTTTTAGATTAAGGATGTACCCCATAAAAACCTTGTGCCACTTGATGAGAAGCATAAAAAATTGAAAATAAGGGGCATCACTATGATGAACAAGTTACTAAAACAAAGGGGCAATGGATTAAAATTGGTTGTGGATTTTGATCATGTAGGAAATCCAGTTAGAATGAACAGTAGCTCATTTATTTCATATCTTGGGGTTCTTACTCGTAGCCATTGTAGTGTAAATGCAGAATCTTGACATACAGATCCTAAAGGGAACAAAGACTTAGTATGGAAAGAACTATGTGTGAGATATTATCATTTGCAATTCTATTTTTAAAGTTATTTATAATTCTATTTTTTAGAATACTCTATTAAATATATGAAAATTTTCAGAGTATATTTGAACTGGATGAAAGCCTACATCCTAAAAAGGCGATGTAATGTTGTGGGAGGGTCCTAAGGAACTATATGACAACTCTCAACTGACAATACATAAGATAAGCTAATAAGAGGAAGAAGTCGGCCCTTGAGCAATGGAACTACTTGGATCTGATTGAGTGGGAGGTGTTTGTTGGCAAGAGAAATACCGATGAATTTAAGGTATTAAGTGTCACTCCCAATTTAATTAATATACATTCTTATGAATTCACCTATTCATTATTGACCATGATTGTTACTAACCAATTCAATGTGCTTACTAACAAGGCTATCATCCATACTCAAAGAGTAAGGCATGCAGTGAATGTGCATGACCACACGATGGGTCCAGGTGGCTATGTTGCCCATCGCCAAAAACTATAGATGTCTTCCTTTTAGCAGCCTACTGCTCCTATTGCTGAGACTACTGAGTCCCCTACTACTCTCGCACCTCTGCATCGCCATGATGTGTGGATAGCTGGGAGGCAAAACAAAAAAAGAGATAAACCCAACCTCACAACTGCTGAGGCATCTGCAAAAGTAGTAAAATGCAACTCTTAGAGCAATTAGTATTGATGATTGTTATGTTTACTTACCAATTTCTATTGATGATGATTAGTGGGAGCTTCACAAGAAGAGGAAGCAAGGCTCGTTCATCCCTGAGGGCACAAGGGATGAATTAACAGTTGCTCTCAGTAACCCAGAGCATCTTGGATGTGTTAGCGTTGTAGGCACTGGTGTGGGCCTAAGAGCGTTCTTTGGGCATCACAACACAAACATGTCCAAAACGAGGGACTTTAAAAAGATGAGGTAACCTATTCATTTTTTAGAATGTTATTTGAAAGGGAATTTATGAATCAAAAAGCATATCTTTTGGCCATGTATAGGTAGATGAGTTAGTTGATAAGAGAGTCCAGGAAGCACTGACCAAGTGGCAGGCGTCTCAAGTTGTCACTCTGACAATACATGTGGTGTGCCGCTCTTCCCTTACGATAGAGGTGGTTGGGAGTAATCATGTAGACCCACCACCTAGCATGTCTGCTGTAAGCATTTTAATGACATAGTAGCTAGTCTTTTCATGATGATATGTTTATGTATGTATATAACATACTCTATGTAAATTTGTAGGGATTGAGGTCATGCCATCTAAAATTGAAAGAATTCGACGTTGCAAAGGGTGAGGCTTAGCCACGCCTTTTAGGGCACACAATTACTGGCACTCAAGTACTCGATGGTGTGGTTTATGTGAGCCTGAGGCTTGTTTTCCCCACTTGGAGGCAGCATCCATTGCCATATGCCCACCCAGATGTTGACACGCTTGGTGAAGGAGAAGGTGGAGTGGTCTTGTGGCCTAAATCTAGAGTCATCTATACTGATCATGTATGGTACATTTACATTACATTAATTAGTATATGTATATACATGACAATTGATATGAAATTATATATACATGACAAAGGGAAGAAACCCGCTATAGTTCGTCCTCCTCCACCTCTTCATCAAGTACCTAGTTGGCTTCCAAAGGACCTCTATGACTTGATAGGTCCTTAATGCAGGGGTATGGCAATATGGATAGGTGAACATTCCAAAACTTCATTTCTGTGGAGGAGAACACTATAGGTCAATCATGCGATAATAATAATATTTCTACAAGATATTTTGGAGTTGTTTCATTATGCTTGGCTGAATTCATCTATGTTAGAACTATGGATATGATGGGATCTTATTTATATATCTATATACCTAATTTTATATATGGTGATCTATTTTCTTATATATTAATGCATACGTAATAAATGTTTTGCAGCCAGTTACATAGGTTTTGTAAAGATTTTACAATGACTGATGTAGGATTTCTAGTTCGAACATTGATCAGTCTTGTAAATGAATACCCTACATCAGTTACCTTATACTGCTCTATCTCTTTTAAATATTTTGATGAAAATAAAAAGAGTGTGATAATAGCTCCATATAATGTTGGGTAAGTTTACTTTACTTATATTTTTGACTTAAGAAAATTACATATCATTGTGGTTTTGAGTTATATATTTTTTACGTTCTTATCATAGAGGTAAGCATTGAGAGTTACTGGTTGTTGGGCCCGATATCAACAATGAAAACATAACACACTTATTTTTCATACACAACCAGGGAGGAAGATTATATATAATAAGCATAACAGGCCAAGTGCTATGTTGACTGCTCATTGTGTTGTATATAATACAACCTGTGTATAACAGTCTCTTAGCATCATGCACAATGTTCTTAAACAAGGAAGGTGGATCGATGTGCTCTACTTCACAATTATCCAACATCACATTAACGATGTCTATCGGAATCGATTTGTCCACATCTACGTCATCGGCAAAAATTTCTTGTTCAATACAATAACTGCTATTGACATCTACTTATCTTAGGTTTAAATCTCTCCATGCCAATACCATTCTTTATAGCCTTACACAATCCTGTTGCACATGATATGACTTTTAATTTTATCACCAGTGCTGACTTTTAAGTAGTTACCACAATGCCTACATGGATAATAGAACCTATCTCCAGGTTGTTTCCTTGGCTGTCCTGGGCGGCGTCGGTCGTGGTGTCGACACAACGTCGGTCGCGATCGAGGTGTCGATGCAGCGTCAGTCACGGTCGCAGTCGCGATACTCAATACATGTTTACTAAAAAGGGCATAACTCTCTCATTTTAACTCTGATTTGGCTCATTATTTTTTTATTAGATTCATAATTAAATTATATAATATTATTTTTATAATATTCTCAAATGAAAAATTATGTATTAATTATTTCCTCCAATGTCATTAACTCTCTTCTTGCATACATGTATAATGTTATTATTAACTCCAACTCAGATCTTTATAGTATGCTTAAGTCATGATTACGAGTTACCCAAATAAGTATTTAAGGTTACCAAAGTTAAGATAAAACACAATATATAATATTACTAATAAAAAAGCATATGACAATCTTTAAGATTATCTTAAATCTCTAGGATTACCAGCAAAGCTAGGAAGGGGTTGTAACAATTCTACCCCTGTAATAAAAATTTCTTCTCAAAATTTCTAAAAGAGGAAAGTATACTTGTTAAACATCTCCATATCCACTCCCCAGGTAGCTTCTTCTACAATATAAT
This sequence comes from Alisma plantago-aquatica, assembly GCA_963693085.1. Classification (NCBI taxonomy): domain Eukaryota; kingdom Viridiplantae; phylum Streptophyta; class Magnoliopsida; order Alismatales; family Alismataceae; genus Alisma; species Alisma plantago-aquatica. The sequence continues at coordinate 137,676,990 of OY856409.1, forward strand.
TCCTCCAAAGAATCTTTACTTAGGGTATCTCTCTCTTTTTAAGCTTTCAAATACTACAGTCTGGAATTTTATTTTCAACATTGAGCCATTTTTTGACCTTCAAATCATAACTTTTAAAAGATATAAAATGTGTGAAACATAATTTCTCATCTCATCATCACATGGTACTATTCACTTGCCATTCATAAGACAACACTAGTTATCATACTATCACAAGATATAAATCCTTTTCACAATATCACAGGGTATCAACCCTTACTAACACAAGAGGATTACACCTCATCCAAGGCTCAACCATGCCCAAAGGTTATTAATACCATCATACTATTCCCTACAAGATCATCGTTATCTTTGCATGCCTTACAACAAGGCTCAACAACATCACTTACATATAATACACCAGATCAACACAATATTGCATTAATGAGCTAGGAGATATTCATAAACAATCATAGAAGGGTTATATTAACATTAATAAAACTCCTTTATTACAGCAACATGTAAGGAATCTATATATGATTAACCCTCATCATATTCATAATGCACATGTTTAGCATAAGAAAGTACCAACCATGTGGCTATGATAACTACCAATTAACATATTAAAGTTATGATCATATTAAGGAGGTTATTCCACCATAATTCCATCATATAAGAATGTTAAACATGAATACTCATCTTTATCTATTTGTATTAGAGTTAGGTTCAACAAGATAAATTATATTAATGTTACTAATCAGTACTTATACCTAAACCCTTACTCACATCATCCCCATTGGATCATGGATGCATAAAGTGAAGCATAACCATAAAATTCCATACTATTCTCAAGTATGAACCCACACATAAATCAATGTGTAACCATCGGGTTATAGCATACTAGGGTTTCAACAACAGTAGCATAGTACTCTATGATTGTATTAGTCATTCAAGGACTATTCATACCCAATTACCATCACTTAGTTATATTAAAGCTAGGTATAACAAGCTATACCTCATTAGGGTTACATATCAATACAATATGGTTATCATCCCTTCTATTCCTATGAATGAATAGGTAAGACTACCTTATTCATGGTAACCGTCCATTTGTTCCATCATCATTCAACCCATATCACCATACCACAATTATACAATATTAATATGGATTACTGGTATGAATGACTGAAATTATCAGACACCTTTAATTAACATATTGCTTGCACATGTGCACTGAAATCATATGTAGAACCAATTTACATCCCTCATTATACCTTCAACAAATTACACTTCTGAAAACAAATTCACGTATTACTGAAATCAATTGTTTTCTCTTATCTCCTCATTCATTACTACTTACTTCTTATTACTAATCCTTCTCATTTTGATCATATAGAATAAACATCCCTAAAACTGAAACATACAAGGTAAGAATAGATTATTCATCATTCTTTCTATCACTGCAAGAATTTATGTTTATCTACCTTCCATATTAGCTACCTTTAAACCCTGGATCACTATTAGTGCAAGTTTATTTCTGATAGTGCAAATCTCATGATCTTATTTTATAAAGGTGCTAGTATTCAAGGTCAAATTACTAGTGGCATCCCTTGAACTACTACAACTCGAAACATTCCAGGGTTTGGTCCTTATCATTTGCATGACATTATTGTGATTTGACTTTGCTCCCTTAATTTGAAATTCAAACTTTGGATATCACAAATTTCTATAAAGTCTTCCTTATCTTATCAATTGAATTTCCTTTCTCTTACTTGGCTATTCAGATATATTACATTCTCAATTTACCCTGCTAGGGTTTCATCATCATACTGTGTGTCATTATTACATTCACTAGATGTCTCTACCACGGTGGTTATGCATCATATATGATTCATTTTCTTATGACTTCATCCCACATTGCTCTCATTAAGTAATATATGAAAGAGAAGATGATACTGAGACTTAGAATTCTTATCTTCAAACATTCCCTTAATACATTTCTTATATGTAAATTTAATTAGTTATCAACAAGGATATTTGACTAATTAGCACTTGCTTCAATCTCCTAACCTCTTTCTTTTATAATCTATATTACTCCATCATGTTTGAAACCCTTCCTTACTTTCCATAATCCTCTTACCATATACTACTCTTCCATTTGTCATCTATAACTTCTACTTTTCTCTTATGATCATGTTGATTATTCATGTCTATGATCATATATACCATGTTGCATATATTTCTTTTTATCCTTCTACTAATGTGAAGTTGAAATTCTAAATCAATAATCTCTCTACTGGTTTCACCTCATGTTTAATACATTACATATCCTTCATTTTAAATCAAACAATTCATGCATGGGTCAAACTTAGTTTTTCTTTCAGTCAAGTTTTTCCTTCCTAAATATAGTCTACCTTTGTATGACTTATTCATTTGTTAAGCTACCCTTTTGTTCTTCTTTTAGGAACTAGTTTGTTGTTCTATAGAGACTCAGAATTCAAAGGTAGTAAGGATGAATGTATTAAACTTCATAATAAAGGTATACATTCCATGCTCTACATTATATCATAACCCTCATTCCTTAATCAAGCTCCTCATTTCTAACATTTCTCTTTGTTTCAACTAAGTTTCTTATCCTGGTCTTATGTTTTACATGTTCATCTAATTCTCTTTACTTTAACTCTTCTGAAGACTCTTCAATTCTATGTAATTATTACATGCTTAACTCTTCTTCTATTTTCCCTTTGCTTTGGAGTACATCAAAGCATTTTACTCAATTATATGATCCATTCCTCATGATTGATTCTTACTATCTTGGCCCTTACATACTTTTCTCATATCTTTTCCATATTTCATAATTAGAGTTCATATAATACTAATCATTAAACTTAATCTGAACCTTATGTCATGTTCCTTTATTTCCAATTAAGGGTTTCTCATATGAGGCCCCAAAGTTGGATCTCAGATATCAGTTCCAACTGATTCTTATCTATTCTAATCTTTCCCATATGTTTCAAAATATTAGTGTATGTACATTCTCACTATGATGTGGGTCTAATTTATCTAGAGTCTACTCTTATTATATTGTTAATAGAAATTATTAGATCCTAGTAACGCATCCTGCCAGATGGACCAGGCCGAACATGTAGTCTTGAATCCAAGAGCTACTCAAGATTAACCAACTCCTATTAATCTCAAACATGTGGAAACAATATCTCTTAGGGCAAACTCTTTTAAACATAACTTCTGGTCTACTTGATACAAAAAATAACTGAATCAACTTCATGATACACAAAAATTTAAAAGAACCATACATATTCTACAAATTGATAATATGAATTCATATATAAGAGCATTTCTATTGATCTCCAATCAAAGAAGTAATATAATGAAAGAGTTGTATCACATTCTATGTTTAATCTCTTACTCCTTCATTACTTTCTGATCTCCTAACTCTAAGATTGCTATGGTTTCTCTCTAGCCCATCCTTCCTCTGCACACCTGGCCAGGGCATCCATAGAAGAATAGATAGAGTAGCTTGATATTGGTCAGTATAAGTACTCAGACATCGGGCTAGGATATCTAAATACTCAGACCTCCCAGAGCTATTCACACATCACCTCTAAACTACCACACTTATAACTCTGACTTTCTATCTTAATGGTCTTTGACGACTCAGTCTAAGCTTTGATACCAAAGTTGTCACACCCACATCCCACAATTACCACTAATCATGAGATTAGGGCATAATTTTGAGGATTACACTTAATATAAAGTTCACTCGCGACTTTTCCTTTTTATTGCCTTTATTTCAAACTCTTTGTTTCCTCGCATTCAATGACATAAACAAACTTTACAAGAGAATTAAACTTTCATTACTCTAATATGATCTCAACATTAATGATACACATCCATACATTCATTCGATTTCTCACACTTCCATATACATACGAAATGATAATCAGATACATTCTCTCTTATTAAGGAAACAAAGATACAAAACATCATTTACAACTCTCTCACATCTATGCAAGGACCTAGAGTGACATGGACCGACTGAAATTAACTAATATCATACTTAACTCACGTGGTAGATCTACTTTGATGCTTTTACCTTCTTTGAGTCCACATGGTTTCCCTAAAAAAATTGTGAGTAGAGGGGTGAGCCTACTCGCTCAGTGAATGAGTACTTCAAAGAAATAGTTTAAAGCACTTATATAATTACAGATATATTATTGAGCAACTGATATCAATTATAACAACAGTAAGCTTTAAAGAGTCTAATCATTGACAATCATAAATATGGCAGGATACTCTAGACATCTACAAGAGTGAGTCAATATATTAACATGTCTGATTGATCATAAAGATAACTTAATAATTCAGAAACATACAAAGAATAATTGAATAACTGTGCACACTTGTTTAATCTCTCATTCATCTTATTATGCCCTAAACCCACATGAGGTGTACCACAACATGTGAAAGAATCGCAGCAAGCTATGATCTCACTATACAAGGCTAAGAAGCATGTACGGGTTCCTAAGCCTATCTCTTGAGTAAGACCCCATCTACAATAGGCCTCGACACGTCTTCCTCTCGGAGGCTAATGGAAGCAGCCAAATATCTTAGACACCACCTCTAAACCTCGGTACTCAGGCGGTGAGTCAAGCCCTCAGGCTTAATGTGCATCAGTGGACCTACTGACCACTGATCACTCAACATGTAACACGAGTACCATCGGCATCCCCGGTTGGTGTTGGGTACCACACAACTATAAGGAATCTTTCCTACTGGTCAAGACCCCGGCACCCTATTGGTGCACTCTAGCTTACCTAGATCTGGACTACCTCCAATCAGAAAGTCGTTTCCTCCTCACAGCGCACGCCTCATCCTGTGAGGATTCTACAGTGTTCATGGCATCTACATGTCTAAATCACTCTTTAAATTCTCAACTCAATCATCACATCAACGTATCTTTATTCGGCTTTGTAAACCATTCATTTAATAAACCAACTGATAATATTTACCACAATTGAACTGTCAAGCATTATCGCATCTCAAATTGAGAAACATTGATATCACAATACTTGTTTCACTGAACACCCTATCATTAGGGTTTCATTTACCTCATTCACTTATCTCATATCTCACATAAGGATTGAATACATCATAACATCATTCACTAAGAATTTCTCTCAGCAGTTCATATATAATTGAATATGTATATGAAACCCTATAATGAACTGAACTAGGGTTTCCACATCATTTACTAAAACAGCATACATCAAGAAAAACATTGAATCAAGATGTCTATTTGCAACCTTCCAACTTTCCATTCATTTAGGATTTCACCCTCCTTACTGATATATCAAGCAAACATTGATATCATCGAATGAAATGCAAGATCTTATGTGACATATATGTAATACACATACAAATAAAACAATCATTCGTAAGCAGGGAGATTCGGCTAGGAAAACTTCTTTATTCAATTATACAACAATTTCAGTCATAGCCAAAAATCCTACATTTCAGTATAATCATATAACCTCTATAATTAATTGAAGAATTCTCATTTAGAGGGATTGTGATAATTTATAATGTGATTTCATAATCTGAAATTCATCACAATAGAGAATAAACCATATCATATCATCTTGCAAAAGCTAGATCAAAAAGGAAACTTAGGGTTTGTACTCGTATACTAAACAATTGAATATTATTAATAATTTAACTCATTTTCATGCAATCTACTATTTAAAAGAAGTACCCAGTCACCTTAAGGTGTGAAAACACCTTAAAAACGTAGCCCATCTCTGAAAATCTCATATCCACAGCAAAATCCTAGCAAATAAGTGGTTTTCTTCTTCCTTTCAATGCTAAAGGAGGTCTACTGTAGGTAGAAGAAGGAAATCAGAGGTTAAGCCAAACCCTAAATCACTGGATCAAGGGTTCTGAGTAAGGGGAAATGAGAAGGAGGAAGAATCGATGGTTAAAACTACTTACCAAGTCGAATCTATAGCAACCCTATTAGATTTCCACTGTTCTTCACATTCTTCACCAAATATTGCCCTAGAAATCACCTTCCAGGTCACCCTCATAAAGGGAAAGATATCTAGGATGATACATGATTGAATTGCGGTTCTAACACATTTTGTTTCGTTGAAATTGGATAAGTATTGCTCGAGATATGATCATTTTATGATTGGTTGTCCTGGGCGGCATCAGTTGCAATCGCGGTGTCAACGCAACGTCGGTCATGGTCACGGTGTTGATGTAGCATCGGTTGTGGTCACGGTCGAGGTGTCGAAACAGCGTCGGTCGCGGTCGCGATGTTGTTTCCGATCGCGGTCATGGTGTCGGTCGCGGTACTCAGTACATGTTTGCTAAAAAGGGCATAACTCTCTCATTTTAACTCCGATTTGGTTCATTCTTTTTTTTTATTCATAATTAAATTATTTACAATTATACAATATTATTTTGATAATAGTATCAAATAAAAAATTATTTATTACTTATTTCCTTCAATGTCATTAACTCTCTTCTTGCATACATGTAAGGGTTAATGCTATATGAACTCCAACTCAGATCTTTATAGTATGCTTAAGTCATGATTAAGAGTTGCCCAAACAAGTATTTAAGGTTACCAAAGTTAAGATAAAGCCCAACATACAATATTACTAACAAAAACATATGATGATCTTTAAGATTATCTTAAATCTATAGGATTACCAGCAAAGCTAGGAACGGGTTGTAACACTTGTCCACCGAAGAAACCAACATGACCACACCTTAACCACACATGCACAATATGGTGGTATAACCTATGTTAGGTGTCAACCTACTTAGGTCCCCAACAAGTGGTTTAGGTCACAACACCTCCTAGAGGTTCAAATAAGAGAAAACATCATGACTAGGTTGAAATAAGATCATCACCATCAAAGAGATCGAAACACAAAAAGACAAGCATATAGGTCAAAACACATGACCCCAAACCTTAATGGTCATAATAACATCAAGACTAGGCAATGTTTTTGGTTGAAACACATCCAAAATAGCCCCTAGGTCACTACCTAGGTCGCTACCATCATCAAGGTGAAAACCACTAGAGGGGGGTGAATAGAGTTTCAAAATAATTTTAATAATTTATTGAACTTAAACAACCACAATTGAAATTGGAAGAAGGAGACAGGTGTTTAGAGTGGTTCCAACTTTAGCAAATACTAAAGTTGTCAGTCCACTACCCAGTTGCTTACCCAACCGGGATTTTGAAAGTATTTATTTTATTACCTTCTCAAGGATTTATACAAAATACAATACTTTCCTTTACACCCCTTGAACAGCCTTCACTTGAAGTAGGTGCACCAACTTGAGGTAGCCTTCTTGAAGTAACTCCAAGCTCCCCCTTGAAGTAGTCTTCCTCTCTAGAAGTAACCTCCCGTTGCACCAGCCTTCTGAAGTAGGTCAAGGTCGCCTTCTTCACCAAGAAGATCTCCACCCTCTCCAATCCGCAGCCTCCAACCTAGGAGTAGCAAGGAGAGTACAAACAGTAATAGAGAACAAGAAAGGAAAAAGGAAATTACAACTTATCCTTTGTAGCCCAAGGCTTGATTTGCCTAGATCAAGCGTATAGATCTCCTAACCAAGTGTATGGACTTGTGATTTGCAGTGGGTAGGAGATGCTAGCCTATAGGACACGAATTTTGAGCTAAGGAAGGAAGTATCCAATTGTCACAATGCTCAAATTGCTCACAAACAGATTGCTCAAAGTATGCTCAAGGATTTCTCAAGTGTAACAAGTGAGTTTGAGTGTCCTATGGCTTGTCCTATTTATAGGAATGGTCTAAGGATGCTTAAGGACGTTCTAGACAACTTCTAGGGGTTTCTAAGTGCTTAACTAGCCGTTAGGTACAAGTTTGTTGCTTTAGCAACGGCTAATTAATTTATTCTGCAGTTGCTGTCACAGTTCATCTCGGTCGAAGAATGGTCGACCGAGATACCTACTCGGTCGAAGTTTTGTCGACCGACAGGCTCTCTGGATCAAGTGATTTGCAACGTCTATCTCCAACTGCCAACTACCTTGTCAGTTGTGTCTAACGGATACTTTGGATCTTTCTCGGTCGAGAAGATTGTCGACCGAGAGTGTCTCGGTCGAGGAGTTGGTCGACCGAGATTGATCATGTTTCAATGTTTCAATTTAGGCACTAATTATATGTATGAGTGTGCAAATGTGATTCTATTTGAAGGGGATGACTTATCTAAATGTGGTGTTTAGCTAGGGAGAATCTAACGCTTGATTTACATGAAATCTAAGTACTTGTACATTATATATTTGTACAAGTTTTTACAAGGCGATTACATTTCATGAAAACATAAACATGTAAGCATATGGATTTCCCTAGTTGCTTTGTCATCCACCTTAATCCTTCACACTCAAGTAGCTCGTTAGAACAATAATAATGAAATGTTTGTCATAATCAAAACAAAGGGATTTATAGATGTCCATTTAGCCAACACAAGGCACATCAAGGTCGAAACAAGGCAACCCTAGAAAAACCTAGTCACCACCAAGGATACCACCACTCATCCAAGGCCCAAACAAGGCACATAATTCTTCCTCTCTCATATAGATGATGTTAAGGAATGGAAGACACTCTCTAGTAGTGAAAAATTGTACATCAACCCCCTACTTTGGGTAAATTTCAATTTGCACAAAAACTAGCACACAAAGCAGAAATAGCATCCAAACAAGCTCAAACTAGAAACATAAGCTCTCCGCAAGCCCTAATTACATATTAAAATATTAGAGTAAAGTTTTAAGCACCATAATAAAATAAAAAATAGGGTTACCCCTAAACTCAGGTCAGGGGTCTTACACAACATGTGCCAGGAAAGCTTTACATCCATGTCTCATCAACGTCTCTGTTGTCATAGCTGACACCAAACTTGTAAGAAGAATCTTCCTATAACCTTGGAATATCTTAGAAAAATCTCCATCACAGAATGTCACCACCTTAGAACTATAGCCAAAACAACCTTGTACTTCTTTAAATTATCCATCCCTAGTATCACATCATGCATGTCACGTGACATAAGGTCTACTTGAGTGTTGTGTCCCAAAAAGGAAAGAAAACAAGATGGACACACCTCTCACAACTCAGCGGCACCAACTAAAGGAGTTTCTAGCAAAAGGCTAACAGATCTACTATAAATAGGAAAATTACAAGTACTTATCACCGCTCTGGTGATAAAAAAGTGCATCACACCTGGTTAACCAAAATAGATACGGGAGAAGATGCAAATAAGTCATAATGAAAGAGTTCCATTTGACCAATCACAACCCATGGATTGACCACTCTCTCTGGATGACTCATAGCATAGAATATATTCATCACATGTTGTCTCCCATGACCTCTTCCAGTGGATTTAGAAGATCCCACCTGTGACACATGATTGCATCCTCTATCTCCACCACCATTGAACTGTTGTTGCAAACCTCACTGACTCTACCTGTAACACCCATGACCTGGGTTATGGCTTAACCATAGAATTTTTTATTAATTAAGTTACTTACAAACTTTTTTTGATAATTTTAAAAGTGATTAATGCTCTTTTTGAAGTTTATTTTCAAATTTGAGCTTAATTGCAAACTATTTGTTCATTATATGATAGTCTGGGTGAAAAGTGCAATTTGCCCAAGATGAGGGGCTACATTGCAATATGTCACATCTTGAATGTGTTCTAAGTATTTTAGTATCATAAGAGAGAGAATGAAGATAAGTGGTGGCTTATGGAAAGCCTAAATCTCAAGTTATAACTTGTTTGAACAAATGTTAGCACTTTGTGCACCAATTTTGGAACAATTTGTAATTTACCCAAAATATAGGGTAAAAATGTAAATTACCACCTCTAGAGTGTCCCTACTCCCTCCATGTATCTTTTATAGGAGAGATAAATTAGGAGACACTATGTTTGAATCATCTTTGAGTGATGATACTCTTGGTGAAGAAAAGAACAAGAAAGAATTGAAGGTAAAGCCTTATATGTGTTGTGTCGAGTTGTAGACTTGATATAGGAGCCCTATCAGCCAAGGAGCCATAGTATAAGTCTCCTATCAGTTTGTTGAGCCTTGTCAAAGTCCATGTTGAGAAAAGCACCACAAGGGGGTGGTCCATGACGAGTTGCAAGCTCCTTGCAAAAAGTGTATCGGTTTGCATTATTGGAGAGATAAAAATGAGATAACTTATCCAACAAGATATAGGATGACCAAAATATCACCTCTAGATTATCCTTAAGATTTTTTCATGGAAATATATATATATATATATGTGTGCATGCATGGACATGTGTCAATCATGCATGTCCACGGGTCACCTAGTAGCATAAGGTGAAGACACCTCTTATACACTCTATCTCATGGACCCAAGTATAAATACTTCACCTTCCACCTACTTATGGAAGTTTACAGACCCCACTACTCTCTCTTTTGGAGATATCATGAAAACCACTTAGATATCGGGCATAGTAGTTAAATGAGCTAGAGAAGCTCGAACACCAAGCTTAAGGTAAGGCTTTGGTCATCTTCAACCTTAGTTGAATCATGATTTTGGGTTATAGATATCCCTCTCTTTCCTTCTTCACCAAGTTCTTAACTATGTTGATTTCTTGTCTATGGAGAAATTGTGAACGAGCCTTGGACCTTGGATAAGCTCATCTTCAACCTTAGGAACATGGATCTTTGGAGCTTCTAGCTTTGAAGTTGTTCACAATGTAGGTTATATAACTTGAACCCAATCATGTTATTATTCACCTATCTTGCTATACTTGATGATCTAGCTACTTTCAATTCCAATATTTTCTTGAAAATTTGATGAATCTATTTGTTCTAGTAGTTGCTTAGATCTGCTGTCCATGTACTATAACAGTTATAATGAAGGTCTAGAGCTTGAATAAGATGGTATCACCTTATAAATTGATATTGGGTTCAAGCACACAAACAAGTACCTCTAACCCGATATGGTTATGTATCTACATCACTAGCATGATATGTTTATGAGTTTGTACCTCTTTGCATGATATGGAGATGAATTTCACATATTTAACATGATATGGTGTTAACCATACAACTCTTGCATGATAGGAAGTCAAGCAAAGACCTTATACACGATATATGTCAAGTACACACTTCTAAATTGATATGCTAAACCCTAATTTTGAGTAACCCGATATGGGTGACACAAGCAAGTACCTTTTGCACGATATGATCATGAAGCACACACCTTGTGCATGATATGTAGTTAAGCATATACTTGTGCACAATATAAGACATGGAGTCAAACATATGGTACAACCCGACATAGGTTGAAATACCTTAAACACGATATGAACCCAAGATGTTATGTAATTCGTTATAGAATTGAGTGATACCTCATGAAATGATAGAAGGATACCTTATGGATGATATGTATGATATCTACTTGACCATTGTAAATGACATGAGGTTAAGTTCATACCTCATGCACGATATGGTATACTGTGACGCCCCGATCCTCGTGCCATCTCTAATGACCCCAAAGAACGAAGAGTCAACCTTGGTAAACCACCATTAACCTTTTCTTTTATTAATCACTTAAAATTAACCTAAAGGAAAATCTTATAACTTGGAATAAACTAAAATCTTACTAAACTGTGGAAGCAACTACTATTTACTTTACTAGGTAGGTAAAGTACATTTACACAACATATTACATTTTTCATGTGGTATAAAAGAACAACAGATAACTTAAAACTAAACTACATATTACATTACATTCTCTCTCTACCACACCACATGCCCCAAGGACCAAGGGGAAAGGATTAAGAGACCTCTATTCTAACTATGAACTACCTTCTAAGAGCCTGGGTGATAAGATCCTTCAGCTTCCTCGTGCTGACATTGACCTGAAAAAATCATTTTTAGTAGGTTGGTGAGCTACTGGCTCAGTGAATAGAATTTCGCCCAACCATCGCAAATAACTCATTTTATGTTTATTAAAATGAAATAAAATATAGAAGTTTCTACACTGAGCAAATCTAAAACAATACAGTTAAAATAACAGGGAATGTCAATGTTACATTTAAAGAAAAACTGTTGTGAAACTGTACTCAAATCTTTCTTAACCCTTCTTACATATAAGAAACTCTTTAAACCTATATGATCATATTTTAGCTTATGCCCTGATCATATGCAGTGTACTCTACATATGAAGAGTCGTAACGAAATATGATCTTACCGTACAAGACTTAGCTGACACATCTGGGATGTTAAGCCTGACAACGTCGTTGGTCTGCAATAGGAAAATGGATCTTTGGCCTCGGCACACCTATGGGCCATAAAAAGTGGACTCCTCCTCTAACCTGAGCACACAGGCAGAGTGTCAAGCCACCTTTTGGCTTTTCTGTACTCTAGTGCCACCAGAATCTCTAGTTGATGTTGGACACTACATATTGTATTTTTAAGGAAACTTCCACTAGGGATTCATCTCCCATACCACCTATTAGTACATTCTGACCACTGTATACTGGACACTGCCAGGGTTAGGTCATTTCATCCCTACGGTGCAGACCGCTCATAGGGAATCTACGGTGTTCAGGGCCCCTAAGTCTATTATTTTATTGTTCTTAGAAATCTCTTACTATATTGTATCTTTTCCTTACTTATACTTGACTCTGGTATCTCTATGGTACCACATCTATTTATATGAAGTTTATAATACAACATGTATATCATTCTAAACTTGGCAGAGTAGTATATTCAAAACATTGTGATATTCTGAGTAATCATCATACTATACATACATGCAGACTAAAATTCTTAAATAAACAGAATACATGTCAACTTGGCACTTTATGCACTAGAATCATGCAATTGAACTTCTTAATACACTAATAAGAGTTAATTACTTGACATACGAGTAATCATCATTTACACCTGTAAATTATTTGTACTTTCTTGAAAAACGTGCACATCAACCCAAATCATGAGTTGTGCAACACATAACTTAATTAAGAGTTAATTACTTATCATGGAAAGAATTATTAATAATAACTGAGAATTTGTAATGATGTCCTTGAGAAATGTTCCAATTTGTGTTAATATTAACCACACATATTAACTATAACTTGGAGCGTGCAAACAGGTTTCCATTGAAACATTGCAGGTCATAGTATTTTTCTTTGAAAACGTGCAATTAGTTAATTACTAGAGTTGTACAGCCTGGGTTTATACCCAAATGTACATGTATTGCAAATCTAGGTCGTGTTCTACTGTCTTTAACCTCTATACTGAGCAATTTAGGATTTGATCAACCATGTAAATTCCAACAATCCAAATCGTACAGATCGGTTAATAAATTAAGATCCTGCAAAATGTGGAGAAGAGAAATGTGCAGTAAGGAGTCAGGTGATGCCAAGACTACAAAGCACCTGGGTAATCGCTGATACTCACGATAAAAATAGATCTAATCGAAATCACCCATTTCACAGAGTTATTACTTGCATAGTGAGTGAAATTCTACTCACAGAGGATCGAGATGGCCGAAATCAACTAGAAATTTGCCCAAAACACACTTCCGGGCATCCACGGGGTTGTCTTCAACCTATGTACTACCCTGGATCAAATTTGTTGTAAGCAACAGCTTCCAAATGCACAGGAGGAGGAAAGGAGGAAAAGAACTCAGCTGGTCGTCGCTGCTCGTGGCTGGGAGCTGCGGATTCAAGCTTGGGCCTCAAGGCAGGAGTCAAGGGTGTTGACTCAAGGTGCTACTCATGCTAGAACAGACCTTGGCCGGCACCGCACAACTGTCGTACTGCTGCTCTAGCTGGTCAGGGTCGTGGGTGGTTGGGGCGCAAGCTAGGGTGAGGAAGAGAGGAGGAAAGAAGGTGGAAGATGATGCCAAGCTAGCTCGGCTTTATGGAGCCCTAAGATCGCCCTTCTCCTCTCCCTTCTACTGGCCGATCAGGCATAGTTGTGCACCGCTCAAGGGTGCTCTACACCGATCGGGAAGTAAGAGATAAAGGAAAGGGAGTTAATAGATCTACTAATGGGTAAGTTGCAGCTTCAACCCAAGAAACTTGAAAATATCATAACTTTTGCCTTGAAGGTCCGATTCAAGTGATTTCTTTTGAAACTTTCAAGCACGAGATCCACTACAACCTCAAATCATGAAAACATACTAAATAGATTGACTCAACTTAATGAAAGCACTAATCACATCTTGAACACTTATCATAGCTTAATCAACATGGTGACAAACTAATCATTGTACTTACTAGTTAAACTCAAAGTGGGTCATAACAATCTCTCTCCCTTGTAAGAATTTCATCCCAAAATTCCTAAAAGAGAAAAGGAAACTTGTTATGCATCTCTGACTCAAGCTCCCACGTGGCTTCCTCTAGGTTGTGGTTCCTCCACAAAACTTTCACTAACGATATCTCTCGATTCTTGAGCTTCTTAATTCTCCGATAAACTATGTGTACTAGTCCTTTAACATAGGACACATCTTTTCTGAGTTGTGCAGGTTATGGGTCCACTATCTTCTATGTACTAGGGTAACACTTCTTCAACATCAATACATGAAACACATCATGTAAATTAGCTAACTCAGATGGCAAATCCAACCTGTAGGCTATAGGTCCAATCCTCTCAATGACAGGATATGGACCCATAAAACTAGGAGTCAATTTGCCTCTCTTTTCAAACCTCAATACTCCTTTCCATGGTGAAACTTTTAGATACACTTCATCACCAACCTCAAACTCAAGAGGTCTATGCCTCTTCTCAGTGTAACTCTTCTGCCTGTCTTGTGCAACTTTCAACTGTTCTCTAATCACGGTAATCTTTTCTGTAGTCAAATCCACTATATATGGTCCAAGAATCTCTTTTTCACCCACCTCGTACCAACATACAAGTGATCTACACTTTCTGCCATATAGAGCTTCATACGGGGCCATACCAAGACTGGAATGGTGACTATTGTTGTATGCAAACTCTGTAAGGCTCAAGTGTTCTTCCCAACTTCCTATGAAATGTAGGAAACATGCTCTCAACATGTCCTCAAGATTCTGAATGGTCTTCTCTGACTGACCATCCATCTACGGGTGAAAAGTTGTACTGAATCTCAACTTTGTGCCTAAAGCATGATGCAACTGATTCTAAAACCTAGATGTGAACTTAGGATCTCTATCTGATATTATTGAAACTGGGATACCATGCAACCTGACTATCTCATCCATGTATATTTTAGCCAACTTCGGGACATCAAAGGTTGACATAACAGGAAGAAAGTGAGAAGACTTAGTCAGTCTATCCACAATTACCCATATCAAGTCACAACCTATGGATGTCCTGGGCAATCCTACCACAAAATCCATTGTGGTATGTTACCACTTCCACTATGGTATTGGAAGAGATTGCAAGTTACCTACAGGTTTCTGATGCTCAGCCATAACCAGTTGGCACACACTACACCTAGCCACATACTCATCTACATCCTTCTTCATACCTAACCACCAGTACAACTTCTTAAGATTCCTATACATCTTAGTGTTTCCTGGATGAATAGCGTACATCGATGTATGCGCTTCCTCAAGAATCTACTCTTTCAAATCATTGTCTCCAGGTACACACAACCTGTCATGCTGATACAATAAACCATCATCTAAAAACCTGAAATCTGGTCTTTTTCCCCCTATCATGTCATGCATGATCTGCTATAACTCACTATCACTCCACTGTAGTTCCTTGATCTGATCATAAAAGGTAGGCTTGACTTGCATCTATGCAATCAAACACTCTGTTCTGTCACTCCTAAGTCTAAGTTCAACTTCCGCATCTCTACTAGCAGGTCTCTCCCGAAACATGCCATAGAGAATACATCAGTTGTTGAACTTGAGTTACTTCTCAGGGCATCTGCTACCACATTCACTTTTCCAGGATGATAATCTATTGTCACTTCATAATCCTTGATCAATTCTAACTGTCTCCGTTGTCTTAGATTCAAATCCTTCTGGGTGAATATATATTTCAAGCTCTTATGATCCGTAAACACCTGGCACGCCTCACCATACAGATAGTGGTGCCATGTCTTAAGAGCATGAACTACTGCAACTAACTCTGAATCATGTGTCAGGTAATTCTCCTCATTCTTCTTAAGATTTCTAGATGCATAAGATACTACTTTGCCTTCCTACATCAACACACAGCCTAAACCTCTCCTTGAAGCATCACAAAACACTATGTAGCCTTTATCTGCCTCGGGCAGGACCAACACTGGTGTTGTAGTCAACCTCTTCTTCAAGATCTGAAAACTCTTCTCACAGTTGTCTGACCAGACAAACAATGCATCATTTTTCATTAAGCATGTCAGAGGTGATGCTACAACACTGTAGTTTTGGATGAACCTCCTGCAGTAACCTACCAATCCTAAGAAGCTTCTGATCTCAGTAGGAGTTTTAGGCTGCTCCCACTGTAGAACATACTCAACTTTCTTAGGGTCAACACTTACTCCATCTTCTGAGATGACATGTCCAAGAAAAGACACCTCAGCTAACCAAAACTCACACTTACTGAACTTAGCATATAACTGGTGTTGTCTCAACAATTGTAACACTATCCTCAGATGCTTCTCATGCCGCTCATCATCTCTAGAATAAATCAGAATGTCATCTATGAAAACCACTATGAACTGATCCAAGAATGACTTGAAAATCTGGTTCATCATATCCATGAAAGCTATTGGGGCATTATTCAGTCCAAATGACATGACCAGAAACTCATAATGCTCGTATCTTGTTCTGAAAGATGACTTAGGAATATCTGAAGCCTTTATCCTCAACTGATGATATCCAAATCTTAATTCTATCTTAGAAAATATTGTCGCTCCACGCAATTGATCAAATAGATCATCTATCCTTGGCAACAGATACTTATTCTTGATGGTGATCTTATTCAACTATCAGTAGTCTATATATAACCTCATAGTACCATCTTTCTTTTTCACAAACAAGACTGGAGCTCCCCATGGAGAAGAACTAGATCAAATGAAACCCTTATCCAGTAACTCCTATAATAGGATCCTCAGTTCCTTCAACTCTGTAGGTGTCATTCTGTAGGATGGCAGTGGTACAGGGTGACTACCTGGTAACACCTAGATCTCAAAGTCTATCTCTCTTTCAGGAGGTAGACCTAGCAACTCATCTGGGAAAACATCTGGGAACTCACAGACCACTGGCACATCCCATAGGCTGATTGTTCTCTTCTCTACTCTCGTATCTACTACATGTGCCAAGAACGCCTCACAACCTTTCTGCAACATCTTATCAGTTACAGCGGCTGATATGATACACGTAGGCAAAACTTTCCTGTCTCTAGAAAAGACCCAAGAAAATCCACCATGTTGAAAGACAACCTCCTTCTTCCAACTATCAAGCTGAACTTGATACGTCTCTAGGCAATCCATACCTAAGATAACTTGAGAAGAGTTAACATATAGGGGTATAAGATTAACCATGATGGTGTAACCGCCAAAGGTCAATAAACATTTGGGACAAAACTCTATCAACACTATCGGTTCACCTAACAGAACCCTCAACAACAATTCAAATGGTAACTCCTGGGTTAACATGTTAAGCTCACAAGCTAAAGAACTCTATATAAATGAGTGAGTAGCACCCAGATCTATCAAAACTGTAACTGCAATGCTATTAAAGAGAAGCATTTATCCTGTAACTACTCAAGAAGAAACAATACCTTCTTGCTGTGTCAGAGAGAAGAAGCGTCCTAAAGCTCTTCCTCTCCCAGGATGTCCTCATTGTCCTTCCCTTCCACTGGGTGCTCTTCCTCCTCAGGAACCTGAAGCTACTGAAGAACTCACTCCTCCAATTGGATCCTGTCTCTGAACATTCTGGTATTGTGACTGGGAACCCTGTGTTGCCACTTGCTAAAACTAGGGACATTGCCTTATGAAGTTTCCCACATGTTCGCAGATGTGACAACCCTAAAAATCTACACCCCAACACTGATTGGAGTGTGTCTTTCCATAGATATTACACATCGGTATCTCTCTCTTTGGTGGACATGTCACTAAGGCCAATGATCTAGAAGACCTTCCTCTTGACGCACTATTCCATCTCCCTGGACTGGATCTTCCCCTACTCTGAGAAGATATCACATCTTCAGATCCTTGTTTACTATAACAACCAAATCAACATTCAAACTTCGAGAAGAAACCACCACCACCTCCTCAGTGTAAACTACTGACTTGTCCTCTTCCAAAGTCCCCCGATCTCTTTCTATTCTCATAGTGCTTATCAGCATTCACAGACTCCTCTATACATTTTGCTACCTCAAGAAACTTTCTGAAGTTCTCTCTTTCTCTTCAGCCAACTACAGATATACTATGCCAGATTTCGGGCCTTAATCCATCCTAGAATCTTCTACACTTTTCCACGTCGTTTGGGACGAGCTGCGGGTAAAAATTTACCAACCTGGTGAAATATGCCTCGTACTCTCCCACTGACATATTCCATTGTCTGATGTTCTGCAGTTGTCTTATCTTCTCACTCAAAAAGGTAGGTGGGTAGTACTTAAGATGGAATTCATCAACAAAATCCTTCCAAATCAATATCATGTTCCTCCTTTTATTTTCCACTCCATGCCACCAGAGCTCTGCATCACCTTTAAGCAAATAAAATGCGTGATTGATTTGTCTTTCCTCAGACAGCTCCATTAGACGAAACACTTTCTCTAACTGTCTCAGCCATTCATCTACCACTGCAGGGTCCATAGTTCCAATAAACTCAGTACCTCCAAGCTTCTTAACCAGCTCATAGGATCTCATTAGATCCTTGATGCTCGAGATAGAAGCTCGCCTCTCCATTTTATACTTTTCCCTGTTCTCAAGAAACATCATGTACATTCTTGATGCCTCATCCACAACATCTCCACCACCTAGACCCATCACCTATGGATCAGGTCCAATGTGGCTCTCAGCTTGGTCCTCATGACCACGTCCTCTTCCTACCATCTGCAATAGTATAACAGAACACTTCCTATTAGAAAAATATAGTTAGAAGGAAAACACCTAAGTCCTAATCCTATTGGTTTCTTATCATCCCCTGACCTTGACTTAGAGTAACTACATACTCAACCTAGGCTCTGATACCAATTACTGTGACGCCCTGATCCCCATGCCATCTCTAATGACCCCGATGACTAGAGAGTCAACCTTGGTAAACCACCCTGAACTTTTTCTTTTCTTAATCACTTAAAATTAACCTAAAGGAAAATCTTATAACTTGGAATAAACTGAAATCTTACTAAACTATGGAAGCAACTACTATTTACTTTACTATGTAGGTAAAGCAGATTTACACAACATATTACATTTTTTCATGCGGAATATAAAGCACAACAGATAACTTAAAACTGAACTACATATTACATTACATTCTCTCTCTACCACACCACATGCCCCAAGGACCAAGGGGAAAGGACTAAGAGACCTCTATTCTAACTATGAACTACCTTCTAAGAGCCTGGGTGATAAGATCCTTCAGCTTCCTCGTGCTGACGTTGACCTGAAAAAAACATTTTCAGTAGGTTGGTGAGCAATTGGCTCAATGAATAGAATTTCACCCAACCATCACAGATGACTCATTTTATGTTTATTAAACTGAAATAAAATACATAAATTTCTACACTGAGAAGATCTAAAACAATACACTTAAAATAATAGGGAATTTCAATGTTACATTTAAAAAACAATTGTTGCAAAACTGTACTCAAATCGTTCTTAACCCGTCTTACTTATAAGAAACTCTTTAAACCTATATGCTCATATTTTAGCTTATGCCCTGGTCATATTCAATGTACTCTACATATGAAGAATCATAAGGAAATATGATCTTACCATACAAGACTTAGCTGACACACCCGGGATGCTAAACCTGACAATGTCGCTGGTCTGCAATAAGAAAATGGCTCTCTAGTCTCAGCACACCTGTGGGCCATAAAAATTGGACTCATCCTCTAACCTGAGCACACAGGTAGAGTGGCAAGCCACCTATTGGCTTTTTTGTACTCTAGTGCCATCAGAATATCTGGTTGATATTGGACACTACATACTGTATTTTTAAGGAGACTTCTACTATGGCTTCATCCCCTGTACCACCTGTTAGTACGTTCTGACCCCCATATACTGGACACTGCCAGGGTTAGGTCATTTCATCCCTGCGGTGCAGACCTCTCATAGGGAATCTATGATGTTCAGGGCCCCTAAGTCTATTATTTTATTATTCTTGGAAATATCTTACTATATTGTATTTTTCCTTACATATACTTGATTCTGGTATCTCTATGGTACCGCGTCTATTTATTTAAAGTTTATAATACAACATGTATATCATTCTAAACTTGGCAGAGCAGTATATTTAAAACACTGTGATTTTCTAAGTAATCATCATACTAAACATATAGGAAGACTAAAATTCTAAAATAAATAGAATACATGTCAACTTGGCACTTTATGCACTAGAATCATGCAATTGAACTTCTTAATACACTGATAAGAGTTAATTACTTGACATACGAGTAATCATCATTTGCACCTGTAAATTATTTGTACTTTCTTAAAAAACATGCACATCAACCCAAATCCTGAGTTGTGCAACACATAACTTAATTAAGAGTTAATTACTTATCATGGAAAGAATTATTAATAATAACTGAGAATTTCTAATGATGTCCTTGAGAAACGTGCCAATTCATGTTAATATTAACCACACATATTAAATATAACTTGGAGCGTGCAAACAGGTTTCCATTGAAACATTGTAGGTCATCATCATTTTCTTTGAAAACATGCAATTAATTGATTATTAGAATCATACATCCTGGGTTTATACCCAAATGTACAACTATTGCAAATTTGGTTCGTGTGCTACTATCTTCAATGTCTATACTGAGCAATTTAGGATTTGATCAACCATGTAAATTCCAACAATCCAAATCGTACAGATCGGTTAATAAATTAAGATCGTACAAAATGTGGAGAAGAGAAATGTGCAGTAAGGAGTCAGGCGATCCCAAGACTGCACAACACCTAGGTAATCACTGATACCCGCAATAAACACAGATCTAACTGAAATCACCCATTTCATAGAGTTATTACTTGCTTAGTGAGTAAAATTCTACTCACAAAGGATCAAGATGGCCGAAATCAACTGGAAATTTGCCCAAAACTCACTTTCAGGCATCCACGGGGTTGTCTTGAACCTCTGTACTGCCCTGGATCAAACATGTTGTAAGAAGCAACTTCCACATGCACAGGAGGAGGAAAGTAGGAAAAGAACTCGACTGGCCATCACTACTGGCGACTAGGAGATGTGAATTCAAGATTGGGCCTCAAGGTCAGAGTCAAGGGCATCGACTCCAGGTAATACTCATGTAAGAACAGTCCCTGGCCGGTGCCGCATAGCTGTCGTGTTGCTGCTCTAGCTGGTCAGGGTCGTGGGTGGTTGGGGCGCAAGCTAGGGCGAGGAAGAGAGGAGGAAAGAAGGTGGAAGACGACGCCAAGCTAGATCAGCTCTAAGGAGCCCTAAGATCGCCATGTTCCTCTCCCTTCTGCTGGACGATCGGGTGTAGTTTTGCACCGCTCAAGGGTGCTCTACACTGATCAGGAGTTAAGAGATAAGTGAAAGGGGGTTAATAGATCTATTAATGGGTAAATTGTAGCTTCAACCCAAGAAACTTGAAAATATCATAACTTTTGCCTTGAAGGTCTGATCCAAGTGATTTCTCTTGCAAACTTTCAAGCACGAGATCCACTACAACCTCAAAGAATGAAAACATACTAACTAGATTGACTCAACTTAATCACAGAACTAATCACATCTAGAACACTTATCATAGCTTAATCAACATGGTGATGCACTAATCACTATACTTACTAGTTAAACTAAGAGTGGGTCATAACATATACTCTACCTAATATGGGTGGAAACCCTAGATGGAGACATTTAACCCAAGATAATGGGTAACCTGATATAGTGATGAGGGATACTACATGAACAATATGAGTGATGTTTCATGAACAATATGAGTAGAACCTACTTACACCTTATACACGATACAAGGTTAAAATCATGCCTCATGCACGACATAGTGTTAGTTGAACACTCTAAATGATATAGAGTTAAAATTCTAACCGATATAGAGGTGAACCTCTAAGTGATAGTATGAAACCTGATACATCCTACCCTTTGTGTGAAGGATTGTTGTGAAAGTATCCAACCTGATATCTAGCTTGTCATTTAAATATATGTATGGATTGATTCCTTTGAAGGCATAAAGAGTTATGAGTTTGAGGGACTACTCAACTTAGTAACCCGATATGTCAACCGACTTGATAACACGATATGACAACCCAACATGAAAAACCGACATTGTACTACCACTTAAATGATACATGATGAGGTATACACTCTATGCCTGATATGGTGCACCCCTTGTGCATGATATGGCACCAAGCATTCAGCTTATACCCGATATGAGGTCAAGCACCTAGATCATACACGATATGAAACTAACTTGAGACAATAAGAACTAAGTGATAGTTAACCCAAGATGGATACATGATATGGTGTTAGGGGATACACCCTAAAACACGACATAGTAATGTGATTATACCACATGCCCGATATGGATATACGATGTGAAGAAAAGGATGTATCTTAAGCATAATATGATAATATACACACATCTTGGTACCCGATGTGATGGGTATACCTCAATCATATGTATTTGATTGAGTGATATATGTTGTGTGTTGTGCTAATTGCAATATCAAAGATAATGAGACTTGACAATGGTGAGCTAATGTACCTCAAGAGGAGAATTGAGCCAACTTGATAAATGGTGCAATTAACATCTTAATGAGGATAAGAAAGAAACCTGTACATAAGTGATAATCATGTTAATAAGCATGCACTGATACTCCTAAGATGAGTAGAGTATTAATTAGGGTATGATTCTAGATATTATGATCTTGAATCCTTAATTTGTTAATAGGGGGAAAACCTAACCATAATGAAGGGTGATGGTATGTTCTTACAACCCTAATCAGTTAGATTGAGAAATCCTAACTCTAATCATGGGAAGAATGCATTTCTCTTGAATTATATAGTGATGTCATATACTGTTAAGAGTTTTCATCATAAAGCGCACACTATTCAAGAATCATGAAATGATGAGCATATCCACATATGAGCTATGATGTGCTATATAACACAGATTTAAATAAGTCTTGTAAGTTGTGTGAAATACTTGTATAACAAGTATAATGATTATACAGTCTGATGTATTAAAAGATAAGTTGTTGCCTAGTAAGAGGTGACAAGATGTTTTATGAATCATGTGAGCTATGTGGAATACTTGTACAATAAGTGAGATGAATACCTTGGTCTGATGACCTAGAGGTAATAGTTATTTATTATAGAGGTAACAATGCTATGTGGTGATCTAAGGGTTTGAATACTCAGATCCAGTAATCATGATGATGATGATGTTAAGGAATGAGAATCCCTAGTAATGTGGTAAGGGACTGAGATCCCGAGTGTTATGTATCTAAATGTGTTCCAAAGATTAGAAAAGTACTTGATAGATGTATTACACCTTTCTTTGTAGCATTTATTTATGATTAATGCTGATAACTTGTTTTATGCTAAAAGAAATGCACTTAATATATCATTAGAAACCATAAAATGTAGTTGCCCTGACCATAGATCCATCAGCGTCAGAATTTGCTGAAATGGTGAAACGGGTTTTTCCCATAGGATAACATGGTGCACATATTTTTGAATATGCGGGGGTGTGAGCTTGGACGGCCATATGTGATTTGATCCCCTTACATTCACAATCTTGGGGATTGGCTATATGCCATAACCTAGCACGAGTACGACAGTGGTCGTAGACTCATTAATGAGCACGGTGAACTGGCCCGTGTCTCAGAGTATGGCTATATGCCATGTCTCATTAATTTTATAACTGGGGAAGGTTGTTGGTCTGTGTTCCCCTAAGAGAGTGCATGTTGTGGCTATAGCTCTGAGAAAAGATGCCACTATACCCTGGCATGCTCTTTTTGCAGTTTGACACGAGATATCACTGCCAGTGGTATCATACTGACCGAGACGGCAAAGGTCTTGGCATCCGGCTCTGTCATTGACCTTGTATGGTACCAACTTGTGAGAAGTTTGTGGTCGGTTGGAGCATGAACAATATACTTCATCTCCATAGGGCATAAGTGTGATTGTAAAATGTAATCAGCCATGTAGCATATTTGCTTAAGGATCGAATACGGAAAACATTGGTTGATATACACTTCAGTTATACATCTTAATTGATAGATGTTATTTATTTTTCTTTACATTCCTTGTAAAGTAGATAGATGGTTTATCGCTCTACCATGGGTAAATGTATCATTTTTCTTAAGTAAAGAGATTACTTTGTCTTGTTCATATGGTGATTAATCCTACTTATTAATATAAAAGAACCTCTGCTCGTTTTTATAATGCTTATCTACGATAATAATATGGATGGCTGAGAATTATATCTCTCGCTGGGACAATTGTTTCACCGTGTGGGATCCACAATTTTTTGGTGGACGTGCACGAGGTGGTAGAGACCTTTCTACAGAGGGATAACAATAGTTGGGGCAGTAGTAACAACTCAAGTTGAGTGTACAGTCTATCGTGTCTTATAGATAGAAGCCATATGTGTCGTCTCTGTGCTCTCAGGTCCTTGGAGTCAGTTCATAATGGTTTCATGAACAATTTGAGATTTTGGCTTGTATTCCTCAAGGTTTTATGTTGCTTCAGTATATGTTTTGATAGAGCAACTATTATATGTTATCCCCGAGATGAGATGAAACAACATTTATACAATGTGAATCATGATATGTATAAGTTTTGGATCTTTCAGTAAGAGTTTCGTGGAAGAGGGTCTCCTTGCAAAATGATTTTAAATTTTAGTAATTTTTGTTAATCCACTATTTATGGTAATTCTGCAAATTATTATTGGTAATGACTTGATTTCTTTTTGGTCGTCACAAAGTTTTGGTATCAGAGCTTAAGGTTCACTGAGTCTATAGAGACATAGGACTAAGGTGTTGAGTCTGTTCTAGTGTCCTTCGGTATATCTTATAGTGAATTCTAATTATGCAGAAGATGGTGTAAAACTTGAAGATGTCTGGAGAATACGAGGAACACATTGCTGAAAGCAATGTTGTTGTATAGGAGAAGGTGCAAGGGGTCAGGCTAGAGAAGAATGACTGCCTGAGAATCTCCAGGTTGATCCAACCATGATAGGAAGCCCTACTTTTAATGCCCTCACTGGACTGGTTATGACAACATTGAGGCATATCGAGGATCAGATACAAGCAATACAACCTAGATTGCTAGACCCCAATGATGAAATTTTGAGCTCTAGCAGGATTCCTGATCAACATCATTATGTTGGAGCAATGGAAAATGTCGAAAGAATTAAGTTACGACACAAAATCAGAGTTTTCTACAGATGTAGGCAACCACGACATTTTATAAAGGATTGTCCAGAAAAGGATAATGAGGTAGGAATTAAGAAAAGATCTATCCAAACTCGGGAATAGATGCCTAGTAGTTCTAAAAAGGGGAAGTTTTTGGTACCACCAATGCAACCAATGTCTAATGCACCAGGGCAGTGGCTACCAAGAAAGGGTAAAGGACTTGATGTTCCACAAGTTAGAAATCTTGATTTAGCTTCTACATTGGTTATAAGGCTGACAAGACTAGGGAATGCATATAAGATATGTCATAAATGTGGACAGGTTGGGCATATTAGACCCTTTTGTCTGAAAAAGGAAGGAGGGAATGACCCAACCACCGAGGCAGAGTCAACAAGACTCTCAAGGGAAATGGTTTAGCAATGGCACATGAGGACGTAGACAGGTATCCCGAGCAGGTCCATCTGCACCAAACAATAGAGCACGACATTGGAAATAGGCAACGACAAGATTCTATGTAAAGAATCAGCCTGAGGCAGTAATCAATCCATGAGTTGAGACATGTGAGATGAAATAGTGTCATTCTAATATGTCATTTCATGATTTTATCTGTTAAATATAAGAAAAGTAGTTGTTGTTGAGCTTCCTTTGACTAGTCATGTGAGGACATAAGGAAGATGAGAACTTACATTTTGTCCAGTAATCTTTAAAATGCTTTATAATTTCTTTTATCTGTGTGAAAGAGGATGAGGTGTAGAAGTGATGCCTAGAGAAAATCCACGGATGTTAAGTCCTATATTTTGGATGATATGAAAAGTAAGGAATATGATATTAAATAAGGTGCATACTACCTAATCTCAGTACTTGTATACCCTGGCCAGGTATTCAACTATTGAAGATAAGGTAAGTATGGAACTCTTAGATTGTTATATTTTTTATTACTCTGATCAAGTAGTCATTTTGAGACAATCGAGTGAGCATAACAAAACTGGAAATATGGCATGGATATTTCTATCACATCCTAAGTACAGTAAAATGGAATCTGATATGATCTCAGATCAATCTGTGTGCATGAGGAAGTAAAAAGTATAATCCTCATGATAAGAGAAAGGGAACAAGGAAGATGATCCCTGTTTGATAAAGTCTATGTGAATAGTAAAGATCTTTTCCATAATATGGAAATGAGAAATGTGATAAAATCATAAAATGTTCAAGAACATGTTAGATAATAACAAAGAAAGGAATGATGATATGTAATCATCCATATAATTCCTATGTTGATGGCAAGGAACCTAGGATGAAACAAAAGTAAATAACTCATGAACAATTGAAAGTTCATGCAATAATCTTAGGAGATGATAATGTCTCCTCTTTGATGAACAACCCTGGATGATGATGGAGTGATAAAAGGAATATGTTTCTTGGTGTTATTTCATGTTAGGTACATGGAAATTAAGTGAGTCTTATGACACTTGATGTGCATGGATTAGAAATATTCTATAGAATGGTACTTTGAAAAGTGTTAGCCAGACTTGAATTTTGATTTCAAGACAAAAGTTGTACATGATAAGTAATGTTCCAAGATGAAAGAAAGATCTTATCATACGTTGGCTTTGTAATGACAATAGATAAATAGAAAGGATGAGGATGTGATGTCTTTTTGGTCACATGTAATGGATACCAAGGTAAAGAATCCTAGTATCCAATGACTTTCAATGGTATGAGAAAATGAGAACATGACTCCTGATATAAGATGAATCATAATTTGGTTACCTTAAAGGGCCAACTTTGAAATAACTATAGTATGGATACCATATGTTAGGGGTTTATGCTCTACATAAACATAACATCAATAAGGATGTATTAATTGAAGGAACAATTGTAGAATCATTTTGGGGAAAAAGCTTATCAAGATAAAAATAATTCCTTAGAATATCCCTATTGAGATTCATTGAGGCAACTTATAAAATCTAGAGATACCTCTGAGATAAGTTCTTCTTTGACAAGTAGTCTCCACTTATGTCAAAGAAAATAAACAACTAACGGGATGGTACAAGTCATAAGTAAGTTTAGTATTGAGTCAACAGATTAGAGTGGCACATAAGATGTATGATAAGACTTGTAGTCCCAAGACGGTGAAAAAATGTAACTATAGTCTCTCCATGAAAGAGAAATGCTAAAACTAAGTGAGGTTTGACACCTGAATTATTCGAAGTATGAATAGTACTGCTCTGACTCAAAAAGTGTTACCTAATACAGACTTGACACTACAATCATTAATGAAAAGGATAGTTGAATGTATGTCCTGTATAACAGATTCTATAATGACCCTAGGTGAAAGGTTGTATTGATCAAACTTATATGGCATCTCCATGACAATAAGACTTTATGTGAAGACTTGATGATATGATGCAAGAATAACAATTGTCTTCCTTCATCTGAGATTTTGGGGATGAAATCCTTGTTAGGGGTTTATAATTGTAACACCCCTGACCTAGGTTATGGATTAAACCTAGAAGTTTTGCTTAAGTAATTTACTTACAAACTTGTTTTGATCATTTGAAAATTGATTAAGGCTCTTCGTGAAGTTTATTTTCAAATTTGAGCTTAATTGCAAACTATTTGTGCATTATATGATAGTTTGAGTGAAAAGAGCAATTTGCCCAAGATGAAGGGTTACATTGCAATATGTCACATGTTGAATGTGTTATAAGTATTTCAGTATCATAAGAGAGAGAATGATGCTAAGTGGTGGCTTATGGAAAGCCTAAATATCAAGTTATAACTTGTTTAAACAAATGCTAGCACTTTATGCACCAATTTTGGAACAATTTGTAATTTACCCAAAATATAGGGTAGAAATGCAAATTACCACCTCTAAAGTGTACCTACTCCCTCTATGTATATTTTAGAGGATAGATAAATAAGGATACACTATGTTTGAATCATATTTTAGTGATGATACTCTTGGTGAAGAAAAGACCAAGAAAGAATTAAACGTAAAGCCTTATATGTGTTGTGTCGAGTTGTAGACTTGATATAGGAGCCCTATTGGACAAGGAGACATAGTAGGTGTAAGGACCTTGACCCACGTTTTGGGCTAACCCTCTTTTATTTTCTTATGAAAGGTGCTTAGAACCTTAATCTAATCTCTCTAGATGTTTTGGCATCATGTGACAAGCTTATGTTTCCAGTTTGGTCCCGTCTGGATGATGTTTGAGCTATGTTTGCTTGTTTTGGACCAAAGTGCAATTTACCCAAAGTAAAGGGTTATATTGCAATATGTCACATTTATAGCATGACTTTAGTTCTCTTGCATCATTAGAAATATAATTATGTTGTGTGCGCCTTGAGGAGGACCTATGTTCCAAGTTTGAGCTTGGTTGGTTGATGTTTATGCTTTATGTGCTAGTTTTGGTGTAAACAGCAAATTACCCAAAGTGGAGGGTCAATATAAAATTTATCAGCTCTAGAGTCTTCTTTCTTCTGTTTGGAATCATCTAGAACGTGGATGGAAGTAGGGGCATCTTGTTTGGCTGCTTGATGAGGAGTGACATCTCTGTATGGTCTTTATATCATATATGTGCTACATATGTCACCTTGTCCTTTAGTGTATCGGCTAGGACATGAAGGTGTGTCACCCAATAGGGGTGTATCGGCCATGGAAGTTCCCAGCTTCATGATACACATTCTAGAGTGTATCACCAAGCCATGTATGAGCTTCTAGGGTGGCAACAAGTGGCGTTTGGAGCAAGAGCAAGTGGCACCTTGGTTTATGTGGTTATGACACCTCTCCCTTGCTACCTCTCTCTTCCTTGGTGTATATAACCCCCTTCCTCCTTATCCAAGAAATCCTTTTCAGTCACCTTCCTTCCCCTACCTGTATGGGACGATCATGGAAGCTTTGGGAGCTAAGGAAGACTCCCATGGAGCTTGGAGGGGCGAGCTCCTTGGCCATGGAAACTCCTTGCTCAAGATCCGACCTTGGTGAGTCATTCTTCTTTGCTAGCTTTTCCTTGTGCTTTCTTCTTTACCTTCCTCTTCCCCTCTTGGCCATGGATAGGCCCTTTATGTGAGAAGGCATGGTCGTGTTTATCTCCCCTCTTTTCTTCTTCTTGAGCTATACATAACCATGGTTTCTTCTTCTTCTTCCTTTGTTTCTTGAGGTGATGATGATGGTGCCGAAGGCATGTTTGGAGCCTTGGATGGGTGATGTTCTTGGTGAGGAACGTGGGTTTTCTGCTTGGACCAAGAAGCTTCATGACCTTTCATGGAGATCATATTAAGGTGGGTTACATAACTCTTAATCATCTCTATTATATTCACCCTTCTTATGTGCACATATTGGTTCTTGTAATTAATTTGGTACCTTTCTCCATGATAATTATATATATGGAACTTGGGATCTGATCTAATGAAAATGGTCACGTTTTATTACTGCCTTATTCTTTTTTATATTGTGCATAAGGTTTTTGGGTGACTTGATGTTGAAGATGACCCACCCAATAGGGTGCATGCACGATACAATAGTTGCACGATATAGTGCCTTGCCCGTTAGATCTTGTTTTGGTTGTTGGCACATGAATGATATCCCTTGGACTTGAGAGGTGAGCCATGCTCTAGTAGCTTGGGCAAAACCCCTCTCTCTCCTTGGTCGATGAAGGGTGAACCTATGGTCTAGATGCTTGGACGTTAGGTTAAGTTGGTTGGCCGATAGGGTGTTTCTCTACCCTTGTTGCCCGTTATGCTAAAGGTTGTGCAAGACCCCTCTCACTTGGTTGTTGAGAGGTGAGCCAACTTTTGGTATTGTTGTCTGATATGGAGCTTCAACCCTAGCTTGGGAGATAGGGTTGTCCTGGGCGACATAGATGATCTACCCTTTGTTGTACGACATGGTCTTGAGTAGATAGAGAACCAACTTGGTATGGTCCTTGTGCCCTTGCACGATACACCTTTTTGGTGCCCTGAACGATACCTCCTCATCTTGGGTTCCCTTGGACGTTATGTTAAGTAAAGCTCTGTTAACCTTGTTGCCCGATATGACTCTTAACCATGGTAATGTTGTTGGGCGATATGGGTAGGTCTTGAGCCTAGAAAGGTGAAACCCTAGGTGGGAGATACCATGGCTGCCTCTCTGACCGTTATGAGCGTGGTTGAGGGGCTTTTGTGTTGGGCATAAGGTTTGTGCTTGCACGCCACTCTCTAGTGAGTTGCCCGACATGGTGCCTTAAGTGGTCACCCTGCCCGTGGACAACATGGATCCTTGAGTGATAGAGTTGCCCTAACCCTAAGCGGACCGATAGGGGTACTCTTGTTGTGATGTTTTCTTTGGGCGATATGCTAGGTGCCCGACATGGTGCTCCATGAGCGACAAAGATATGAGGAGGGGAAATATGGATGGTCCATTGATATGTTGCCTGATAGCATCAACCCTAGAAAATTATGAGTGTGTAGGTGTGCATGGTTTGGGTGACGTCAGGGCTAAGTGTGTGGCCAAAATCCCACAAGGAAATATGTTACCTTGGCTGATATGCATTGCCCAACACATGGTCTCTCTCTTGGATGGTTACCCAACATGAGTTCATACTTGATATCTTGGATGGTCCTAGGGTTGAGGTTTGGCTGTTACATGTGTTGAGCTTGATAGGACCTTGGACGATAGGGTACCATGGGCATCATGGCAACATTGTAGTAGTGTACCTTGGGTGGTATGAGGACCCTTGAGTATCTTGATGTGTTAACCAAGTGGGTGTGCTTGTTGGGCACCATGATCTTGGCCGATATGGCCCTAGGCGATAGGGTGTTGAAGGTTGCCTGGTATGAAACCCTAACCCTAGTGAGCGGTAGGGTTTTGGGTGATAGGGGTCACCCATGTGTTGCATGACACGCACCCTTGCACCTGATTTTCCGATATCACCATGTACATGGATGCATGATACAGCTCATAGCCCTAGTTTCTCGATACCCCCTTTGTGCATGAATGTATGACATGCTTGTAGCTGATAGCCTTGGGTGAAAGTTGGTACTCTATCCGATACTCCCTTTTAGTGAGGGTTTGCGGTCACTACCTAGTTTTGGTGAGGGTATGTGACACTTTTAGTGAGGGTTGTGCTCTAACCCGATAACCCTATGCATATTTCTTGAGCTTACACCTTTGATCATGATGAGCCATGGCAAGATAGGTTGTGAACCCTTGAATAGTGGTTACCTATGGTTAATGATAGATGAATCTCTGATTAAGTTGGATGGTGGATCATGGTGTATGATCCTTAAAGTTAATCCTTAAGGATGAGGTGCTTAATAACTTGAGATGCAGGGTATGGTGGGATACCCCTGACTTGATAACAGTGGTGTGTATTGATTAATACACTAGTTATGACGTTAAGTTGCATATGCTCATAATGATGGAAAAATATTCCAATGCTATAAACCTTAATCTTGATGACATTATAATCATGATATGATCATGAGATATGGGGCATTATGGATGCTCACAGTTTGATAACAATAATATAAATTAACTACAGACACAGCTATGAACATGGATGTTGTTCCAACCCTGTGCACCTAAATCCTTGATAGAATGATAGTCATAATATGTTCTCTAAAGATCTATGTTCTATGTTTGGTGATACAGTTATCTCTTTCTTATGCTAGCTAACCATGCAGGTGTATTGAATTCATAGACAAGTAAGAGTTATGGTGATTATATGATTATGCACTTCGCTTAGAACTTGATATATGTGCAATATTCAAGTAATAATGTTGATGAGATAACATATATCACCAGTATGATGAGAAAGGCATGTTGAGGTGTGATCCTCTAGTGATGACATGAGGGATTGATATTCCCTAATGAAGTTGATGATGCCTTGAGAGGCACTGGTGTAATGTGATGAACTCAGGGATTGGTATCCCATGATGATGTGTATTGATGAAGCCTTGAGAGGCAGTAGCACTATGAGATGATGTGAGGGATTTATATCCCATGGCAATGTGATGATTGTTGAGGGCAATGGAAATAGCAAGTAGTAATATAACACCAATGTAATGAATCTAATGTTGTTCATGTTTTATATGTGGTTGCTTAATACAACTTGATTGCCCCAACAATCTGCTTAAAATACATTAACTATTTACAGATGAATCTCTCATGTAGTTTGCCCTAGCCATAGACCCATCATCATCAGCAGCTGGTGATGGTGAAATGGGTTCTCCTGCGGGTTAACCCGGAGCGCATATTGTTGAATATGTGAGGTTTCTCCTAGCCTAAAATAGAGAGGATTCGAGTGCAACTTCAATTGTAGACTCAAGATGTGTATAAGAGAACGGTGAACATGCCCATAGCTCAGTGTGATAGAGCATGAATGCGTTCATGGCTCAGGGAGCATGGTGAATTGGCTCGTGGCTCAGATATACTAGCACTGAGACCTGTACCAATGCGGGATAGAGAAAGGGTAGCCTACGGGAGTTGACCCTATGGCTGAGGCCACTTCAGCATGAGACTGCAGTCCTGTTTTGGTTCTCATGCACTGACCACGAGGTGGTGAGGTCATGGAGTTCGGCTCTTCCATTGACCTTGTATGGCACCGACTCCGGGTTTCACAGACGGCGGTTGGATCTGAGTGGGCATAATAATACATAATCCAGCAGAATAGTATTTATTGCTTAAGGCAAAACACAGAACATTGGTTGAGGCCCTGCTTGTGTAGTTAATCTTGTTGTACCTTGCAGTTACTTATACGTTCCTTATGTTATGTGGTAAGATTGGTGGTAAGATTAGCCCTGCTCAGTATGTTTCTCTTATAATCTGCTCATATCAATTATCTGTGATTATAATAAAGCTGGTAGAGGGTTATGTTTCTCGCTGGGACTGTGTGTCTCACCCTGCTAGTTAATAACTCTTTTTAGGTGGACGTGCCTGGCGAGATGATGATCGTGTGGCTACGGATGGTATGTAGAGGTATCGTATCTAGTGTAATAGATAGTGTCTAGAAGTAGAGTCCTATGTGTCGTCCCTGTACACTTGGGTCTTCGGGAAAGTTTTTCGATGTTCTTGTACAATGATCGATGTATGGTTTTCAGTATGTATCTTGATGTAAAGCATCATGGCAACAGTTGTTTCATGTAACGAGATGATGGGAAATTATGTTGTAGCACCCTGAAAATATGCTATGAAATGAAAAGTGTTGGCTCAGGTATTATATGTTTCATGTTGTGGTGCTTGTTGTAAATCGATTTTAATTTCCCGTGTTTTTCGGTAATCCGCTGGTTAGCATGCAATCGTGTTTTGTTGTGGATGTGGTGTTACAGTGTTGGTATCAGAGCTCTAGGTTCGTCGAGTCTACATGGACACTAGGACTAGGATTAAGATGGTGTCTAAGGTTGGACCATGACATAAAAGATGGTGCATACTACCTAATCTCAGTAATTGGATTCCCTGGCCAGGTATTCAAATATTGAAGACATAGGTAAGTGTGGAGCCTTAGATTGTTTCCTCCTTGATTACTCTGATCAAGTAGTCATTCTGGAGTAATCTAAAGAGCATAACAAATCAGGAATATGATGTTAATACCTTCATCTTGTTATAAAAGAGGTAAATGAATGCACCATACCCTCTTAATACATGGATGCTTGATAATCAAGAGGAAGTAATGGTTCGATGAAGCCTAAATCTGTATAATAATATGATGAGATAAGTTCTTGAAGTTGTAATCTCGAGAGAGATACGTGACAAAAGATAGATTAACCTATGATAACAAGGTAAGTTAAAGCGTAAAACCTACACAAAATGAAGAGAACACATGTAAGCAAAGATAAAGTTAGAAGAAAGAGAAGGACAAGTGATAAGTAAACAAGATGGAACCTGAGATAATCTCAAACCAACCAATGAACGTAAGCAAAAATGTGAAAGTATAAAGTGCAAATTTGTGATAAGAAAAAGAGAACAAGGGAGATGATCCCTGTTCAATAAAGAATATGTGGAGAGTAACGATCTTTTTCACATAGAGGAAACAAAAATATGATATAATTAGGAAATAATCATGATTATGATGAAATGGTAATAAGAGAATGGGAATAATAACACGTAATGGTCTTGATGATTCCTGCGTTGAGTGCAAGGAAACCAAGAGGAAACAAGATAAAACCAGATGGAACAAGGTTTGATGATGCATAAACGGTTGAAAACTCATGTAAGGATCCAAGAAAGTGATAATACCCTCCCCTTTGATATGAAACCATAGATGTTGATGGGGTGATGGGAGGAGTTTGTTCCTTTGTGTTCCTTCCTTCCAGGGAATGGTTGTCAAGTGGACCTTGTGTCACTTGATATGTATGCTTTTGGAGTGATCTCTGGTTGGATACTTCGGAAAGTATCAGTTGATCTTGGACCTTAGTTTCCAAGATAGAGATATCTGTGATAGATGATGATGATGATAGGATCCTCTTGACATGTTTTGAATCTGTAGACTATAAAGAAGATTTGTAAGTGATGAGTTTTGACTCAAGAGATGGATACTAAGGTAAGGAAAACTAGTATATGAGAACATGCCTTCTGGTAAAAAGTTGAGAATTAGATGCCTAGATCGTAGAAGTAAGTAGGTGAACCGTATGGATATATCATCCTTGACCTTGAATCCACAAGTTGGAAGCTTGATTTGGAGTTTGGATCTATGTGGTGACCCTCGAGGCAGCAGATCAGCATCACGGAGGAATGATGATAGGGATAAGCAAGTGAGGATTGGATGGTTTGATCAAGCACCAGATGGCAACAGGAAACAGTTAGATCTCGTGACATAAGCTGCCCAGAAACAGTAGCATGACCATTGTGTGGTGACAAGTGGAATGGAGTCACTCCATTCTTCTTTGTCTTCTTCTTGCCTCTTATCTGCTCTAGTTGAGCTTGATTCCTTGACAACTCCTAGCTAAGTTTTGAGTAACGAAAGATCCAGGCAGGATGTGCAGTGGTTAGAGATGGACGAACAAGGGTTTAGAATCCTATCCTGATTAGTTGAGATAATGCAAATTAGTTACCATCTGAGTTGGTACTCGTTGTGCTCTTGGGATCTGACGTGAACACATGATAGGCTTGAAACCGAGATGATGTGGTTGTTGTTAACCCATAATGTTTAACTCCTTTTGTGTTGAGCCTTAAGCGATACATGGTGAGGTGCCTTATGAGCCATGTCATGTGCATACAAGTGTTTTGTAGAGTATGTATCTTGTAATAACCTCTTCTGAGATAGCTCTCCCTTGGATTAAGACATCCTTTGTGAAAAGAGAAGGAACAGTTGAAACCTATATAGAAGAAAGATAGTGATACAAGTTATGTAAAGCTTAAGTGCCAAGCCTGTGAGATCAAAGTAGCACAGCAGAAACGTAACGAGGAATGTGATACATCAGTAGAAGGAACTAATACCTGAGTAACACGAGTTGCATATGATGTTCCAGTATCTAAGAGTATTACCAGACAAAGGATGATGAGACCGAAGGTTGAGTCTATGACCGGTACAAGGAAACTCTGAGTGGCTCTGGGAAAAGAGCAAGTATGTTGGTCTCATATATGTGACACCTAGGATCTTTGCGGAGTTGTTTGATGTGATGCACAAGTAACACCCGTCTCCTTTCCGCTCGGGATTTCGGGGACGAAATCCTTGTTAGGGGTTTATGTCTTATAAGGACCCTGACCCACATTTTGGGCTAACCCCCTTTGCTTTGCTTATGAAAGGTGCTTAGAACCTTAATCTAATCTCTCTAGATGTTTTGGTATCATGTGACAAGCTTATGTTTCTAGTTTGATCTCGTTTGGATGTTGTTTGAGCTATGTTTGCTTGTTTTGGACCAAAGTGCAATTTACCCAAAGTAAGGGGTTATATTGCAATATGTCACATTTAGAGCATGCCTTTAGTTCTCTTGCATCATTAGAAAGAGAATGATGATGTGGGCACCTTGAGGAGGACCTATGTTCCAAGTTTGAGCTTGGTTGGTTGATGTTTATGCTTTATGTGCTAGTTTTGGTGTAAACTGCAAATTACCCAAAGTGGAGGGTCAATATACAATTTATCAGCTCTAGAGTCTTCTTTCTTCTGTTTGACATCATCTAGAATGTTGATGGAAGTAGGGGTGCCTTTTTTGGTTGCTTGATGAGGAGTGACATCTCTATATGGTCTTTATATCATATATGTGCTACATATGTCACCTTATCCTTTAGTGTATCGGCTAGGACATGAATGTGTGTCACCCAATAGGGGTGTATTGGCCATGGAAGTGCCCAGATGCATGATACACATTCTAGAGTGTATCACCAGGCCATGCATGAGCTGCTAAGTTGGAAACAAGTGGCATTTGGAGCAAGAGCAAGTGGCACCTTGGTTTATGTGGTTATGACACCTCTCCCTTGCTACCTCTCTCTTCCTTGGTGTATATAACCCCCTTCATCCTTAGCCAAGCAATCCTTTTTGGACGCCTTCCTTCCCCTACCTATATGGGACGAGCATGGAAGCTTTGGGAGCTAAGGAAGACTCCCATGGAGCTTGGAGGGGCGAGCTCCTTGGCCATGGAAACTCCTTGCTCAAGATCTGACCTTGGTGAGTCATGCTTCTTTGCTAGCTTTTCCTTGTGCTTTCTTCTTCACCTTCCTATTCCCCTCTCGGCCATGGATAGGCCCTTTATGTGAGAAGGCACAATCATGGTTATCTCCCCTCTTTTCTTCTTCTTGAGCTATACATAACCATGGTTTCTTCTTCTTCTTCTTCCTTTGTTTCTTGAGGTGATGATGATGGTGTTGAAGGCATGTTTGGAGCCTTGGATGGGTGATGTTCTTGGAGAGGAATGTGGGTTTGCTGCTTGGACCCAGAATATTGATGACCTTTCATTGAGATCCTCTTTAGGTGGGTTACATAACTCTTAATCATCTCTATTATGTTCACCCTTCTTATGTGCACATATTGGTTCTTGTAATTAATTTGGTACCTTTCTCCATGATAATTATATATATGGAACTTTGGATCTGATCTAATGGAAATGGTCACGTTTTATTACTGCCTTATTCTTATTTATCTTGTGCATAACAGTTGTGGGTGACTTGAGGTTGAAGATGACCCACCCGATAGGGTGCCTACACGATACAATGGTTGCACAATACAGTGCCTTTCCCGTTAGATCTTGTTTTGGTTGTTGGCACATGAATGATATCCCTTGGACTTGAGAGGTGAGCCATGCTCTAGTATCTTGGGTAAAACCCCTCTCTCTCCTTGGTCGATGAAGGGTGAACCTATGGTCTAGATGCTTGGACGTTAGGTTAATTTGGTTGGTCGATAAGGTGTTGCTCTACCCTTGTTGCCCGTTATGCTAAAGGTTGTGCAAGACCCCTCTCACTTGGTTGTTGAGAGGTGAGCCAACTTTTGGTATTGTTGGCCGATATGGAGCTTCAACCCTAGATTGGGAGATAGGGTTGTCCTGGGCTGCATAGATGATCTACCCTTTGTTGCACGACATGGTCTTGAGTAGATAGAGAACCAACTTGGTATGGTCCTTGTGCCCTTGCACAATACACCTTTTTGGTGCCCTGAACGATACCTCCTCATCTAGGGTTGCCTTGGATGTTATGTTAAGTAAAGTTCTGTTAACCTTGTTGCCCAATATGACTCTTAACCATGGTAGTGTTGTTGGGCGATATGGGTAGGTCTTGAGCCTAGAAAGGTGAAACCCTAGGTGGGTGATACCATGGCTGCCTCCCTGACCGTTATGAGTGTGGTTGAGGGGCTTTTGTGTTGGGCATAAGGTTTGTGCGTGCACACCACTCTCTAGTGAGTTGCCTGACATGGTGCCTTAAGTGGTCACCCTGCCCGTGGACGACATGGAGCCTTGAGTGATATAGTTGCCCTAACCCTAAGCGGACCGATAGGGGTACTCTTGTTGTGATGTTTTCCTTGGGCGATATGCTAGGTGCCCGACATGGTACACCATGAGCGACAAAGATATGAGGAGGGGCAATATGGACGGTCCATTGATATGCTTCCCGATATCATCAACCCTAGAACATTATGAGTGTGTAGGTGTTCATGGTTTGGGTGACGTCAGGGCTAAGTATGCGGCCGATACCCCACAAGGAAATATGTTACCTTGGCTGATATGCCTTGCCGGACACATGGTCTCTCTCTTGGATGGTTACCCAACATGAATTCATACTTGATATCTTGGATGGTCCTAGGGTTGAGGTTTGGCTGTTACATGTGTTGAGCTTGATAGGACCTTGGACGATAGGGTACCATGGGTGTCATGGCAACATTGTAGTAGGGTACCTTGGGTGGTATGAGGACTCTTGAGTATCTTGTTGTGTTAACCAAGTGGGTGTACTTGTTGGGCGCCATGATCTTGTCCGATATGGCCCTAGGCGATAGGGTGTTGAAGGTCGCCTGGTATGAAACCCTAATCCTAATGAGCGGTAGGGTTTTGGGTGATAGGGGTCACCCATGTGTTGCATGACACGAACCCTTGCACCTGGTTGTCCGATATCACCATGTACATGGATGCACGATAAAACTCATAGCCCTAGTTGCTCGATACCCCCTTTGTGCATGAATGTATGACATGCTTGTAACCGACAACCTTGGGTGAGAGTTGGTACTCTATCTGATACTCCCTTTTAGTGAGGCTTTGCAGTCGCTACCTAGTTTTGGTGAGGGTATGTGACACTTTTAGTGAGGGTTGTGCTCTAACCCGATAGCCCTATGCATGTTTCTTGAGCTTACACCTTTGATCATGATGAGCCATGACAAGATAGGTTTTGAACCCTTGAATAGTGGTTACCTATGGTTAATGATAGATGAATCTCCGATTAAGTTGGATGGTGGATCATGGTGTATGATCCTTAAAGTTAATCCTTAAGTATGAGGTGCTTAATAATTTGAGATGCTGGGTATGGTGGGATACCCCTGACTTGATAACGGTGGTGTGTATTGATTAATAC
Source organism: Alisma plantago-aquatica (assembly GCA_963693085.1). NCBI lineage: Eukaryota > Viridiplantae > Streptophyta > Magnoliopsida > Alismatales > Alismataceae > Alisma > Alisma plantago-aquatica. The sequence goes on from OY856409.1 coordinate 137,716,518, forward strand.
ACCAGTTATGACGTTAAGTTGCATATGCTCATAATGATGGAAGAATATTCCAATGCTATAAACCTTTATCTTGATGACATGATAATCATGATATGATCATGAGATATGGGGCATGATGGATGCTCACAGTTTGATAACAATAATATAAATTAACTATAGACACAGCTATGAACATGGATGTTGTTCCAACCCTGTGCACCTAAATCCTTGATAACACGATAGTCATAATATGTTCTCTAAAGATATATGTTCTATGTTTGGTGATACGGTTATCTCTTTCTTATGCTAGCTAACCATGCAGGTGTATTGAATTCATAGCCAAGTAAGAGTTATGGTGATTATATGATTATGCACTTTGCTTAACACTTGATATATGTGTAATATACAAGTAATAATGTTGATGAGATAACATATATCACCAGTATGATGAGAAAGGCATGTTGAGGTGTGATCCTCTAGTGATGACATGAGGGACTGATATTCCCTAATGAAGTTGATGATGCCTTGAGAGGCACTGGTGTAATGTGATGAACTCAGGGATTGATATCCCATGATGATGTGTAATGATGAAGCCTTGAGAGGCAGTAGCACTATGAGATGATGTGAGGGATTTATATCGGCAATGTGATGATTGTTGAGGGCAATGGAAATAGCAAGTAGCAATATAACACCAATGCAATGAATCTAATTTTGTTCATGTTTTATATGTGGTTGCTTAATACAACTTGATTGCCCCAACAACCTGCTTAAAATACATTAACTATTTACAGATGAATCTCTCATGTAGTTTTCCCTGGCCATAGACCCATCATCGTCAGTAGCTGGTGATGGTGAAATGGGTTCTCCTGCGGGTTAACCCGGAGTGCATATTGTTGAATATGTGAGGTTTCTCCTAGCCTAAAATAAAGAGGATTCGAGTGCAACTTTGGTTGTAGACTCAAGATGTGTATAAGAGCATGGTGAACAGGCCCATGGCTCAGTGTGATAGAGCATGAATGTGTTCATGGCTCAGGGAGCACGGTGAACTGGCCTGTGGCTCAGATATACTAGCGTCGAGACCTATACCAAGGCGGGCTAGATAAAGGGTAGCCTACGGGAGCTGACCTTGTGGCTGAGGCCACTTCAGCATGAGACTGTGGTCCTGCTTTGGTTCTCATGCACTGACCACGAGGTGGTGAGGTCGTGGAGTCCGATTCTTCCATTGACCTTGTATGGCACTGGCTCTGGGTTTCGCAGCCGTTGGTTGGATCTGAGTGGTGCGGCTCACTTCCTCATGGCATAATAATATGTAATCCAGCCGAATAGTATTTATTGCTTAAGGCAAAAAACAGAACATTGGTTGAGGCCCTGCTTGTATAGTTAATCTTGTTGTACCTTGTAGTTACTTATATGTTCCTTATGTTATGTGGTAAGATTGGTGGTAAGATTATCCCTGCTCAGTATGTTGCTCTTATAATTTTCTCATATAAATTATCTGTGATTATAATAAAGCTGGTAGAGGGTTATGTTTCTCGTTGGGACTGTGTGTCTCACCCCGCTGGTTAATAACCCTTTTTAGGTGGACGTGCTTGGCGAGATGATGATTGTGTGGCTATGGATGGTATGCAGAGGTATCGTATTTGGTGTAATAGATAGTTTCTAGAAGTAGAGTCCTATGTGTCATCCCTGTACACTCGGGTCTTTGGGAAAGTTTTTTGATGATCTTGTACAATGATTGATGTACGGTTTTCGGTATGTATCTTGATGTAAAGCATCATGGCAACAATTGTTTCATGTAACGAGATGATGGGAAATTATGTTGTAGCACCCTGAAAATATGCTATGAAATGAAAAGCGTTGGCTCAGGTATTATATGTTTCATCTTGTGGTTCTTGTTGTAAATCATTTTTAATTTCCCGTGTTTTTCGGTAATCCGCTGGTTAGCATGTAATCGTGTTTTGTTGTGGATGTGGTGTTACAGTAGGAGTCTCCTATTAGTTTGTTGAGCCTTGAAAAAGGCCATGTCGGGAAAATCACCTCAAGGGGGTGGTCCATGACGAGTTTGCAATCTCCTTGCAAAAAGTGTATCCGTTTGCATTATTGGAGAGATAAATATGAGATAGCTTATCCAACAAGATAAAGGATGATCGAAATATCATCTCTAGATTATCCTTAAGGCTTTTTCATGGCAATATATATATATATTTTCATGCATGGACACGTGTCAATCATGCATGGCCATGTGTCACCTAGTAGCATAAGGTGAAGACACCTCTTATACACTCTATCTCATGGACCCAAGTACAAATATTTCACCTTCCAACTACTTATGGAAGTTTTCAAACCCCACTACTCTCTCTATCTTGGATATATCATTCAAACCACTTAGATATCATGCATAGTAGCTCAAGGATCAAGAGAAGCTCGCACACCAAGCTTAAGGTAAGGCTTTGGTCATCTTCAACCTTGGTTGAATCATGATTTCAGGTTATAGATATCCCTCTCTTTCCTTCTTCACCAAGTTCTTAACTATGGTGATTTCTTGTCTATGAAGGAGTTGTAAATGAGTCTTGGACCTTGTATAAGCTCATATTCAACTTTAGGAACGTGAATCTTTGGAGCTTGGAGCTTTGAAGTTGTTCATAAGGCAGGTTATATAACTTGAACCCAATCATGTTATTATTCACCTATCTTGCTATACTTTATGATCTACTTTCAATTCTGAGATTTTCTTGAAAATTTGATGAATCTATGAGTTCTAGTATTTTCTTAGATCTTTTTTCCATGTACTATAATAGTTAGAATGAAGGTCTAGAGTTTGAAGAATATGATATCACCTTATAAAGTGATATTGGGTTCAAGCACACAAACAAGTACCTATAACCCGATATGGTTATGTACCTACATCACTAGCACGATATGCTTATGAGTTTATACCTATTTGCACGATATGGAGATGAAGTTCACATCTTGAACATGATATGGTGTTAACCATACACCTCTTGCATGATAGGAAGTCAAGCAAAGACCTTATGCACGATATAGTGTCAAGTACACACTTCTAAATTGATATGCTAAACCCTAATTTTGAGTAACCCGATATGGGTGACACAAGCAAGTACCTTTTGCACGATATGATCATGAAGCACACACCTTGTGCATGATATGTAGTTAAGAATATACTTTTGCATGATAAAATACATTGAGTCAAACATATGGTACAACCCGACATAGGTTGAAATACCTTAAACACGATATGAACCCAAGATGTTATGTAATTCGATATAGAGTTGAGTGATACCTCATGAAATGATAGAAGGATACCTTGTGTATGATATAGATGATATCTACTTGAACCTTTTAAATGACATGAGGTTAAGTTCATACCTCATGCACGATATGGTATACTCTGCCTGATATGGGTGGAAACCCTAGATGGAGACATAAAACCCAAGATAATGGGTAACCCGATATAGAGGTGAGGGATACTACATGAACGATATGAGTGATGTTTCATGAACGATATGAGTAGCACCTACTTACAACTTATACACGATTCAAGGTTAAAATCTTGCCTCATGCACGACATAGTGTTAGTTGAACACTCTAAATGATATAGAGTTAAAATGCTAACCGATATAGAGGTGAACCTCTAAGTGATAGTATGAAACCCAATACATCCTACCCTTTTGTGAAGGATTGTTGTGATAGTATCCAACCTGATATCTAGCTTGTCATTCAAATATATGTAGGGATTGATTCCTTTGAAGGCATAAAGAGTTATGAGTTTGAGGGACTACACAACTTGGTAACCTGATATGTCAACTGACTTGATAACATGATATGACAACCCAACATGAAAAACTGACATGGTACTACCACTTAAACGATACATGATGAGGCATACACTCTATGTCCGATATGGTGCACCCCTTGTGCACGATATGGTACCAAACATTCAGCTTATACCCAATATGAGGTCAAGAACCTAGCTCATACACGATATGAAGATAATTTGAGACAATAAGAACTCGTGATAGTTAACCCAAGATGGATACATGATATGGTGTTAGGGGATACACCCTAAAACACGACATAGTAATGTGGTTATATCACATGCCCGATATGGATATAAGATGTGAAGAAAAGGATGTATCTTAAACATAATATGATAATATACACACATCTTGATACCCGGTGTGATGGGTATACCTCAATCATATGTATTTGATTGAGTGATATATGTTGTGTGTTGTGTTAATTGCAATATCAAAGATAATGAGACTTGACAATGGTGAGCTAATGTACCTTAATAGGATAATTGAGCCAACTTGATAAATGGTGCAATTAACATCTTAATGAGGATAAGAGAAAAACCTATACATAAGTGATAATCATGTTAATAAGCATGCACTTATACTCCTAAGATGAGTAGAGTATGAATTAGGTTTTGATTCTATATATTATGATCTTGAATCCTTAATTTGTTAATAAGGGGAAAACCTAACCCTAATGAAGGGTGATTTTAAGCTCTTACAACCCTAATCAGTTAGATTGAGAAATCCTAACCCTAATCATGGGAAGGATGTATTTCTCTTGAATTATATAGTGATGTCATATATTGTTAAGAGTTTTCATCATAAAGTGCACACTATTCAAGAATCATGAAATGATGAGCATAGCCAGATATGAGCTATGATGTGCTATATAACACATATTTAAATAAGTCTTATAAGATATGTGAAATACTTGTATAACAAGTATAATGATTATACAGTCTGATGTCTTAAAAGATAAGTTTTTGCCTAGTAAGAGGTGACAAGATGTTTTATGAGCCATGTGAGCTATGTGGAATACTTGTACAACAAGTGAGATGAATACCTTGGTCTGAGGACCTAGAGGTAACAGTTATCTATTACAGAGGTAACAATGCTATTTAGTGATCTAAGGGTTTGAATACTCAGATCCATTAATCATGAGATGATGATGATGATGATGTTAAGGAATGAGAATTCCTAGTAATGTGGTAAGGGACTGAGATCTCGAGTGTTATGTATCTAAATGTGTTCCAAAGATTAGAAAAGTACTTGATAGATGTATTACAACTTTCTTTGTAGCATTTGTTTATGATTAATGCTTATACTTGTTTGATGCTAAAAGAATATTGTAATGCACTTAATATATCATTAGAAACCATAAAATGTAATTGCCCTGATCATAGATCCATCAGCGTCAGAATTTGTTGAAATGGTGAAACAGGTTTTTCCCATGGGATAACCTGGAACACCTGTTTTTTAATATGGAGGGTGTGCTTGGACATAGACTTAGTAATGAGCATGGTGAACTGGCTCGTGGCTCAGAGTATGGCTATATGCCATGACTCAGTAATTTTATAATTGGGGAATGTTGTTGGTCTGTATTCCCCTAAGAGAGTGCATGTTGTGGCTGTAGCTCTGAGCAAAGATGTCACTATACCATGGCATGCTCTTTTTGCAGTTTGACACGAGATGCCACTGCCAGTGGTCTCATACTGATCGAGACAACAGAGGTCTTAGCATTCAGCTCTGTCATTGACCTTGTATGGTACCGATTTGTGAGAAGTTTGTGGTCGGTTGGAGCATGAACGGTATACTTCATCTCCTCAGGGCATAAGTGTGATTGTAAAATGTAATCAGCCGTGTAACGTATTTGCTTAAGGATCGAATACGGAAAACATTGGTTGATATACAGTTCAGTTATACATCTTAGTTGATAGATGTTATTTATGATTCTTTACATTCCTTGTAAAGTGGATAGATCGTTTATTGATCTACCATGGATAAATACATCATTTTTTTAAGTAAAGAGAATACTTTGTCCTATTCATACAATGATTAATCCTTCTTGTTAATATAAAAGAACCTCTGCTCAGTTTTATAATGGTTATCTGTGATAATAATATGGACGGATGAGAGTTATATCTCTCGCTGGGACAATTGTCTCACCCCGTGAGATCCACAATTTTTAAGTGGACGTACATGAGGTGGTAGAGACCTTTATTCAAAGGGAGAACAACTAGTGGGGTAGCAGTAACAACTCAGGTTGAGTGTACTGTCTGTCGTGACTTGTAGATAGAAGTCCTATGTGTCGTCTCTGTACTCTTAGGTCCTTAGAGTCAGTTCATAATGGTTTCATTAATGATTTGAGATTTTGGATTGTATGGCTCGAGGTTTTATGTTGCTTCGGTATATGTTTTGGTAGAGAAATTATTATATGTTGTCCTTGAGATGAGATGGAACAACGTTTGTACAATGTGAATCATGATATGTATAAGTTTTGGATCTTTTAGTAAGAGTTTCCTGGAAGACGATCTCCTTACAAAATGGTTTTAAGTTTTAGTAATTTTTGTTAATCTGCTATTTATGGTAATTCTATAAATTATTACTGGTGATGACTTGATTTGCTTCTGGTCGTCACACTACCTTAGGTGTCGCGTCACTTATTCATCCTTAATAGGGCATGTTTACCTCAAATGCCCTACTTGTCTGCACTTGTGACAAGTCCTTGAATCATACTAGGGCCTTAACAAACCTATCACTGATACTGATGTTGCACAATGTTCTCCTACTAGAAGAAAGTTATGACCTCTACCCTTACTCAAGGACCATTGTGTCTGCAAGTGTGACCTCGGATCAGCAAAAGTTATTCTTTTTTGGGACTATTGGTACTGTCCTAAAGAAAACCTCGACTTCTTGAAGCCACCAAATGATTGTCCTTGAAACTGAGTTGGCCTCTTCCTAGTGTTGGCTTCACTCTTCTTGATAGAAGACCTCTTAATCCTCCTCACCGACTCCACAAAAGTAGAGAACCTCTCTTTGTTCTCCAAAGCACTAGTCTTTGTAGATAACTCTGAGCTCAAGCCCTTCTCAAACCTGTAGATTCTCTCTTTCTCTATCACAGACATATGAGGACAAAACCTTAAGAGCTCCATAAACTTTGCATCAAACTCATTGATGGTCATCGAACCCTGGCGCAACCTCTCAAACTACGCTATCTACTCATCCATATATGTCTTAGGGAAATATTGGCTCACAAACTCCCTCTAAAACTCTTCCCAACCTATCACAACTCCTAGTTTCTTCTCCTCTTCTATGGCCCACCAGTGGCCAACACTGCCCTTTAGTAGGTACACAATGTGCTTCACCTCATCCTCTTCTAAGATTCTCAAGACCTTGAAAGCCTTCTTAAGCTCCATCAACCACATATTAGCATTTTTCAGGTCCATTGTACCCCCATACCCGATCGCTCCAACACATCTCAGCCTCTCGAATGTCTTCCTGGAACCTTGGGATTCCACATTAGGGATAGCTGACCTAGCTTGTGGTACATGCGCTCTATCTGCTAAGTGCGTAATTGTCACCATGAGATGGCCAAACATGGTTGGAAGGTAGGTTTTCTCATGGCTCCATGGTCAAACTAAGACATGGTAGACTACTCCAGTCATGTCTCATGCACTATCCCATCTTGTGCATGTCTCCTACCGCCACCTCCTGACGTGACATAACTACTCTCCACATGTTCTTTGCATTCTCCATACATATCTGGCTGTAGATTAAGGAACTACACCTTTGCTTTATTTAACAAAGAATATGAGAGAAACTTATATACATACATATATATATATATATATATATATATTTATATATATATACTATGGCTAGAACTTGTCTAGCTTCAGCATGTCATAGCTTTTTACCAAAATGTTTATGGGCACCATTGGGTCTTTCATTTTATATCCATAAAATGATTATGATTTAATTAATGCCTTAGCTTCCAACATTAACTGTTTGACATTTTAGTCGGTCCTAATTGCATTGTAGAAGATGGTGCCTTTTTCTTCTCCCAAATCGTTTGTTCCTCAGGAATGTCCTCAACATGATCTTATAAGGCCGCTGACCTTACTTAATGGTTGAACATGATTAATTATCATACTTTTGTGCTTAAAACCTGAATATATCCTTTTAGGTGCTTTGATATCAAGGAAAAAGCTTATGTTCCAAGCTTGGTCCAGTTTGGACACTGTTTGAGCAAGTTATGTAATTTTATGCTTGTTTTGGACTCTTTTGTAATTTACCCATATCTGAGGTTTTTCTTGCAGTTTTTTACATTCTTGTTGTGACTCACCTATTTTAATATCGTGATTAAGCTATTTGTGCCATGGGGCACCTTGTCACACCTTAGTTTGGTGGTGACCTCTCTTTAGGGTTGAGTTAGGGTTTTGCCCTCGTGGATGAGCTACCGTAAAAGCCAAAACTCAATGGTTCTCCTGGATGGTTGAGCTCTGATGGCTCTCCTTGGGTATGGATAACTTATGCTTAACCTTTAGTGTGTAAGAGTTGATGTTTTCCTCTCTTTAACTCCTTGTTCGATGGCCTACCTTAAGAAGGTGCACAAATAATGGTTTCCACCCTTGTTACCTATGGTTTCAACAACCGAAGGTCACCATGTGTTGGAACTTGATGGACATCCTGGTAAGCCATTATCCAATGGACTTGCATACTCACACAACCTATGGATCTTCTTCTTTGCATGGATGTGACCCTTTAGTCCATGGACACATGCCAAACCTAGTAGGACACCTTGACCTTCTCTCCCCTCTTACCCATAGTTTTATATACCTTCCCTCTTGCATGCAAAAAAAACCCTTTAGACACCCGTTCTTCTTACTCTATGTCTATATATATTCCCCCTTGGTTAGTTGAGAATAAGGAGCCCAAGGTAGAATAAGGTGGTCGATCTACATTGCATGTACAACTAGGGTTCAGATCTACCCTCTCTTGGTGATTATGGAGCTTTCTTTGCTTGTTCTTGACCTAAGCAAGTAAGGTTTCCCTCTTTTCCTTCATTTCCCTTGCTTTCCTACCTTATTCCCTCTTTTTCTTGGTTGGAACCATTGTGTTTCATGGTATATCTTTCTCTAGATCTTGAAGAACACTTCTTTCTTGCTTCCTTGACCTAGGGTTTTGCTTCCTTGCTTGGAGGAGCTAGCTTGGCCATGTGGAGTTCTCAAGCTAGGGTTTTTCCTTCTATCCTCTAGATACCTTGATGTTTGGATCTTCATCTTCTTTGTAGAGGCGATTTATATAACTTTCTTCACATTTATTGCTTACTACTTGTCTGCATTTACATGATCTTGCTTAAAAATGAAGCTCTAAGCATAAAGATACTACCTTTGCCTATGGTTTAAGCTTAAGTGATGTTTCTTGAGTATTTTATCACCATGTATAGACCTTAAACCTTGTTCACGAGCCTTCCTTGTTATAGGAATATCTAAACCTTGCTTGCATGTGGTCAAATTATGGTTTTTTCTTTCACAAATGATGGTCATACTTAGGGTTTTGATCTATTTTCCCTTCTTCTTTTACAACCTGATGGTTTGGTTCTTCTTGTTGTTTTGCTTGTCTTTGATGTGCCAATAGATGGTGGTCACTTAGATTCTGTTTTGGTTTCTATTCTTGAGAACACAACCGATCGTCATGTTTCCCTTCCTCAAATGATGGTTAGATTTTTCTCAAACGATGGTTTTTGGTGCTTACATGTAGTGGTTCAAACAATGGTTCATTTGGTTTATCAATCAATGGGTTTCCCTTGGTTTTTGGATCAGTTTTTCACCTATTGACAATAATAGATGGCTCCACTAGGTCCAATACTCTATGGTCTCACTGGATCCACAACCAATAGTTGTTCTGGTTCAACACCCAATGGCTCTTCTGACTCATAGGTGGATGGTTCTTTTGACTCATGATCTGATGGTCCACAACCGATGGTGGCACTGGGTGGTGATTCTTATAGGCCCTAACTTGATGGTTTCCCTAGTTGTATGATCCAAGGTCTTACTTGCATTCCATCTGATGGTTTTGTTTGTCTAAGTTTTGATGGTTTAAAATGGAGAACATGATTTAATGGTTAGGGTTGGATGTTCCAACATCCTATTATTTTGACCAAAACTCATGGTTTCATGGTTTGGTTCTGATGATGTAGATTTGATGGTTCTATGCCCATAACCTTGTAGTCTTACCTTTTCCATCATATGAATGTAAACTAATAGACACCATGATGAGCTAATGTGTAACGCAAATGTAGCATATCTTGTTACACCTAACCTTAATACACATAAGTGATAATGGCTAGTCATACTTAGTGTCCTTGTGTGATTTGTATGATGGTGGAATACTCTCTCCTAATGTTTTTGTAATCCTAATATGTTTCCATATGAACATCATAAGCTTCTTAATGCAATGTTATGCTAAATCTGTGTATCACAAGTATGGTGATGGTATGTTGAATCTTGTTATAAGGTGTAGAAAGATAATGATGTTCTTGCAGGTGATTATGAGAATGGTCTTGATGACCTTTAGTCATGTCTTGAGCCCTAACAGAGGTGTAATCCTCCTCATGATGTGATAAGTATTGGTATCCTCTGATGATGTGATAAGAAATATGTCTCATATGTTTTAAATCTTCTAGATTTGTTATATATCAATGATTGTTAAAAATAAATTAGGGTTTATATGTCCACTTGTTTGATGCAGCCTTAATTCACCCAATTGACATAACTAATCAAGTGAAACCCTAATCATGTAGTTTCCATGTGCCATAGATCCATTCCAATGTTAGGATTTGTTGTATGGTGAAACGATTTCTCCTTTAGTGAAAGCTCATAGTCATATTGAGTATATGCATGTTCAAAAGGATGGTTGCAGCCATACCTTGGTAGGGGAATAGTCGAAGCCATATCTCAGATGATGATGATTTAGTGTATATCATGTGATTGAGGACAACTACAGTTGTACCTCAAATGTTTGGGTTTTGTATATCCTAGTTTCACTAGTATCGTGACCTTTTAAGGGTGGACTAGGTTGTTCACCAGTGTCATGACCTATATACCAAGGACAAACTAGGCTATTTGTAGCTTGACTTTATATGTCACTGTGACAGACTAGTACTGTCTGAGGGTGGATGAGATATCAAGATTCCGTCTCTCTTACAGTTCTTGTATGGCACTAATTTCAACTTAACAATAGTCAGTTGGAGTTGAGTGGTATACATCAACTCCCCAGGGCTTAATAAAAGTCATAATCCAATCATGTAGTATATCTACTAGTGTTAAATACACTTCACATTGGTTGTAAACCCTTACCTTGTTTTCTTATTCTTCTTAGTCATTATGTTATGCATCTGCTCAGATGATGATAGTTCTACATGTTCCTTAGATATCTTGTGAATCAAGCTATTATCTGCTTAACCTACTTCATCTGTTTAATCTTCTTAAACTTGTTTAATCTGTTCAATAATATAACCTATTGTAGTCAATATCTGTTGGTTTGGAGTTACATCTCTTACGGGGACATGGACCTTACCCCATGGGTTACCACATCTTTTTAGGTGGTCTTTAGAAATGTGGTTAGGTTTGAGGTGTTGAAGAAGAGTAGCTTGGAGAGAAGTAGGAGCAGAAGGTTGGTTAGTAGTTAGTAGAGTACTAGAGTCATCCTTGTACTCTCAGGTCTGGGAAGGGGATGTTTTGTAGATGATATATACATCAACTCGAGTTTTTGGTAGTATACTGATGTTTGTATATGACATGTATATGTGGATCACATTTTTTGTATACATGTTTTTGGCCTCAACTACTAGATATTCATGTAAATACCTGATATGGTATATGATATTATGGAAAGGTTGGACCCTTTATGTAAATGTTTCAGAACATGTTTATGATGTTTAATTGATTTTAACTATTCCTCTTTTCTTCCTATGCGGTTAATTAGTAATTGATCAAGTTTTGAGTTTTGAGTAATCTCATTTAGCATGATAGTGTATCACATTTTAGGTTGGTATCAAAACTTTAGGTTTGTTGAGTCTACATGGACATAGGACTTAGGTTTTTTGTCTATTCTTACATAATCCAACATATCTGATTAGGGATTAGGCTTGTTCATTTCCTGAACCCATGTTCACTTGCATTCCTCCTCTAGTTAATTAATATCAATCTAAAAATTTTTAAATGTTGGGGGTGGATTGACTGCCTAATGGAAGTATTGGCACTAGTGTTTACCCTATAATGCGGTTGGTCTGTGTTAATGACAACAAACACATAATTGAGATATTAGTACATTTCAATCTTTGTGCTTGTATTAGCAAACATGTCTTACCAAACAAACATAATACATTTCCCCTAATCTTATAAAAGTACTCCAAAGTCATGCAACCCCACATCTTAAATGTTCATCTATAATGCAACAATTCTCCCAAGCATACACGTCTAAACTTATGAATCATCCATTGAGCTCTGATAGAGTATACATCATTAATAACATAATGAATTTCTCTAGTTATAGATTCTAAATTCATGCATTTATTAATAAAAGTGAGTTCAAAACATACAACCAAAGGCATTTATCAATTAGAACAAAATAGATTAAAATCATGACATATTCCATCCTTCCTCCTTTATTAAAGAACCACTATCTATCAGGAGGTGTAGCTACTCCCAAAGATAGTCTTGTCTTCTCATGAGGGTATTGATCTTTGTTGTTAGCTTATTGGTGTCTAATCTTTGTGTAACATACGAAATTATAGAGTACATAATTTCTTGAATTCATTGCCTGAAAAAGAGGGATGTGTTATCATCGCATCCCTAATTGCATGTAGAGTGTTCATGTGCTTCTGAACATGATGGACAAGAAACATCAAACCAATTCTATTTTGATAAAGACCCCTCCCACATTTATAATATAGCTTGTGGGGTTTAATAATCAACCAATAGCTGCATTTGAAACATCCATATAAACTCACACAATTCATGAGAGGCCAAAGGGACATGAAGGCATCCCATTTTACATTGTTTTAAAACTAAGTATAACAATAGAATTATTATGATACATTTACTTTAACAAAATATAACACTAGAAAAACTACTTACATGGGGAGGTTATAGTAATAAATGACTTAGCACATAGAGAAAGTCTTCAATTTTTCAATAATGAATTATGTAACAACTTACCAAACAATTTCTACCGACCACAAGTATGTTATAATATTGAAAGTACAAATCCAAGTCAATATGTTTCATAAAATAGTTTGTCTATGCCTTCATGTAGTACATCACCCACCTGAAGATCAAGTTGGGTAGTTTTAGTGGAGAGAATTCAACTCCACTGTGTCTTTTAGGACTATAGAAGAATAACAATCTTCCTCATCATTGTCCATCATGACAGCACCATCTTGTTCAAGTCGTATGAAGTTGTAGAGGATACAACATGCTACTATTATACAACATTGTGTATGGATGTGTTACGTTGCATCTTTCCTTAGATAAGCAGGCGTCCTCTTCAATACATTGAATGATCTCTCAACAATATTCCTTAATTGTTCATGTAGAAGGTTGAACAATTCCTTCATCTTGTTGTATGCTTGTGTGTTGCCTCTGTATCTAAGTGATAAGTTGTGTTTCCAAATGGGGAAAGAAATTGATTTGTGTTAGTGTATCCAGCATCAAGTAGGTAATACTTACAAAGCAAGGGCTTGAAACCTCTAGTCATTATCACTGATTGGAGGATCCTCATGTCTACTATAGAACCCTCCCACCACGTCAGAATGTATCTAAACTCCACGTCAAAGTCTACAATAGCCATGAAATTCAGAGAGACAAACCCTTTCGTGGTGCGACACTAATTCTACTTATCCTTTTTGACCAAAATAGGACTATGTATCCCTTCAAGCACCTCAATAGCATCCTAAAACAAGGTAGTAGTAAATTTCATTGCCAAAAAAACTATGGTATGCAACATACATGCATCATGTTTATTATTACCTAAAAGTATGGGTTTAACCTTGGGTCGTCCATGATCTAATGGTGTGTCATTGTGTATGTGGTGGGCATCATACTCATGTCACAAAGCACAAATCTCGTTCAAAGCCTTGTTGAATTTCCTGCTTGTTGTCTCACATGAGTGGATGTAGTGCTATACTAAAGCATGACTGGATTGCCCATGCCCAATCATCTAGAGGAAGTAGAACGTAGTCTCAACTGATGAACACCCCCACTACTTTCGAACAATCCAAGACTCTCAAGCTTATCAACCAAGTCTATAGAAGTGTGAGGTTCCATCTTGTAAAGGTCATACACCATCTTTCTATGTCTCTAATGATTTCTAAAACCTTTTGGTGACCACTTCTAATATTGATCGACCTAGGCTTGGATTACTTAATTCTTCATCAAATACATTGGAGTTATACATGATGGAATCTGCAATTCATTTAGCAATTAGGTTTGTTGATCATGAAATAACATCAAACATGTTTCTCAGTGTGTCTAGTCTTTCTCTATGAATGTTACCATAAATGGTGCCTACAATTGAAGTCGTGAGAACCCATTTATACAAGTGTGAAAACATAGTGATCAGGGTTATTGAATGTATTTTCAAAGGTGTACTTTCACATAAAAATGGAAAAGCATTGTTGTGTACATAGATAATAATGAATTGTATCTACAGTATCATATACTAACAAAGTAGTATAGAAATGTTCTCAAACATAATCATTAATACAATATGCCATAAAACATAAGATAATAATAAAAATCGATATTACATGGGAGATATATTCTTTTGTGGAAGATAGTGCAATCACGACTTTTGTAGGTACCTACGACGGTGTAAGACCTCTACTATGGTCTCCTGCATCACCACCTTAACCAATGTTCCACTTAGAAGAAGTACTTACTCTGGACCTAGGATAAGGAGGTGCACCAACTCTTGCATCACCACTAATTTTCTTCCACATGGATAACATACTAGAAGGGGTGGTGAATGGTGGAGATGGTGTTTATCAATGACCTCCCTGATGTTACATCACATAAAATGGTGACATTCTATCAGTGTTACTTCTATTGGAAATCATTTGTTGGAAGTGAATCCCTGAAGTGGAAAAAAAGCCACTATCCAATGTGAGGAAACCTCTGTAGTGCCTAAAACAAAGGTCCCACAACCACCCAAAAGTTTATCAGGGTTCTATAGAAGGCTAAGGTATATCGTTCCATTAGTGGAATCCTTGATGCAATTCATGAGAGGAGTAAAAATGGCCAACAATATATTTGGGAACGTGTCATTGAATTTTTTGTAAAATTTGTGTGTACTCCTACTTCTAACATAAACCAATTAACAACACCTTTTCATAATTTGTGCACCTTTTCATTCACTTGGGTGAATTCAATTACCATGCCATTTTACAAAAGAAATTGTTCAAGTGTGTGCCCTCCTTGCTTCCTATGTCTTTGACTTGAAGGTGTCCTTATCCTACTACATTGGTAATTCGCTCTGACATTGCCTCTCTCACTTTGAAATTCAAAGATTCCCATGCCACCTAAAAGTCCTATGTTCTCTCCTAAAAGATTCCAAGGTGACTATTGTGGTTGAGGTGAAGGAGTCTAATCATTTGCATCTAAGTCAACCACATCTTCATCCTCTGAGGCAACATCTGTTGGAAGGTGTTTGTCAGTTGAGGACATTTCATGGTAACTCATACTAATATTTTCCCCCATCAACTTGATATCATGGTAATGATAGAAGGCATGACTAAGTAGTTTTGCTAGCTCTTTTTTACCCAATAGGAAAGGAGTTTCATTAGGATGTTACATCAATAATTTATACTCAAATCCTATATTGAGTGTTGGTGAAATGTTTGGCATATTTTAAGTGTATCCCTCCATTCATGGGTAACGAGAAGTATGGGCTTGTTCCTTAAATTATCTCACTCGACACCACTAAGGTTGGCCATAGATTTCCGCAACACAAAGTATTTCTTGAGATTCTATCATCAAGTTTTCACCTACTCTAATGTCACGTCAAGCCTCCCCATTCTATTTTTCCAATCACAAAGTGTTTCCCTCCAAGCCACTCTAGTAATTTTTCAATCTACACATCTACCCATACAATATTTGCATCTCAATGTATCAACTAGAGCTTCATCGGCCTACCTAGACCATACAACACGGAGCCTCATGTCTTCAAAAGCCATATTACAAATGATACTGCAGTACAATGATGAGGGTGTAATAATGGAACCTAATGGTAAACAAAGGCATATTCAAAGGGGAATCAGACCCATACACACAGTTTGCTTGTGTGGTTAACATGCATACATGGTCTGACAATTTCACATGATGTACATAGGGTGTAAGTGTTTGAATGAATTAAAATAAAACTGTGTATGTGAAACTGAACAATCATACTGATAAAATATTCATATATGCATAAGCAAGATGATACACACCATTTGTTGAACTATAAATATTTATCAATAAGTGCAAAATCCTTTTTTTAAGGTTAATGAGTTCAAAATCTCATATTCAACTTGGTCTAAACAGCCTACTTGTACATTAACCTAGTTAGAAAAATAAGGGTGCAATAAAAAAGTTGAAGCATGCATTCAATAAATGTGGGTGTGTGCACATGGGTACTTGTTAACTGGCCATGATGTATACTACAAAAGTTATTCATTTTGGGTGTATGTCTGAAACTAACATGGAAAACATGTTTGACATTTTATGAAAACCACTCCTTCATTAACTAAATGTGTGCCTCAAATGAATGTGTGAAATCATAAGGGATTTAGGTTTAAATAGCCTTAAGAAAGGCCATGAATTAATTTTTTAAAACATGATGTTCACCAAACTATAGTGGCTTGTACTAAAGCTGCCACACATCATTTACATCAACCAATGACAACATTATCATAAAGAAACTTGTGTTGGCTATATGTTTAGGAAAAGCATACTTAAAGGGAATTAGACCCTATTAGGGATTATACTTAACAATGCATGGTCAACAATACTAAGACATATGAGAGTAACTAACATTCATACTGAATAACCATTTCAATTAATTAGCTTGATAAAAGGTGCATGTATTAAACGTGGACAACATGTTTAGGAAAAGCATACCAGATGGAATTCAACAATACTAAACTAACACAATGAGAAGTACATTCAATAGTTGGGGTAATACTTAACAATGATTTGTCAACAACACTAAACTAATTAAGAGCAACTAATGTTCATATTGAACATCAACGCCATGAACTAATTTGGTAATAATTGAGTAAACTATAATGACATGTCCTAAAGTGGACACACCTAACTTCCATCAACCAATTACATCACCATCATAAGGAAATTGTACATCTACTAAACATGTACAATATATTTAGGAAAGGAAAACCAAATGGAAATTAGATCTTGTTGGGCTAGGTCTAATTACCAACCACAAATGCATGGCCCACAATAATAAAGTAATTGAGGGTAACTAATATTGTACTGAACACCCAATGCCATGGATTAATTTGGTCAAACTTGATTTTCAGTAAACTTGACATGCACTAATGTGTCCACACCATAATTGTGTGTATACATACATAAGTAATGACACACCTCATATAAATGAAAAAATCATAATACAATCACAAGAAATCCATAATGTATACATTAATTGATCATGGTGAAATATGTTTAAGAAATATTCAGGAATGGATCTCAAACCCTATTAGAACTAATTTAGATTGACAATCACATGTTTTGAAAACATCTTGGCTAATACTTAACTAGGCATAGTGAACAATATTAAACAAATTGTGAGTACCTGATGTGATTGTGAACATTGAATGACTTGAATAAACTTGGTCAAACTTGATATTCAGTAAACAATTTGACCATACCACATTGTAAATCAAATAGTTTGGCCATACCACGTTGTATTCATATTGATATATACAAGTTTAGGTAAGGCATAACACGTTGATAATAAAAAAACATTAACAAAATGCACAATATATTTAGGAAAACCAAAACTGAACAAGTTCACATCATGTTTAGGAAAATACATACAATGTGGAACACAAGCAATTTTAGATAAGGTCCAAAATTAATAGCACATTGAGAATTGGATGTTAGAAATTGAGAATGCATTTAAAAAATTGGTTGAAAGATATTGATATGAATGGTCAAATTGGTTGATAGATATCGATAGGTACATGTCTTTCATGAAATAATATGTTTAAGAAAGGAATGTATGTACAAGAGTATTACCGATTTTGTTTATATTATAGATAAGTGAACCACTATAAAATGAAATAATAGTGGGTTGTCTGGGGCAAACCTACCATTTTACTCATCATGTAAACTGACCAAACAAATTGGAGAGGAACTCCCTAAAAAGTAATCAATGACTAACCATGCTCCAATGAGTTACCTTGTTAAGAGATTGACTAATAGTTAACAAAGAGTAATCTATCATCTCAAGAAACAACTTAAAAATCATGCTCCAACAAAATCTAAGGTCAACCAAGAGAAACTTGGGTGTGTGGACATTCATTGATGGGTACTTGGTAAATGGCCATGATATGCAATAGAGAAGTATTTCATTTTGAGTGTATGTATGAACTAGCATGGCAAACATGTTTGACATATTTAGAAAAGCCATGTGTGCATCAATTGAACGTGTGGTTGAACTGAACATGTGAAATCATAAGGAATTTAGGTTTAATATGCTTCTCATGAAATAAGATGTATAACAAACTGAATTTCCAAGTAACTATCCCAAGTATGGCCAACATGAATTAATTTGCTATTGATAGGTAAAGGGGTTTGTCATGAAATGAGATGTAAAATAAAGGAATGACTGTACATGGACATAAAGGATTTAAGTTTTACATTTAAATGAAGCATGATATTACATTTAAAGTACCACATATGACGCCCCTCTGTATCCAATGTTAAAACATGATGTCTTACACCTAATGTAACTTTGTCATATGTTATTTGCTAATTTCATGTCCATTGAGAAAAAAAATCATTGGACTATAATGAACAATAAATTTTTGGTCAACAAATTCATACCATATGAAAAATCAAACAAAAAAACTAGGGCAATATTGAAGAAGGTATATTTGAAGCAATGGATCAACCAAAATGTGGTTGGCATTAACAATGATTTGAGAATTAGATGTCAGAAAGTGAGAGTGCATTTAGAAATAATAGGGTATTTGTATATCAAACCTTGGTAGGGTTACCTCACAGTAACATCCACGATTTTGACAAAAATAAGTGGGTCCATGTCAAATTAAATGAAGAGTAACCAAATAAAAACGTCCACAAAATTGAAGTCCAGGTAGTTAGGGACGGGTGAATCATGTCACATTAACTCCTAAAATTTTGACTAATAGATTGGGCACATGTCAATAATTATGAAGGAAAGCTAAGCACGACATGAAATACCCATGGGAATGACTGCACTAGGAAATAGGACACAAATTACCCCAGAAGAAATGTATCAGGAAGAAATTCAGTGCAACGATTGACCTATGAAGAAGAGTCATATAGTAACGCATAAAATACCAAAGACATGAAAACAAGACTTTAAAGCTAGAATTCCATGGGAAAAACCTTAGGTGACACCCGTGCGGGAATGAAACTGAAGATGAAACCTTAGCTCAATCGACACATCCTTGACGTCTAGAATCGGGAACAGGGGAGGGGGTGGTGTTAGGTCGCAAAGAATATGTGGACCCGAGCGTCGATCGTGAACTTGGCCGATGGAGAAGAATCACTTTGAATGTGTGCATAGAGGAAGCGAGAGCAGAACCGGCATATCAGGGGGTGTGTGTGTCAAGAGGCACTGAACGAGGCGACATTGCCAAGTGACCCAACACGGCACAATGATCATGCTTGCAAATATGATAACAAACAAACCAGGTATCTGAATCCCGCCCATCCAGACCAAGACCGAACTGGTCCGATTATGGAATCCCAAAACGGGTTATTATATTGATTTCATCCAAACCAACTTAAGCCGACTTGGCACAAAAAGCCAAGCTTCAATTTGAATCCCATCCTCAATCAAACAGGGGCATAGTGCCGGAGTAAGATGTCCCGTGAGGGGATGGCTTCGAATAAAGAAACTGCTAGAAGGACCTCTAGGCTAGGGGTGGCAATCGTGTCCGGGTTAAGCGGGTGCTATTTCGGGTCAATTCAGGTCAGATCAAATACACTCAATCCGAATCCGACTAAAAAATAATTTCAGGTCATACTACTCGACCCGAACCTGAAATTATTATTTGCGGGTTTGACCCGATGAACCCGGGTGGATCCGAAAATATCATGTTATGTGCAAACCCAAAAACAAAACCCAGAAAACCCGAAAATACAAATCCGAAAATAAAAACCCGTTAGACTCGAAATTGCTGCAGAATTTGTTAGTTAATTAGTGTTTTACAAGCAAAGACTTGTATAAACTATATTATTTTTATGTTTGAATGTGTTTAACTTTTATAATGCTAAAATATGAAATATATATATATATATATATATATATATATATATATATACATATACATACATATATGAAGACATAATTTCGGGTCGATTGGGTTTTGCGGGTCGAGAATTGCAAACCCGGACCCGACCCGTAGATAATTTTGGATTTTTTGGATTCGGGTCAATTCGGATCGGGTCGAAAAATCAAGATTCAAACCCGCTTTAGTCAGGTCGGGTCGAGTCGAACGGGTTGGGTCGAGTTTTACCAGCCCTACTCTAGGCTGCCATAAGTTGTAGTACGTGGGAAGCAACAGATGCAACAGGGTCTGTTTCCCACCCGCCACCCCTAGGTCCTTATTTTATTATCTTTTCCTGCCAGGCCAATCCCCTGATTGGGCAACTACAGAGGTTAGGTCCTGGCATCCTCGCGGAATTGTCCAACTCCAAACCGTTGCCTTCCATCACACTCGCTGTCCGTTAAGCTTGGCACGGACGGAGACAGAACATCGGCTAAGGATGGCGATTGAATGATAATATAAACAGACAATCGTCATTCGAGGCCATCTGGTTTCCTTTCCTGCGCCACGGTTTTCAACAGTCTTGTTAAATTTCGAGTTTTTTTGGGGGGAATCCCCAAGTTTTACGGAAATTTTACGAATCACGTTACATTTTCATCCTAAATCACGCCTTTCTCATTCTCTCCTCGTCATCCATCCGTCAAGTTTGAAGGGTTCTTTTTCATTTACGCTTTTTTTCGTTAGTTATTATCTTGTCTTAATTCTTTTTTTTATATAATTTATATACTATGACAACATTACCAATGATAAGAGATTAGCACAGACAAAATTCCATATCAAAAGCGATCAAATTAGGCTGATCGGATTCTCCAAGAGTGAGTCTCGCAATTGACCCTACTTGAATTCTAATCACTCTTCAAAATCCAGTTCAAGCCGGAATTGTTAAAGTTATGATTTGAAACCAACTTGTACTCGAAAATCGGTCAATGTACTCAAAAAGGAATTGAATCAGCTAGGTACATCGATATCCTAATTCTGACTAATTTAAATTTTTTTGTAGTCTGACCTGGAATCCACTTGGATATAAATTTGATCGGAACTTGAACTAAAGTAGGTTATTAATGTTAAAACTCGCAAATTGAATGAGCTCAGAATTTCAGTCAATTTTTTTTTGAAACCAGAATACGTCCCAAACTGTCAAAACCAGTACAATTTTTTGTCAATTGGGATCCGGTGCAAGGGTTCCTAGGTATGACAGACAGCCTTAAGATGAAAAATAGATATTAACCAATTTCGGTGAGATACGTATTTGAGTTTATTGAAGGCACTACAACCCAAACCGAAATGGAGTAGATTTTTTTAGCATATTAAGCGACATGATTTTATAATGTAAAAATCAACATTATACATAAAACAAAGTTGATCGCTAGCTCATCTACTATATTATAAACAATTTAGACCCAAGTCAATATTCATAAGTTTGAATGTCAATATATGAAATTCGAGCATCTCATCCGCATTTGGTGTCTATTTAAGTATATGATCCACACCGGAAATGTTAGAATATTAACATATCCATTAAAGTAAGGGGATTTTGTCCCACAATTTGAACATCCATAAAGATACTTACTTGAACGGTTTCAAATCTTTATAAAATATTAAATTAATAACTAGATCAGTATGCTCTAGAGTTATATGTTATAAAACTAGATATCCTACAAAATATGTCGATGTTGTTGGAGAGAGAGGGAACGAGTGAATTTGATTTGTGCCACGCGCCATGCACGGTTTCATTAGTCACAATTATATACACAATGTCCTTTACAAGACTTGCCTCGCAAGGCTCACATGATACTCACGTGACAACGTGAGGTTTAAATACAGACTCTGTTATTTGTTATTAGTCAAAAGACATGAGGATAAAGGACAAATAAGACCTATATATTAACACCCCTAGAAGCTTTGTTTCAGAGAATCCAAGACCGAGTTTGTATATAAGATGCCGAAAGAACTCCTTGGACAGAGCCTTTGTCAGAAGATGTGCTATTTGATCCTTTGAACATACAAATTTTGTCTTAATATGACCCAACGCTACTTTCTCCCTGATGTAATGATAATCCAATTCTATGTGCTTAGTTCTTACGTGAAGGATGGAGTTCACAGTCAGATACAGGGCACTCAGGTTGTCACCGTAGAGTATAGCAGGAGAGCTTTGAAATATTTGCAAGTCTCACAGCAGATAAGTAAATCAGGTCAATTCAGCGGCAGTCAGCGAAAGAGACCTATACTAAGCTTCTATACTAGATTTTGCAACGGTGGGTTGTCTTTTTGATGACAAGGGAACACATGTCTTACCAAGAAAGATGTAGAAGCCAGTAGTGCTTCGTCTGGTTAAGGGGAAGCCAGCCCAGTCTGTGTCAATAGTAACTGAGAGGTTCTAATAGACAAATAATTGAATACCGTAGGTAATAGACCTTTTATGTTACAACCCCAAATTTTGGATTTCTTTTGGTGAGAAAGGTAATTTCTCGTATTAAAGATATTTGGACAAATAATGATATAATTTATTGTGAATAAATGGATTTCGTTTAAAATAGTCTTGTTGTTTGATTTGTGGGCTTTATTGGCTATTGGGCCCAATAACAAGGAAATTCAATTAATTGAGTTGTTGAGAAAAGAGAGATGAGGTAGAAACCTCTAGAAGGCAAAGGAATGTAATCTAAGAAAGAATTGTATACCTTTTGGGTTCTTTGGGTCCCAAGGAGTCCAAAGTTGTAAAGATAAAGCAACAAGAAAAGAAAAGACCAATAAAGTATTTCCTTGTTAATAAAGAAATTAAAAACATTGATGAAATATGGAAAATAAGTGAAAAGAGGTATAATAGAATAATCCTTGGTGGAATTTCGTATTCTAAGGATTCCTAATGATAAAAGGAATACAAATGCGGAAAACAAAAGAAAAATAAAGAGAAATCCTCAAAAAGAAATATTTTAATACACATGATAATGAAGAATAATGCATTTAGATGCATCTAGAAGGATAATGAGTATCCAATAAAAAGGATTTCAAAATAATAGAGTTTCTTGGGATCCAAGGAGTCCCAATGAAGAAAGAGGAAAGAGAAAATACCAATTTTGCAAAATAAAAAGATAATGTGATACATTATTAGCGAATTTGGTAAAAAGAAAGTATTTTCCTATTAAATGAAAATAGAATTTCATGCCTTTAGAATAAGGGGCAAGTACTAAGAGAATAAAAGAAGTTATTTTCGAAATCTTAAGATCTAGAGCATAAAGAAATATCAAGGAGATAAAATTCGGATTTTTTTCCTAATGACTAAGGGATATGAATAATAGGATTTCTTGTAAACAAGGAAAGGAGTTTTCTTATAGACTATGGGACTAGCTCTCCTCATGGGTAGGCATGCTAGGATGCTGCTACCCATCCCTATAAAAGGGACGGATCCACAGACTTGAGTTTTTCCTTGTCTCCCACTCTTCTCCTCCTTCTTCTTCTTCAAACTCGTTCAAAACTCTAACCGAAGAAGATGGTGTTGTCTC
Organism: Alisma plantago-aquatica; assembly: GCA_963693085.1. Classification (NCBI taxonomy): domain Eukaryota; kingdom Viridiplantae; phylum Streptophyta; class Magnoliopsida; order Alismatales; family Alismataceae; genus Alisma; species Alisma plantago-aquatica. Next base: position 137,740,421 of record OY856409.1, read on the forward strand.
GAGGGCGCCGAGGAGTTGTATTGGAGTTTCGTTGAAGTCTCGAAGTACCCACGACGACCTGGGATGATCGGCTATCATCCCCAGGCCCACGGTCACCCTGCAGCACCTGCAGAAGGCAGGTGACATGGCAGCAGGTCACACGGCTGCCCGCTCAAACCAATCACCTAGAGCGTGAGATAGGTGGCGCCCCAAGGGCGGCGGAAATAGGAGAAGGTTCGGTGGCAGCCCTCGGGCCTTAGGGGAAGGGAAGGAAGGACTGCAGCGCGGCTGCAGGTGGTAGCGGAGTTGCATGTCCGTTCGCTTCAAAACCCATCACCTCAGCAGTGGTTTGGAGAACCTGTAGGGGCGGTGGAGACCTACTAAGCTAAAAGGATGACTCCCTATCACCGTCGGGGTCCAAGGATGGAGAGAAACGGTGCCCAACCGCGGCTAGGGCGGCAGCACGACGTCGGCCCAAGGAAGAAGGTGACCCCTTGGTCATTGGACGTGTGTACCCTCTGAGATGCAAAGAAGCAAGTAGTCGTGCCAAGGGCATATTGGTAATTCGGTTATGTTTCAAACAGCAACGTATTGCATGGAGGAGGCCGACGTGGCAGCCCCTCATTGGCCCAAAATAGATAATTTTACAAAATTCATATCTCAATAACTGTAGCTCGGATAGATGCACATTATACATGAAAGTTGCTTAGAAAAATGAGGGGAATCCATTAAAAATATAATTGCAGTCTGATTCCTTTTGCAATTCGAAAAGTAATGGAAGTTATTAGCTTTAGATGTAATACTGTTTAAAGAACCCTATTTTGATATGATTAAAGTGATTAGTAGGGTTTAATAGATGATTAAAGTGGATATTAGCCTGTTAATGATAAAAGGGACATTAAGAAGAAAAAGGATGAACTTTGCATATAATTAGTTAATTTAGAGTTTCATATGCATGAATATACTTAATGGGCCTTAAAACCCTAATGCTGACTAATTCAACTATTAATGGCTTTAATTGATTAATTTCATGATTAAAGTTGGAATATGCTGAATCTAAGCTATTTCGAGCATTAAAGTTCCTAATTTGTGGATAAATACCCTAAATGTAGTAATTAGGGTTTTCTCATGAATAAAAGGTGGAATTAATAGCAAATCGAGTTCATATGTGATTTGGACCATAATGAACTATGAATTGATGATAAATGTGTATAATGATCTTGTCATGAATTAAAGGGATAAAAATAGTAGCTTTAATGTAAAAGAGGCTTAATGAACTTAATTAATGGTTAATTCTTCCTTTAATCTGAAATTGAGGATTAGATGTGGAAGTAATTAGGGTTGGTGATCAATTGCGTTAAATTAGGGTTTAAATAGTAAAAGATGAAGGGAAACCCTAATTGCAATAGAAACCCTAAAAGTGAAACCCTAGGAAGTGAGCTAGGTTTAATGGATCTGGATGACATGAATAATAAAAAGGGAATTACGTGATTATTTCAGGATCTTGTTGAAAATGCTTACTTGCTTGGATTCTTATTTGCATGGATATTTCTGTTCAAATTGTCAGATCAGGTATGCGGTTAATTATGAATAACCGCCTTAGTTTCTCGAGGATTTTCCAGATGGTTAATCGCATTGAATGCAAATTATCTGTTTGGATGTTCATACTTGCAAATCATAAAGTCACTATGATTATCACATTAAAAAAAATAGAAGTATGTATTCTCACCTACATGCCACCCTGATGGATGATGTCAAAGGTCAGGCCCAGATGGGTAGACCAATGGACACCTTGAGTGATGACCTCAGGCACCAAGATCGGGAATGAGAAGGTGGCATATGATATTGCATGACTAGTGGCCACCATGAGTGGTGACCCCCAGGCACCAAGCTCGAGATTGAGAAGGTGGCCTTAAATCATTGGCAAAGGAAACCCTAAGGTGGGTATGCCAGGGTTAGGGCAAAAGTGGTGGAGAATGTCATTCTGAAAAGTGTAAATTGGCTTGTTAATTAATTTGATTGTGATTATTAAATTGTTAGACATATTTGCAAGTTTTTGGTTGTTCCGACATACCAGTATATTTCGATATACTGATCGGCGTTTTGTTTGTCGGCGTTTTAGGAACAACAATTGAAAGAACAAACAGTAAAGTGACACATCGTGGAAATAAGAAATAAAGTGCAAGGAGGATTAGATAGAATAATTCAAGACCTGGATAGATAGATTTCCAAAGTTTTCAAAGGTAAGTAAAGTTTTAATTTTATACCAAATTCCAGTTAGTTAGTATAATTTCATAATTATTATTGATTATTTGTCGAACCTTTGATCATGTTAATTGAATAACGACTCTGACCTTCGGGTCTCCCTTAATTGGGGGTTACCGGGAGATGGGGTCGTTACATTTTATGTATCTCAGTATACGTGTTATCAGAGACATATGTATGGTATTAGGGTTATGAAGGAATTGACATGCTAGATTAACCACATATGTTATATCAGGATGTGTGAGATTTAGATATTGAAGTGAACCAACTATTCTGCGATAACTGATTGGATCAGGTAGAGGTGTCCCCGTCATGCTTATATAATCTCGTAATAAAGAGGGGTTGATGAGAGTTCTTATTAGTTTACAATCCAGCATGTCTTCCCTTTGAAGAAGATCATATGCATATTTTTCCTAATGAAGAAGGATTCCTTCAGTATTATGTTCTTCTTCAATACCCAAAAAATAATGAACTTGAATCTCTAAGGGAAAATTCCTTTTCCAGTTCACAAAAGAAACTTCATATTCATTACTTCCAATTATCAGGATATCATCTACATAAAGTAGAAGGTAGATAAGAGCTTTTGAGTTTGCGAGGACAAATAAGGATGAGTTGGTAACACTAGAGACAAAGCCAAGTTCAAGAAGGTAGTGATTAATACGATTGTACCAAGCCTTGGGCGCCTATTTTAGGCCGTATAAAGCTTTATTCAATCTGTAGACATGTGTTGGAAGATTCTCATCCACAAATCCAGGAGGTTGTTTCATATAGACTTCAATGTCTAAGACGCCATTTAGGAACGCATTACACACATCAAGTTCTCTGAGAGACCATTTTTGTGAAACAACAATGGTGAGAACTACTTTGATAGTGGGTGGTTTAATAACTGCGTTGAATGTCTCCAAGTAGTCAAAACCTTCCTCTTGATGAAAACCTTTAGAAACCAACTTGCCTTTCAACCTATTTAGGGTTCCATCTGATCTTATTTTCATCTTATACACCCATTTACAACCAACTATATTTCGATTGGGAAGTCATGGTATAAGGGACCAAGTTTTGTTTGACTGTAACGCAATTAGTTCTTCTTTCATAGCTTGTAACCACCCTGAGTGTCATTTTGTAGCTTGCAAACTTCTAGAAATCAGATGGACAGTTGTGATAATTAAGTTGTACTTTGCATTTGGTTTCACAACTCCAACCATCCCTCTAGTAGTCATTCCATGGTTGTTTACAATAGTGGGAGTATTAGAACTGATAAGTTCACTATTTGTATTTTCATCATATTATGTTATAGCAACATTTGATTTGTCATACTACAACACACTATGAAGTGATTGTATTTCTAGTTCAGAATTAGAATGAATTTCTTTGTCAAAGCTTGACAAGGCTGATACAGATTGAGTAGAGACTTGTTCTTGATAAGAGGTCCATATGACGTTTGAATCTGCAGAGAGAACATTTTGTAGTTTATCATTTATATTGTGAATGTCCACAGTCTCAACATTACGAATATCAATATTGTGTATAACAATATTGGCGTGTGACTGTTTAATAGCATCTTTAGGCTATGAGCTTCGTGTGTATCCTTCATATTTTAAACTAGAAGTGTTGCCATTGAATTTAGATAGAAGAGAGTTTCTTCTGAAGCAGTCATTTGCACTGCCTTGTCTTTCAGAGGAAAAATTAATTCATTGAACACCACATGTTTAGAAACATACATTCTTCCAGAAGGCAGGTGAAAGCATTTATGGCCTTTGTGTTGTAAGTTTATCTAAGAAATATGCAAGGGAAGAATCTAGGATCCAATTTGTCTTGACTATATTCATGAAGATAAGGATAACAGAGCGTGCCCAGTACTCTTAGATGACTTTAATTGGGTGGAGAGTTGTATAGAAGTTCAAATGGTGATTTCATATTAAGCATAGGTGTGGGAAGTCTATTTATCATATATGTTGAGGTAGCAAATGATTCTTCCCAGAAGTGTTTAGGTAAATTTGCTTCAAACAACATGCGAGTCCTAAATCCACAACGTGTCGACGTTTCCTTTCAACTACACCATTTGGGTCGGGTCATGAGGACAAGAAACTTATTGTAATATGCCCTTACTATCCAAGAATTTTTTTTCAAATGAACTTCAGAAACTCAGCTCCACCATATGTTTGTAAAATTTGAACAACCAAACCAAATTGATTTTAAAATCATATTATAGAGAGAAACAAACAGATTACAATGTTCACTCTTTTGTTTCATAGGCATGAACTAGCTATATCGAGTATAGTCATCAGTGAAAAGAACATAGTAGAATTAATTGTGTAGAGAAGGCACATACACCTTTCCCCATACATCACAATGAATCATGTAACATTGTCGTTCAGACCTTATGTGTTTATGAAAGTAGGAAAATTTCTACTCTTACTTATTTTGCAGCTATTACATACTCCACTATAGCGAGAAAGACTAGAGATGTCATAATTGTGACATAGTTGCTGAATAATTTATTTGTTTGGGTGTCCCAGACGTTTGTGCCATAGCTCTCCTGAGACTTTATTGAACCTGTTAGAGAAGAAAACTTTTGGTTGAAAGTTTGAGAGCAGATAGAGTTCGTATTCACAACTACCCTTGGCCAAAGTGTTGTGTGTCACCTTATCCTTGATGTATACCATATCGTCAGAAAACAACATAATAAGTAAATAGAGAGATTAAGTGCCACACAGGCAACATATTTTGTTTAACCTGATATACTACAAGAACATTATTTAGGGGAATAGGAGTGACATTATTCAATTTTCCATCTCCAATATACAAGATAGGTAAAAAATTACCGTCTCCAACCATTATTGAATCAGGTTTGTATAGATTACATGAGGTTTGGACGACATGGTATGTAGTACTAGAATCAACGTGCCATTCTGAAAGATTAGGTTCAGTAACCCTTAGTGCTGCAAGGGCTGCAGATAGTGTTATCAGTGAGTCCTTTAGGTGTGCTTTCATTTTGTAAACCATTGTCAAACCGATGCCAACACCTAAGGGCATCATGACCTCTTTTTCCACAGATTTGGCAAAAAATGGGGACTCTATTGTGATTGCCATCATGAGCATTGCCAATACTACCTCCAGTATGTTGAGCAACTTGAGTGAAGCCCCGTCGTTGAGAAGTAAAGTACGAAGCATTTTGAGTAGATCCACTTCCAAGAATCCCCTACACATAGTTGTTAGTTTGGTTTCCACCTCTTGCTATGCTAGAAGATCTACACCTTCCATTATTGTTATTGTGATTATAAAAATGTTTTCGATTATAAGTAACTTGTTGAAAGGGATGTCCAACATGAGATCTATTTGCAAGAAACATTATAGACTAGCTAGTAGAAGATCGTCTTGCCTTCCTTTCAAAGTATTATAGTAGAGGAATTATCTCAGTATATTCAACATAGAGATTACAAACCCCTTGTAGTCAGCTGTATCTAGAGCATTAATAAGAGTGAATACCTTTACTTGGTCATTAATTGTGCATCCTATAACGTTTAATTGAGCACATATAGTCTTGAACTTGCAAAGATAATCGGCCAGAGAGTCGTTACCTTTTTGAAATGTTCGCAATTGGGACTTTAACTCAAATTCATGAGATTGAAAGGATTCATCAAACCTTTTATTCAGAGTAGTCCAAACTTGTGCTGATGTTTATCATCCTATGACTTCTCCCATCACTTCTTCAGTCAGCGATCCAGAGATCCACACCTTTGAAAGCTAATTTGTCTTCATCCATGCTCGATGTCGAGGATTTAGATCATGAATTCCATTATCATCTAAAACCAGAAGAGGTGGTTGTGTCTAAGAACTTTCCAAGAAACCTTCCAAGAAGCATGATTCCTCCAGCGTGTGAATTTGTGACTCCCACAGAAGGAAATCATTCAGATTTAGTTTGATAGATAAGAAGTTTGAGACATTGATGCCAATCGAGTAAGATAAGGGGATGTCGGGTCGGAAGTCAAAGAAGAAGAAGACACAGTAGGAGACAAAGCATAACAAGACATATCTATCACATGATGCTCGACATATTATGAGAAGTAGATTTGAGAAGAAACTTTCTTTGATTGAGGGAACATGCCAGACAAAGCCAATACCAGGAGAAATCGCTAGAGACGGGCGATGTAAGATCAGACGGGCGATGTAGAGATGAAGCCGAAGAAGAAGGGTGCTTGCACGACATCGGCTGTGGGAGTGAAGAAACCTTAGGAAGCTCTTGTCTTAGGATTGGGAATGAGCGGGAGCTCTCTCCCACTCTGATACCATGTTTGAGAAAGATGGAAGGGGCAAATTTGATTTGTGTCACACGCCAGGCACTGTACCATTAGTCATAGTTATATACATAGTGTCCTTTACAAGACTTGCCTCACAGGGCTCACATGATACTCACGTGATAGCGTGAAGTTTAAATACATACTCTGTTATTTGTTATTAGTCAAAAGATAGAGGATAAAGGACGGCTAAGACCTATACATTAACACATGTATCATGGGTTGGACTACTGTAAACAAACTTGGACCCAAACTATTTTAACATCTGATTTATAGGCTATCAATGATATGTTCTATCTCATTAATCCGATCCTATTGAGGAAAAAAACTTACTTTCATATTTTGATTTTGACAATTTGGAGAAGATCTAAGTACAAAAAGATTGACTGAAATGGTGTACATCAATTCCAAATATTAATAGTCAGAGTCAGTTTGAGGTTCAGATAGATCTTTGCTTTGGTCGGTTTTGTCCACCTAGCTGGTACATTCTAATTTTGACAAATTTTGGTGATTCTCAGGTTGAATAGGTTGATGAAAATCTGAGTATAAGTAAATTTCAAGTTATAAATTTAACGATTTAGAATGGTATTTGGTATGGACAACGTGAATAAAAATTTGAGTTGGGTCAATTATAGATCTAGCTCTCAGACCTCTTGTGTAAAAGACCTGAAATTGACTTAAATTCGAGTTGGATCAATTATGGGTCTAATTCTCGACCTCTTGTGTAAAAGACCCAAAACGACTTGGATCCGCAGTTTTGTCGACACTATATTTTCTAATCAATGAAATGTTGTATATAATATAAAATGATAAATGACAAAACAAACTTAAGATAAAGTGTAATAAGTTAAAGCATATTAAGGAGGTACTTTCAAAAAAATATATTAAGGAAGACATATGAATACTTTTATAGTGAAACTAGTGAACGCACACGTGCACATGCACGTGACATATAAAATTTGTTGGAAATGTACAGGGAGAGGACTCGTCCGTGAAAGGGTCCCTACAGTAAAAGATATTTGTGTTGGTTGTTTGAAAGAAGAGAATTAAGGAACCGTTTCCGTGGGATGGAGAGAGAAATACAGAATTAAAGATAATAAAAGTTAATAGGAGAGTAGTGTGAGAATAAATATTTGTAGGAGCAAAATTCCTTGAAAAAAGGAGAGAAGAGAGTGAATCAAGAAGAGCGCATCATCAAACTCGCTCTTTTTATAGTAGTATAGATAGAAGGTTGTCGGCCAACAAGTTAGCACCACCAACCCGTCAAAGAGTTGGCGGAAGGACAACGGCATGAGAACGAAGAGGGTTTTGTTTACGATTACCAAAATGCAACGGCTTTTATAAGATTCTTGTGAAACTAAAGGAGATATTCGGAAAGAAAAACTCCCAAAATTTTCTGTGGGGACCGGGATCGTGGGAAGCAGTTATTACGTAGCAGCTGTATCTTGATCGGGTCATCGCCCGCTTGAGTTGAATATTCTCCGGGCCGTATCTCAAGTGGTTGGCCGTGGGAGACACACAAATCAGAAGAAAATTGAGAATCGGCGGCATGAGGAGGCACAGCAGGTTCGTCTTTAGCCGGCCGTCCCAGCTGGATGCAGGTGGTGAAGTGGATATAGTTGGCAACGCGGCGGTGCAAGGAATCTCATAGCTAGCTAGAAAAAGGCTGATTATTGAGAATAACAAGGTTTATTCTGTTGGAAGAAAGAAAGAAAAAACTTAACCGCATTGGCAGCAATTTCATAAGTGCGGTACTTGAGAAGAATCTGTTGCATGTCTCCTCGTCTGGTGATTACTGAGGTGGTCGCTTAATTGATTAAATCAACATCATTGATCTCAGCACGTTCGGACCTCTACATGTCTGCCGGCAAGCATGATCTGTGTTTCGGTGGAGCTCAAGCTGGTAAGCTTATTAGATAAGGGGGTTGTGTGGAGAAAGCGTGTGCGTGGTTGTCATAGCAAGAGGGACTGCCGTAGTTCAGAGACATATTTTAGAGCTTCTTGTTTGTGGGGGTATATATGGACACCACATGATGTTTTGCTTAGGGTTAATGGTGTACAAAATAATGGGTATTTAATCTCTTACATATTTGGGATGGAGATCTAACCAGTCGCTGATCATAGAAGGAGGCTAGATCATATATATATCAGAACCATGGGCACACAATTAAGAGGAGTTAGGCTAGCTGTTGCTTTCGTTAAATTAACTTAAAGTAAAGAGCGCTCTGTGAAGCTGTGATCAACTACTATATACATGCATTGAGTTTTGAAGGACAGAAAAACAGAAGCAGTCAGGGACTATTTATACAGCTCAAGGGGGGCAGCAGTAAGCTACTTTTACTTTCAATGTGACGAAAGATTTGAGAAACAAACAAGTAATGGGATGCTTGGAAAATATTACTAAATGATGTTTTATTATCCAGAAAATCTTTAGATCTCATGGTATGTAATGTACATGAACAAAATTATATACGAAAAGGAAAAGGATTAGTTATTTGTGACTGCCATTAGAAGAAGAAGGAGGTCAGAAAGAAGGGGTAAACACGGTCAACGCGCCTGTCCAAGAAGCGACGATCTTCGATGGAACGTCAGGGCTCATACGCTTCCAGCTGCAGTGGTTCGTCGCCTCGTCGGAGCCGTAGTCAGGCTAGCAGGACAAACACCTTTTCATCAACAAAACAAACCAACTCCCAATCAATACGACCGGACAGAAGCCTGCTTCGACGCCTCCTTCGGGAATGGCAGTCCAAGGAACTCAACAGCCGATCTCGCCATAACGACCTTAAACTCCTGGAAGCTAATCACCCCATCCCCATCCGTATCCGCCTCCCGCATCATTGACTGCAGCTCCTGGAACGTCAGCGGCGTGCCCATGGTAGCCATGGCTCTCGCAAGCTCGGGTGCGGTGATGAACCCGTTGCCGTCACGGTCGAATGCCTGGAACACGGCCAGGAGCTGCTGCTGGTCGAGGAGGGACTGCTCCGTGGCAAGGAGTGGCGAGATGGCGTCTACGAGCTCGTCGAACTCCACGGTCCCGTTGCCGTTAGCGTCCATCCCGGATAACAGGCCGTGGATCTGGTCGCCGGTGGGTTTCAGGCCCAGGGAACGGAGGAGGGCGGCGAGTTCCAGGTGGGTTAGGCTGCCGTCGGAGTCCATGTCAAAGCGGTCGAAGATCTCCCGGAGCTGCTTTAAGTGGCCGCCTTGGAGAACGCGGGTGTAGGTGCTGCAGCCCATGATGACGGCAAAGATCGGTCGGCGGAGGAAAACAGAGCGGAGCTCGTTGCCTCAAGAGGAGACACCACCGGCGCCCGGAGCCGCCCGCGTGTGTTGACCTTGGCTATGTGCCTGAGCTAGCTGCTACCATCGCTTGTCAATTTGGGTACACGCCGATTTATGCCGTCCACTCCTCTCCTATTTAGGAGTAGATGGGCGTGGGAAGCTGAGTGGAAGTCATGAACAAGCCTATCGTCGTATATCAATGGGCCCAACGAAGGCGACATCGGCGATTAAAAAATACAGCACGTAGTTATACTGAAGTGGTATAAGAAATGATAACCATGATTAACAAAAAAAAAAAATCAGATGATGGCTGATCGTACCCAATACTACATTATAACCACCAGAAGAAAGCCAGCAATGAAAGGTGTGTGCAAGCAGCGCAAAACAGTCAAAAGTTGATTACGCGGTTTCATGACAAGATAAAACTGTTCCTAGATCAATTATACAAACTTGACCTTATCATTCTCAGACTTCAATAACACGGACCTGGTTGGACACCTCCTCGTTTGACTCGTTCAGTTTTACAACTTTACACCTAATGCAGCGTAAGTCGTCAATCTAAGCTTCAGCGCAATCCCAGTGACCAATGTAGACGCATGACTGAATCCAAACTTTGGACCCAACCCGCTCCTTACCGGGACGTTGTCCTTTCCAAACACTTTGTCGGTGCCAACGGTGTAATTAACATATTCAAACAGATCAAATATGGTGTTTGGTGTACTGTCAAATAAATAATCACTAAACACGCACTTCATACAGGGATATACCCATGTACATGATTAACAAATTATATCGATCTCGGTTTCTCTTTGGAATGTTAAACATTGTATCATAAATGGGCTTTCGTTTGACAATTTATAGCAGCTACAACAAACGAATCCCTTCAACTAAAACACATGAAAAATACCTAAAATCATGTAGAATGACACTATACAATGAAGATTTCCCAATTTCTTTCTCGATGAAGTCATGCCTCCAAGTTTTTGTTGTAAGATCAAAAAACTTGAACAACATATTTTGTTATTTTTTATTACTAATTAGTATCAGTGGGATTTCATTTCCTAAAACGACATATTTGAGGCAATACGTTCTGGCTGGGGACGTATCACCCCCCACCGAAGGGAATCCGTCCTAGCATGAGAGACATGACTCTCTGCAGGAGCAGTGTTTCTCCAGTTGGGACTCATTGGCCTGCGGTGGGGCCAATACGTCTTGATTGGGGACACATTGCCCCCTAAGGGAGAAATGTATCATCCACTGAGAAATATTACCCCACGGTGGGGCCAATACGTCATAGTCGGAGACGTGTTGCCCCCTAAGAGAGCAATGTGTCACCCATCAGGACACATTGTCTCGTGGTGGGGCCAATACATCTTGATCGGGGACTCATTACTTCCACATAAGGCAATACGTCTTCAATAGGACCCATTGCCTCCGGTAGAAGCATTGCATCTTCATCCAAGACTCATTGCACTCTTTTTCAATTTGTAAAATTTCTTATTATTTTTTTATTTATTTATGTGTACAATAACAAAATATCGTATATGTGTTTATTAACAACACTGGTTCACTTCTATTTTGTTATACATTTTATTCATTTATTACATATTTGTTAATTTGAACAGCTCCAAACACACATAAGGATCAGAGATGTCTTGATGCCACAAACCATCACTAGCCTTAACTACGTGCTTTCTCTTCACTCGTGCGTAAATCGAGAAAAACTTCCTGATTGGTCACCCATCCTAGTACTACTATAGGTTGAGCACACTTTACCACATAGTTCATTAGTGATGGGCTCCCTGAAAAGGATGTGTAGCTTGGTGATATGGGTAGTTCAATCATTTCTTTTAAGATCATTTTATCTGAGACCTCAAATCATGGGATGTTACAATCTTCCCCACTTAGACTCTGGATATCCTCGTCAAGGCTCAACTATATGGCCTCATAATCTATCCCCATTCAGTACATACCCATATGGCCCATGCACACCCAGCTTCCAACCACGGCTACCAGTGCAAGGGTGGCTCCATCAACTAGGATAGCCTTTTCCAACATGTTTGGACCGCAAGTTAGGAAAACTTCCTGACTAGTCACACATCCTAATACTACTCTGGGCTGAGCGCACTTAACTACATAGTTCTTTAGTGATGAGCTTCCTGAAAAGGAGGTGCTCCTTTGTGATATGGGTAGTCCAATCATTCATTTTAAGATCACTTTATCTGTGGTCTCAAATCCTGGGAGGTTATACTTTTAAACATCTACAAGCGCACGACCTAGGGAATAACATAGAGAATGGCAAGTCGAGCTTGATTCCAAAGGAGAGAGTGGGTACTAGAGCCTAGTCTATTTTGGCTAGGTTCCTACTGCGGAGTCTAGGACTCAAGGGTTTAATCATATCAAACTAATGGTGAACAAGCAATTGAAGGAAGGTAAGAAATAAAACCTACTTTAAACCTACAAACTAGATCTAGTTAACAAAGTAATAAAAGATAATCAAATAATTACACTAGAGAAAGTAAGAGAAAATTAACTCTAGCGCTAAACTGACAAAGCCAATCTACTTGATAAACTGAGAGGGAAACTAGCTAGATGATGCATTGGTTTTTAGTCATTTTTCACAGGCGATTTTCTATGCATTAATTGATATTTGTTTATTCTGAGATATATTTATGCATTGTTTATCATTATTTAGTTTGTGAATTATTATTGCATCAATTATTAATATATATATATATATATACACCAAATTATGCCAAATTATCATTTATAATTTGGACTTCTATTAGTTTTTTCATGTTTCGGGTAAATTGTGCACTTACTTGAGAACTTGATGCTACCAACCCATGTGTCGGTGGTACCGAAATGACACGAATTCACAAGAGGGAAAGAGGAGAATCTCGGTGTTGTCGAGTAATGAATCGATGCTACCGAAGCTATTAGTAGGTGATACGAGACTCACCATCCAGGGAGCATTAGCAGTCGAGCTTAATTGTCTCGGTGACATGACACATTTGTTGGTGGTACCGACCTCATCATTCAAGTTACATCCAGAATACAACAAAAGCAATTCGGTGCTATTGACACACATGTCGATAGAACCAACACAGTTTGAGGGTTACAAGTCATCCGGTAACTTGCTACCACCTACACCCTGTCGATGGTACCAACTCTTCACGATCAGTTTAGACCTGAGATTAAGTTAGATCCAACACATGTGACTTAATGACAACCAAATCCCCAATATTGACCTAAGGGGAGTGTGACTAAAAGTGAGGATCATGTTTTGTCACTTTCTGGGAGAGGAGACAAAGGAGATAGACATAGACCAAATGATCTAAGAACTTCTAGAGGGAAGATCTACAGTCAGAACAATGCAGATCAAGGTGTTCATTACAATGATCACCAAGACTACTTCTCTTGGGGTTCTGACATTGATTTTCTAGTGTTTAGCATGTTTTCTCTCTCTTCTTCTCTTTGTATGATGATAGAAATCTTGCAAGACTAAATCTCATATTATGTAGGACTCAGGAGTAGCCCGATATTGCTTTGTATTGGAATTATGTGAATTGGTAATCTATTTTTAAAATTATGGATGTGAATTTATGATGTACCATCGATTTGTTTATGCTTGATCACCATAATTTAACTAATCGATCGCTAATTTCTTTGGGAGAGGGATTAGGGGTTGGACAAATCATAGATTCACAAATCCTATATCGCGCCTTGAAAGAGGGCAAAAGGCTATGAAAGAACAACCTAGAGATTTCGATAATGCACCTAACTATATCCTTAATTGTTACTAGAATGGAATTTATTTTAGTTTGGTGTTGTAATACATTGTAGGAGCAAGTAATACTTGATATAGGTCTTTAGTCCAGGATTAAGGGTTAATAGTTATTAATGAATGGAATTTGTATGCAATGCATTCTATGGTGAAACCATATTCATGAGGAATTCACCCATTCTTGATCACAACCATTTCAATTTAGATTTAATTATTTTGTCTTAGTTATAATCTAAACCAATCAACCATTTACTAGGCCTAGTTGGTTAGGTGTCAGTTAATAGTGGTCTTTAGTGGACAAATCCTTGAGTTCCACACTCAGGCCTCATAGGCATATATCACACTACGCGTGCACTTGCGTTTTACACACATAGTTTTAGCATGTCAAGCTTTAGGCACCATTTCTGGGAAATGGAAACACAAGCACTACAAGTATTGCAACGTGCCACTCTAGGCCATTTTTTTCTATTATTTATTTTCATTCTTTCCTTTTGAACAAAAGCATAATTGAAATACTTTCTTTTGTCAATTAGCTAGTATTTGATATCTTACATTTCCATTTTATTTTGCAGGTGCTAGTGCATGGTGCATACATGAACTACAGACTACAGAGGATTCACACCAAGTACAAATCATGAAGTGATCTTACACAAGGGGCACGAGTTGAGAGATTCATCTTAGAAGCCCATTCAGACTAACCCACCACAAAGAATGCACTCACAGACAACAACTATGGACCCGAACAGTGAAGATCATGTTGACGACGTTCCTGAGGAACAAATGATCTGGGAGAAGATAAAGGCATCATCTTCTACAATGCAATTAGTACCGATTAAAATGTCAAACAATTAATGTTGGCAGCTACATGGTAGATCACAGATTGGTGGCATTAATTGAATCATAATCATTTTACGGATATAAAATGGAAGACCCAATGGCGCACATAAACATTTTGGTAAAAAGCTACGACATGCTGAAGCTAGACAAGGTTCTATCCATAGTAATATATATATATATATAAAAAGTTTATCTCATATTATTTGTTAAATAAAGCAAAGGTGTAGTTCCTTAGTCTACTGCCAGAGTCTATAGAAACTTGGTATGAGATGATAGATGTGTTTTGTTGACTTTTTGATATGCCACACTCATATTTTGATGATGCAAATATTTCCCAAATTACGTTACTAACATGTGCTGTAAGTATTTCAGGTGATCAAGGAACTAAGTCAAGATCCAACTACAAAGACCCTGCAAATATGTTGTAAAACACATATGTTGTTCCCCATCAATAGTATGTCATCCACATATAATATGAGGAATGCAATCATGGTCGCCATGGATGCTAAGAGTATGTACATTCTTATTATGTCCCTAGTCAGATGTCATTGTGGAAGGTTGATAGACAACAATGACACATCAAGACTAGAGTGTGTGTTGGTTGATGACAATGTCTCATTAGTCATGATATATGATATCAAACAAAGCACACATATACATGTTGGAGAATAGTATATCAGACAGACCCACCATTAGAGTGATACATGGAACCATGACATGGTAGTCAGAATCATCTCTCATAGTGATAGTGGTGATTGTGATTCTTAGACATGAAATCACTGCACTCATCGAATGTGATTGGATACACTTTGACATCATCAAACGTAGTCCTGAAACATGGGTTGTTATAATAGTGATGATTGGGTGGCTTTAACGCATGACACAGACTGTGAGTGATAGATATGGTATTTGTCCCTCCTAAGGGAGTATGATGTCCAGGACACTTGATAACCGAGACTGAGAAAGGCATGCGCATGCACATGTGAATCAATATGTGATATTGATGTCACACATATCTGAAACATTCTGATGTAGTTCAAGAAACATGAATGAATGTTGAAAGGATGACAACTCCATGTTGAGTTATAGGGGAGAAAGAGAAGGAAGCAGAAACAAAAATTTTCTTCTCCCAAACCCAGAATAAAGGAATCACATCAACGTCTATACAATAGGAAGGATAGTTTGTAGAGGCGTACTTTGTCCCGAGGCTTGCTCGGCAAATTTACCTCGTAGCTTGCACGATCTTCACCTCCGGTCTTGGACGGTGTCTGTGTAGCTCCGGGTCTCATCAGGAGTGTCAGGATTGACAACTGTCCTCCGAGAGGCAGAAGTCTCCCGCCTCTGCAGTCATCCACACGGACTTCCTGGAACTCCGATCTCCTTGTCCCATAAGGAATCTGAAGGAGTCGTACCCTCCTGTAGGCGTACTAGTCACCAACACACTCTCCTGCAACTAGTCTCTTTTATGTAGTTGTCTTTCCCTTGATGTGCCTCCCTTATCAGGTAGCACTTGCTCGGGCTCTCTCAGTTACCACAACCAGAGAGAACGACAACTTTGCAGAGCAACTTGTGTTCTGAGTTGTTGTTCCTGAGAAGCCCCCAATACCCCTACATATATAGGAGGGTCATGGGACAGGGTTCTCTACCCTGGGCAAAGCGGGATTAAAGTAGGAGTAGAAGGGTTCGAGATTTTCCACAAAACAATCAGCTGCGCCAGCTGAACCGACCGTTTCAACCCTGAAACGGTTGTTTGGTGACCTCAATCGATCGGTTCACACCTGAACCAATCGTTTAGGACACCTAAGCCAATCGGTTCACTTCTGAGCCGATCGATTCGTGGTCCTGGTCCAACTCAAATAGACTTTCATATTTGTTTCTGATTAATCAAATATTAATCCTTATCCAAATAGAATTTGTACAAGTGAAACAAATTGTATTTGCAAAATAGTCTTCTAACTTTCGAAACGATCTCGGTTGGTCACACAAACTGACCGGTTCAACAATTGAGATGATCATTTCATTGACACATGAGTCGATCGACTCACCACTTGAGCTGATTGGTTGACCAACCTGAGCCAATCGGTTCATCACATGAGCCGATCGGTTGGGAGTGCAGACTGTACAAAATCATTCAATTGCAGTTTCAATCAATCTGATACTCTAATCAATCAGTCCAACACCTTGAACACTATGATATTGAGCTATCAATTGATTGAGTGTTTAATTGAACTACTAAACTCATTTAGTAATCAATCTAAACATTGTTTGAGGATAAACTCCTCTTCCAGGTTAAATCCTATGTGTGTGGCCCTACAGGTCCATTTCACGGTGGCAGTGAAAGTCCATAACACTTATGACTTCACAAGCAAAGAGCGGTGTCTAGTCGCACATCAGTGCTACCCAAGTGAAATAGAAAGTTGGAGAACAGCTTTCAATCCTACAATCCATGAATGGTGTTATAGTTAATGTATAATTCCTTTGTCACTAATGTCCTGGATGAACTCAAGGCATGGTACAGTCATCCTTTCAACGTTCATCCATTTCCTTGATCTCAGAGAAGACTGGGTGAGTTGTGTGTGACATCAATATCACATATTGATTCACACATACATGTGCATGCCTTTCTCAATCCTACTCATCAAGTGGCCATGGACATCAAACTCCCTTATGAGGGATAAATCTCATATCTATCACTCACCCCTCAAAGGCCCCATGTGTCAAAGTCACCCAATCATCACCTTTATAACAACCCATGTTTCAGGACTGCGTTTGATGATGTCAAAGTGTATCCAACGACATGTGTTGAGTGTAGTGATTTCAGGTCGAAGAATCACACTCAACACCATCACTGTGAGATCTGACTATGACTACCAAATCATGGTTCCATGTGTCACTCTCATGGTGGGTCTGTCCGGTACACTTGTTCTCTAACAAGTACATATGTGCTTGGTTTGATATCACTATATCATGACTAATGAGATTCTGTCATCAACCAATACACAATCTAGTCTTTAGTGTTATTGATGTCTGTGGTTATTTCCACAATAACAACTGACTTGGGACTAAACAAGAATGTATACTCTTAACATCTGTATGATCTCAACGTTTAGGTCCTTAACCTAAAAGAATACGTCATCGAGTAAAACAATTCTTTAGACATCTATCATGTTATACTATCATCTCAGAAACAGTTAAAACATATAGATCGGAAATTTCCTTTATTATTATTCAAATCATTTATAAAGTATCCCATTACAATCATCACATGACTTGCTCTATGGGCATACATACCAACAGACTCCCACTTGCAATTAGAGCCAATCACCTAAGAACCTCAGTCCTTGTGACCTAGCATGACCATCATGCTTCTACTGAGAAAGGGCCTTAGTCAATGGATCAACTATGTTATCTTTAGTTGGTACTTTGCAATTCTTCACATCTCCTCACTGTACGATCTCTCGTATGATATGGAAGTGCCACAGTATGTGCTTGGACCGTTGATGTGATCTGGGTTCCTTACCTTGAGCAATAGACCCATTATTGTCACAATAAAGCTCAATTGCATCATAGTTACTAGGAACCACACCAAGTTCAGTGACAAACTTCCTGATCCACACAACCTCCTTTGCTGCATGTGAAGCAGTAATATACTCAGCCTCTGTAGTAGAATCAGCAACTGTTTCTTGCTTGGAACTCTTCCAGCTCACAGCACCATTGTTTAGGCAAAACACAAATCCTGATTGCGATCCGTAATCATCTTTGTCGGTTTGAAAGCTTGTATCAGTGTAACCCTTTACTACCAGTTCTTCCTCACCACCATATACAAGGAACTGATCCTTAGTCCTTCGCAAGTACTTGAGGATGTTCTTTACGGCTGTCCAATGAGCATCCTCGGGATCTGACTGGTACCTACTTGTCATGTTGAGGGCATACGATACATCTGGGTGTGTGCACAACATAGCGTACATGATGGATCTGATGGTTGATGCATATGGGATCCCATTCATACGCTCCCTCTCTTCATAAGATTGGGGACATTGAGCTCTAAAGAGTGTAACTCCATGTAGCATGGGGATGTTGCCCCTCTTTGAGTTCTCCATGTTGAACTGCTTCAACATTTTGTCAATGTACGTGCTTTGACTTAGTCTGAGAAACCTCTTAGATCTAACTCTATAGATCTTAATACCTAGAATGTAGGATGTTTCTCCTAAGTCCTTCATTGAGAAAGTATTCCCAAGCCAAGTCTTTACCTTCTCTAAGGCTGTGACATCATTCCCCATCAATAGTATGTCATCCACATACAATATGAGGAATGTGGTTGTGCTCCCACTAACCTTCTTATACACACAAGGTTCATCTTCATTTTGAATAAAGCCAAACACTTTGACTTCCTCATCAAATTGAAGATTCCAACTCCAAGATGCTTGCTTCAATCCATAGATTCACCTTTGTAGCTTACAGACTTTATTGGCATTCTTTGGATCTACAAAACCTTTAGGTTGTGTCATGTACACATCCTCATTTATATTCCCATTAAGGAATGCAGTTTTAACATCCATGTGCCAAATCTCATAGTCACAGTAAGCCGCAATAACAAGCATGATCATGATGGACTTAATCATGGCAACTGGAGAGAAAGTTTCATCATAGTCAACACCTTGAACTTGTTGGAAACCCTTTGCAACCAATCCGCCTTTATAAGTTTGCACATTGCCATCCATGTCAGTCTTCTTCTTGAAGACCCACTTGCACCCTATGGGTTTTACCCCTTCAGGTGGTTCCACCAAAGTCCATACTTTGTTGGAGTACATGGATTCCATCTCGGATTTCATACCCTCAAGCCATTTCTTAGAATCTGGTCCCTCCATAGCCTCTAGATAGGTAGTTGGATCATCATCTATGATCAACTCACCGCCTTCCTAAGTCATAAGGTATCCAAACCTCTCAGGTTCAAGGCGTGTCCTACTAGATCTACGAGGTCCTTATGTTACTTGAGGAGACTGAGATCCAACAACACCTTGTAAATCTCTATGTTCCTCTTGTACATCTACCGGTTCAATGTTTTCTTGTTGGGCTTGAACCTCTTCAAGCTCTATTTTCCTCCCACTGTTTCCTCTAGAAATAAATTCCTTTTCTAGGAACACAACATCCCTGGCAACAAAGACTTTATTTTCAGTTGGGTGGTATAAGTAATATCCCTTAGTTTCCTTAGGATATCCAACAAAATAACATCTATCAGATCTAGGGCCTAGCTTGTCAGGAAACATTTTCTTGACATATGCCTCACACTCCCAAATCCTCATAAAAGACATATTGGGATGCTTCCCTATCCATATCTCATATCGTGTCTTTTGAACCGATTTAGATGGTACTCAGTTAAGTGTAAACGTGGCGGTTTCAAGAGCATGACCCCAGAAGGAAATTGGAAGAGCAGCAAAACTCATCATTGATCGCACCATATCCAGTAAAGTGTGATTCCTTCTTTCAGACACACCATTATGTTGTGGTGTTCCTGGTGGAGTCCATTGTGATACAATACCACGGGCTTGTAGAAGGTCCTCAAACTCCTGACTTAAGTATTCTCCACCTCGATCAGATCAAAGTGATTTAATACTTTTACCAAGTTGGTTCTGTACTTCATTCATGAAATCCTTGAACCTTTCAAGGGTTTCTGACTTATGTTTCATCAGGTACACATAGCCATACCTACTGAAGTCATCAGTGATGGTAATGAAGTACTGATACCCATTTCTGGCATTAGTTCTAAAAGGCCCACATACATCAGTATGTATGAGTCCTAATAGATCACTAGCTCTCTCACCTTTACCTGAAAAGGGAGTCTTGGTCATCTTGCCCAACAAACAAGATTCACATGTCTCTATTGATTCATAATCAAAAGAGTCTAGATAACTATCTTTATGGAGTTTAGAAATGCGCTTCTCATTTATGTGCCCTAGACGACAATGCCAAAGATATGTTTTGTTTGAGTTGTTGAGTTTTTTCCTTTTGGTGTTTACGTTGTATACACTTGTCTCTAGATCTATCAAGTATAGACCATAAGACATTGGGGCACTATCATAAAAGATCCCATCTTTTGAAATGGAACACTTTCCATTCTTAATAAGAAATTCAAAACCATCCTTGTCCAAACAAGAGACGGAAATGATATTCCTATTTATGGTAGGTACATAATAGCAGTTCTTCAACTCTATTATTAGCCCACTAGGTAGAGTTAACTCGTAGGTTCCTACGGCACTGGAGGCAACTCTTGCCCCATTGGCAACACGTAGTTCAACCTCACCTTTCCCTAAAGGCCTACTTCTTTTAAGATCCTTCACATTTGAACAAATGTGAGATCCACATCCGGTATCAAGTACCCATGACAAAGAAGTAGTAAAGTTAATCTCTATCACATATACACCAGAAGTAGAGATCTCTATCTCTCGCTTCTTCTTCCATCGCTCCTTCCATCCTCTCCATGTTTTGAGCGCAGAAGATTTTGACATTGGTTTGGCGAGAGAACCCTTCTCTCCCTCACCTCTGTCCTTGGACTTTGTTCCATTGATCTCCATCAATGAACAATCCTTCTTCTTTTTCATACATAGAGTGGATTCAAAGGCTACCGGTATATCTAGATTGTGCAGAACATTTCTCACAATCCTCAACCTATTATGGAATTTATTCTCAATTAATTTGCCCATTTTAAAAGATGATTCTTTTGCCATTATACAAGAGAAAATTGCATTTGTCAAAACTCCATTTGATTTGATTTGATTTGAATAAAATTTGACAGTAGTTAATTAGGCCTTTAATTAATTACCGCTCCCACTATTTTGATTCAAATTGATAGCCCTCACTATCAATTCAGAAGATTCCATCGTACAATCTTCTAGTGGGTCAAGATACGCATTTCATCAAGTCATGAGTCAGCTTTGGCTGATCGCCCATAACTTGACTATTTAGGTAGGACATCATGCCAATTGCATCATATGCAACTCTTGATGAATGAACATGTGCAACACCTTGCCATGCCCTAAGAATCACCAGTTAAGTCTAACCCAAAAGCCGACACAGTAAACATGCA
Source organism: Alisma plantago-aquatica (assembly GCA_963693085.1). Classification (NCBI taxonomy): domain Eukaryota; kingdom Viridiplantae; phylum Streptophyta; class Magnoliopsida; order Alismatales; family Alismataceae; genus Alisma; species Alisma plantago-aquatica. The sequence goes on from OY856409.1 coordinate 137,761,947, forward strand.
CCCTACTTTGGCAGAACCTACATGTTCAACCTTCACACTTCCGCGAGATAGATGGCACACCATGCTTTGGCGTAACCTACGCTTGGTCGATCAGGTTTTCATGTGTGTCGCTAATGAAAGGCATGAAAGACTTAATATTTAGATGAGGTATTTGGTTTTTATAGGTACATATAAATATCCAATCACCACAATATAGTAAATATCATATACATGCTATATCCCACAGAAAGCGTGCAAAACGATAAAAGCAATGATTATGACCATCATAATGTGATTCCTCGAGCCAAGAGGAATTACGGTCATCTAGGTCTACATCACATGCAACCTGTACAAGATGAACTATGTGCTTTTCCTTTCTGGGTTTGATCAACTCATCTCCATGATTGATCGGCTCGCCATCAGACTGGTCAGTTGGGTGCCACCAGCCGATCGATAGGAGCCCCAGCCGATCGGTTCACTGGTCATCGTGCATCTCCTCAGGCCACCACCCGCTCATCTCGCTTCCTCGAACCGGTCGTCAAAATGTCCTCCATTCTTTGACATAACAGGAAATAAAAATCTATCCTATTTTACATTTGAAAAAGGAAACCCCAAGTTACATTTTGGGGGAGCAAAGGTAGGAAAGAAATCTCGAGTTATCTCAAGTTACATCAGGAATAGGAGATAAGGAATTGGTGCACAGACCGAGATGCAAGAAACCACATTTAACCAAGCACACATACATAGGGTTCATTGGCCATAACCATGATGTACATCCACCACAAAACTCATTTTAAGGGTGACGCGAATCAAGTGCATTCATATTACATATCATATATGTATATAGGGATTTGTGGATTTAGGATTGGACATGCATAAAGCCAATTTTATTCGCATCGTATGCAATAAATAAAGGAAACAAACCAAAATCAATCATATCAATAATCCTAAAGTATAGAGCAGTTGACGTGGCTCTGATACCACTGTTGGGTTATAGGGGAGATAGAGAAGGCAGCGGAAACAAAAATTTTCTTCTCCCAAACCCAAAATAAAGGAATCGTGTCAACGTCTATACAATAGGAATGATGGTTTGTAGAGGTGTACCTTGTCCCGAGGCTTGCTCGGTGACTTTACCTCGCGGCTTGCACGGTCTTCACCTCTGGTCTTGGATGGTGTCTGTGCAGCTCCTGGTCTCACCGGGACTGTCAGGATTGACAACTGTCTTCTGAGCATCAGAAGTCTCCCGCCTCTGTAGTCGTTCACACAGACTACCTGGAACTTCGATCTCCTTGTCCCACAAGGAATCGGAAGGAGTCGTACCCTCATGTCGGCGTACTAGTCACCGACTCACTCTCCTGCAACCAGTTGCCTTTCTGCAATTGTCTTTCCCTTGTTGTGCCTCCCTTATCAGGTAGCACTTGCTCGGCTCTCTCGGTTACCAAAACCAGAGAGAACGACAACTTTGTAGAGCAACTGGTGTTTTGAGTTGTACTTTGAGAAGCCACCAATACCCCTATATATAGGAGGGTCATGGGACATGGATCTCTATCCCGAGCAATGCGGGATTAAAGCAGGAGTAGAAGAGTTCGAGATTTTCCACAAAACAATCAACTGCGCCAGCTGAACCAATCGTTTCAACCCTGAAACAGTCGTTTGGTGACCTCAACCGATCGGTTCACACCTGAACCGATCGTTTAGGAAACCTGAGCCAATCGGTTCACTTCTGAGCCGATCGGTTCATGGTCCTGCTCCAACTAAAATTGACTTTCATATTTGTTTTTGATTAATCAAATATTAATCCTTGTCCAAATCGAATTTGTATACGTGAAACAAATTGTATTTGCAAAATAGTCTTCTGACTTTCCAAACCACCTCGGTTGATCACATGAACCGACCGGTTCAACAATTGAGCCGATCGTATCATTGACACATGATCCGATCGACTCATCACCTGAGCTGATCGGTTCACCAACCAGAGCCGGTCGGTTCATCACATGAGCCGATCAGTTGGGAGTGCAGATTGTGCAAAATCAGTCAATTGCAGTTTCAATCAATTTGATACACTAATCAATCAGTTCAACACCTTGAACACTATGATATTGAGCTATCAATTGATTGAGTGTTTAATTGAACTACTAAACTCCTTTAGTAATCAATCTAAACATCGTTTGTGGATAAACTCCTCTTCCCGGTTCAATCCTATGTGTGTGACCCTGCAGGTCCATTTCACGTTGGCAGTGAAAGTCCATAACACTTATGACTTCACAAGCAAAGAGCGGTGCCTAGTTGCACATCAGTGCTACCCAAGTGAAATAGAAAGTTGGAGAATAACTTTCAATCCTACAATCTGTGAATGGTGTTACAGTTAATGTATAATTCCTTTGTCACTAATGTCCTGAATGAACTCAAGGCATGGTACATTCATCCTTTCAACGTTCATCCATTTCCTTGATCTTAGAGCAGACTGGGTGAGATGTGTGTGACATTAATATCACATATTGATTCACACATGCATGCACATGCCTTTCTTAATCCTACTCATCAAGTGGCCATGGACATCAAACTCCCTTAGGAGGGACAAATCCCATATCTATCACTCACCCCTCAAAAGCCCCATGTGTCAAAGTCACCCAATCATCACCTTTATAACAACCCATGTTTCAGGACTGCGTTTGATGATGTCAAAGTGTACCCAATGACATGTGTTGAGTGTAGTGATTTCAGGTCTAAGAATCACACTCACCACCATCACTGTGAGAGCTGACTGTGACAACCAAATCATGGTTCCATGTGTCACTCTCATGGTGGGTCTGTCCGGTACACTTGTTCTCTAACAAGTACCTATGTGCTTGGTTTGATATCATTATATCATGACTAATGAGATTCTATCATCAACAACCACACAATCTAGTCTTTAGTGTTATTGATGTCTATGGTTATTTCCATAATAACAAATGACTAGGGAATAAACAAGAATGTATACTCTTAACATCCGTATGATCTCATCGTTTAGGTCCTTAACCTAAAAGCATACGTCATCGAGTAAAACAATTCTTTAGACATCTATCATGTTATACTATCATCTCAGAAACAATTAAAACATATAGATCAAAAATTGCCTTTATTATTTTTCAAATCATTTACAAAGTATCCCATTACAATCATCACATGACTTGCTCTATGGGCATACATACCAACACTCCATGCCTTGAGTTCATTCAAGATATCAAAGATAAAGGAATTATACATTCGTTGAAACACCAATCACAGACTGTAGGATTGAAAGTTGTTCTTCAACTTTCCTTTTCACTTGATAGCACTGATGTGCGACTTGGCACCACTCTTTGGTTGTGATGTCATAAGCTAGTTATGGACATTGACTGCCAATGTGAAATGGGACCTATCGGGTCACACACAAAGGATTAACCTGGAAGAGGTGTTTATCCATGAATAATGTTTTAATTGATTACTAAAGTGTTTAGGAACTCAATTAAACATTCAATCAATAGACTTGACTCAGAATCATCAAGTTCAAGTGTTGAATCAATTGATTAAAGTGTCAGATTGATTGAGAATTGAATTGATTGTGTTCTGCACAATCTGGACCACCAACCGACCGGTTCACTGGTTGAACCGATCGGCTCATGGTCAGTGAGACGAATGGTTGACTCTAGTGAACCGATCGGTTAAACTAGAACAAACGCGTAGAGTTGGGTTGTCACGATTCATGAGAAAAAGTTTTTCATTTCACTTGTTCAATTCGATTGGGACAAGAATTAATCTTTGCATTAATAAGAAACGAATAAGGAAAGTCAATTATAGGAAGGTATGGGAAGTGAAATGATTGGTTCACTAAGTGAACCGACCGGTTCACACTCCCAACTGACTGGTTCATCAGTGAACCAATCGGCTCACCTTGACAAATGACTGTTTCAATTATGAAACAATCGATTTGCCTGCCGAAGTGCAAATTGTTCATGGAAATTCCAGACCCTTTTACTCCCGCACAGACTGGGAACCCTGACCATGTCCTCTACTATAAATAGAGGGGTATAGGGGGCTTCTCCAGAGATACAACTCAGAACATCAATTGCTCTGCAAAGTTGTTGTCCTCTCTGGTTGTGGTAACCAAGAGAGCCCAAGCAAGTTCTACTTGTCCAGGGAGGAACAACAAGGGAAAGACAACCGTAGAAAAGTGACTGGTTGTGGGAGAGTGTGTCAGTGACTAGTAAGACGATAGAATGGAACAACTCCTTCTAGTCCATTCTTCAGGATGACTAGAGTTCCCGGTAGTTCGTGTAGACTATCTATAGAGGCGGGAGACTTCTACCGCTTAGGAGGATGATAGTCAACTGCAGTCTGGGTCAGGACTAGGAGCTACACAGACGTCGTCGAAGACAGGTGGTTGAAGACCGCACTTGCTGTGAGGTATAGTCGTTGAGCAAGCCTCAGGACCAGGTATAACTCCCTAAAACTGTCCTTTCCATTACATAGATGTTGATGTGATTTGCTGGTTATGGTTTTATGGTCAAGTAAATTTGTGTTTCCGTTGCCTACTCTGACCATGTAAAACCTAACAGTGGTATCAGATCCATGTCAATACTCTATGTTTTGGGATAATCATTAGGATCAGATTTTGGTTTTACCATCTTTTATTTATTGCATATGATGCCAATATTTAAATGACTAATGAGAATATCTGATTAATACCACATGATCCCAAACTAATATATACATATATGATATGGTATATATGCAATCAATACGTGTCATCCTAAAATGGTTTTGATGGTGGATGTGTAACATGGTTATGGCCTATAAAACCTATGTGCATGTGTGTGGTTGGTTATGATTGTTTGCATCTCAGTCTGCGCACCAAGCCCTCTTCTTCTATTTTGAATGTAACTTGAGATAACTCGAGATTCTCTTCTACCTTTTCTCCCCTCAAATGTAACTCGAGGTTTCACAAAGATTATGTAAAATAGGATTAGTTTTATTTTTTGTTGTGATGAAGACTGAAGATGACCGCTTGATGGACTGAGCTGATCGATTGAGGAATAGTTGGTGGACTGATGAGAAGCCCAGATGAACAGATGAGCCAACCATCTGGAGGAGCCAGACGACCGGCTAGAGGAGACTAATTGATCAACCAAGAGACGAGCCGACTGGTTCAAAGGTTGAACCAGTCAACCCGGATTGGCAAGCACAAATCTTCATCAATAACATGTTGCATGTGATGTAGAACTTAGATGACAATAGTTCCTTGTGGCTCCAAGGAACTACAATAGGATGGACATAATCATTGCTTTATCGTTATTTCATGTTTTCATTTGTAGGATATAGCATGTATATGATACATACTATATATGTGGTGATTGGATACATATATGCATATATAAGCATATTAAAACCCCTAAACAAACATATTAAGTTAAAGATGCCTTCCAAAAGCAGCACACATGAAAATCTTGATAAACTAAGTGTGGGCACGCCTTCACGTGGTGCATCATCTATATCATGGAAGTGTGATGGTGAATATGTGGGTCTGCCTTCATAGGGTGCATATTCATCGTGTTGGATTTTGGGTCGGACTTAACTCGGTGACCTTGATAGGATCAAGTACCTTGAGGCATAAGGCTGAACATAATAAAGAGTTGTGCATGACATCTATCAAGAGTTGCATATGATGCAATTGGCAAAAGTTTCCTACCTAAAAGAATCTAGTTGTGGGTGACAACCCTCGCTGGTCCATAACTTAGAGGAAGTTAAGATCCTGCTCACTAGAAGGTTGTACAGTTCAATCTTCCAAATTGATACATGAGGGTTATCAATTTGATCAAAATAGTGGGAGTGATAATTAATTAAAGACCTAATTAATAGCGTCAATTTTCAAATCAAATCAAATCAAAAGAGTTTTAGATTAAAATTGCAAATTTCCTTTTTGTAGAATAGATGGCTACCAACAACAGTCACTTTTTGTTGCGACCGGTCCTTGAGAAGGACAAGATAAATGGGAACAACTTCCATGACTGGTTTAGGATGTTGAGAATTGTTCTCACTCAAGAGCGAAAGCTCTATGACCTAGATACACTAGAACCAGATGAACCCGCTCCCACTACACGAAAGGCTGAAAGGGATGCTTACTGGAAGCATATTGAGGATTCCATTGATGTGAAGTGCTTAATGTTGTGCTCAATGAACTATGAGTTGTAGAGACAACATGAGAACATGGACGTCATTAAGATGGTTCAACATCTCAAGAACATGTATCAAGACCAAGCATGACAAGAGAGATATGATGTCTCCAAGGCATTGTTCAAACACATCATGACAGAAGGAGATCCAGTAGGCCCTCACACACTCAAGATGATTGGGTATGTGGAGAACCTAACTCGACTTGGTTCCCTCTGAGCCAAGAGTTGTCTACTGATGTGATACTACAATTGTTTCCAAAATCCTATAGTCAGTTTGTGATGAACTACAACATGAACAACTTTGACAGGTCACTGACAGAGTTGTTGGGCATGTTGAGGACAACCAAGGTATAGATGAAGAAAGACAAACCCAAATATGTGATGATGATCAGTAGAAAGAAGGGAAAGTCTAAGGGCAAGGGCAGGGAAAAGAAAAGAAAGGTTCTGATGCTAGCCAGCATCCCAAGTCATCTTCAACTCTCAAAGACAAGGGAGGGGTGAACAAGGGAGGCAACTGTCACCATTGTCATGATCCAGGACATTGGAAGAGAAATTGCCCTCTCTACATAGATGAACTAAAGAAGAAGAAGGAGGGAATGGAAGTCTCCACCTCAGGTATCATGAACTTAAAATGCTTCTTTATCTTAGGTATATGATACCATAATATAGATCTGACATATATGATGTGTAGGATCTGAAAAGAAGTAATTGCCTTTGTGAAAGGACCAAGTAGGAACACTCGTCAACATTGGGGCAAGTGTTGATACCATGGATAGTAGCACCTTTTAGTTTATTTCAGCCCAAAGGGCATGTAATAGAGTTATGAACTGATATTTCATTTTACAAATAAATAGAAACAATTTATTTCTGCATCTTGTAATGATAAGGATGTCTATCAATAAAGTTCATGTTTCAATTTCAAAGATACGATCTTTTATGGCAAATGTCATATTTATCTTGTGGCACTTGATATGCATGTGATAAAATAAATGATACCTAAAATCTATTGATGACTCAAACAATTAATTAGCATTATCAACTAAACAAATGAATGAGAAATTCATCTCTAGGTTCCATGTTGATGGATAAACTAGACTCTCTTGGTTAGTGAACCATTAGGAGATATGAATGTCTTGCTTATTGGGCATGATGACAAGTCAATCTTCACTATATCTAGTGGGAGAATGACTATTCTATTAGGTATAATACATATTGATGTATATACATACCTATTGGAATAAATGCTAATACTTCAGATATGGTATTTAATGAAATATCAATATATCTTGAAGTGTTCAAGAATATCATAAATGAAGAACAAACTTGGTAAAAGTATTAACTCTTTGATATGATCAATGAATGAGATACTTAAACCAAATGTTTGAGGACCCTGTGAGTAATTATGATAATGTATCATATGGAACTAATGATTAAGGCATAATGATGTCTAAATCAAAGAAGGAATCATACTCTAAATAGTAAGAGAATGATCATCAAACAAATAACTAATCTTCTAGAATTCTTCTAAAGAACACGATTTACACTAAATAAATGTACAAAAGGAGATTAAGAATCACAAGTGTTGTGGATTCTATCCTATGTAACAGATACACCTCATATATCTAGTAGAAAACACCTTGAGCTTGATGGATAATGATATCCTACAAACTCAAAGGGGATGAATTGGTCATATGATGATGAGCCAATAATCTATCTAGATGATGTTGATGAACCAGATTTTGAGTTATATCTTGAAGCCATAAGATCCAAAATGACTTCCATGTAAACCAAATAAGGTTTGACCTTAATGGTAGCACTTATAGGGATAAAACCCATAAGTTCAATTGGGTCTTAAGAGTTAAGACTGAAATGGATGACATTTGAAGAGTTGATTGGTTGAGATAAATTCAAGAGAGTTCAAGGTGTTGAACATGATGATTTTATTTAATTGTAGTGGCTATAGGCCATAAAGGATCATGCTTGCTATTAGAACTTAAAGACTATGAAATTTGGCATATGAACATTAAAACTGCATTCCTAGTAGGAATAACATGAGGTTGTGCATGTGACACAACCTAAAGGGTTTTATAATTCTGTTAATGCAACTACAATCTATAAGTTACAAGAGATTAATCAATATGATTGATTAAAAACAAGCACCTCAGTACTGGAGTCTTTACTTTGATTATATATTCAAAAGGTTTGAGTGATATATTGAAATAAAGAAGGGATCTATGATTATAAAAATTTAGTGGGAGCATATTCATATTCCACATGATGATGAGGAATAAAACAAAATTGGTGTGGAAATACCTTCTTTAAGGGAATGAAGAGAAATGTCCTCCACAAAGTGCCAGAAGGCTAAGAGGAGATTCAACACTAGAGCAGCTTGGAGCAAGGAAACTGATGTCCAACAAATCATATCGGCTAGTTGGGACAATAATGTGAACTTCCAGGAGGCTCTTGGGAAGGCTAGACCTGGGCTGATGAAATGGTAAAAACATTTGTTGGAGGAGAAAAATAAGTGCAAAAGCTACATCCTTAAGGAGATTGGAAGGTACCAAGCCATCTTGGCCTCTGACTACAACGGTGAGCTGGATGTAGAGTGTAATTGTTTGGAGAAAGAGTTTGAGAAGATGTTGGCAAAAGAGGAGGAAAATTTGAAACAAAAGAGCAATATTAACTGCTTACTCAAAGGGGAGTGTAATACTAAGTACTACCATGCCGTGATTAAAAGTAGACAACACAGGAATACCATCAAGTCCTTAAAGAATGGGAGAGGTTAGTGGGTCAGTGATAGCGAGCAACTGGAAAAGATGGTTAATGATTTTTTCGTAAACACTTTAGTGCCAATGGGATTCCCTCTAGGGAGGCTATCAACAATATGTCGAGGACTTACAAAGCACTGTCAATGCATCAGCTCAATCGCATAGGAAGACTACTGGATGAGGAGGAAGTGTTCCACACGCTAGGGAAGATGACCAAATACAAGGCTAGTGGCCCTGATGGAGTGGATGTTGACTTCATACATGCCAACTGGAAGCTTATTAAGGAGTCAGTCATCCTTACTGTTAGGAGTGCTATTATAGGGCTCCCCTTGCCTGGTGGAATGTGTGATTCCATTATAGTGCTCATTCCAAAGGTAAGACATCCGACAACCTGTATTCAATTGCATCCCATCTCCCTGAATAATACCATCCTAAAGATTTGCTCGAAGATGGTGGTGGAGCATTTAAAGAATCATTTGCTGAGTTGGATCTCCAAAGAACAGACTAGTTTTGTGCCAGGGAGGAAGATCACGGAGAATATCATCATCATCTAAGATTTGATCCATAACATGCGCCGGGTTGGCCATGGTGCCTACATGGCAATTAAAGTTGATCTGACTAAAGCTTATGACATATTGGATTGGTCCTTTGTCCATGATACTATGGAAAAGGCAGTTTGGCCCAGAAATATCATCAACTATGCCATGAGTTCCATCACTGGGGGTAGGACCAGTGTGTCATGGAATGGGAAACAACTCCCCCAGTTCAAGGCGTCTGGGGGGCTCCGTTAGGGGGATCCCCTATCACCTTATCTTTTTGTTCTCTATCCAGAGAGGTTGAGCCAACTCATCCACTGTCGAGTCAGACAAGGTAGATGGAAGCCGCTAAAGATGGAAAATGTTGGTCCATCCTACTCCCACATGGCTTTTGCTGACTACATTGTGTTGTTTGCCAAAGCAAACCGGGAGCATATTGAGACGATCTTGGATTGTTTCAATAGCTTTGAGGAAGCTTCAGGGCAAGTCATCTCTATTGAAAAAACTACGATCTATTTCACCAAGAGCACCCCTACAAGATTCTGAAGGCAAATCCGTAGAATCTCTAGATTCCGGGAAACGGAGGACCTGGGGCGTTATCTTGGAGCTCCTCTTATCCATGGGCGGATGCGGAAAGACCTGTACAGTGATGTGGTTGAGAAGGTAGAAGGAAGGGTGAACAGGTGGGCAGCCAAAATGCTGTCTCTTGTTGGGAGGCAGTGCCTAGTAAAGTCAGTCCTTTCTACCATCCCTACATATATCATGCAATCCAGTAGCCTCCCAGTGGCTATTTGCAGTTGGATTGACAAGTCTACTCACAATTTTCTATGGGGGGGGGAGGGAGGAAGGCAAGACCTATTTTGCTGGTCGCTTGGGAGCAAGTAACCTCACCTAAAGAGGAGGGTTGCTTGGGGATTGTTTGTGTACAAGATTGGAACACTTCTCTGCTGCTCAAAAGTGTGTGGGATCTGAAAAGGAACTTGGAGGCTAGATGGTGTAAGAACATGAATGCAAAGTATAAAATGTTCACCGGCAGAGTGGGACAAAGGGCTACGCCACTCTGGAGATAGGTCTATAGCATGGGAAACTTTATCGAGAACTAGTGTAGGAAGGTGGTGGTAAATGGAGAAGATACCAGGGTCTGGGATGACCCGTGGGTACCCAATTACCATATGCTTCGAGAGTTAGTGAAGATGAGTGTGGGGAACGACATTCATGACCTCAGAGTAGCTGACATGGTCAACCTACATGGGGAGTGGGACGTGAAGTTTATGGAGAATTACCTTCTCGGAATTGTCATCCAGGCTATTTTCCAGCTGCCCACTCCTGTGAGGGGTGGTGGATCATATGTGTGGGCTTGGAATATGAGGACAGATGGGAGGTTCTTGGTGAGCTCCGCCTATAGGCTCCTAAGGTAGGGCAAGTCCAGATCTAACACTGGTCCCTGGAGGAAAATTTGGACTGCACCTATATCGGCCAAAATGCAATGCTTTCTTTGGATCCTGGCTCATGATGGGTTCCTGACGAACAAGAAATGATGGTGTCGGAAGATGACCCTAGACCCCAACTGCAGCCGCTGTGGTGCACCTGAGGAGGATACTCTCCATGTGCTATGTGACTGTTGTTTTGCTGCTGATACTTGGAAGGAGTTGGGGTTCAACAATTCTAGTGCTCTGTTTCAGGCTAGCAATGATGTTGAATGGATCAGCCAAAGCCTCAAGGAGAAGATGGAGCACGTCCATAAGTTTGCTGCAGGGTGCTGGAAGATTTGGCACTTTAGGAACCTAGCCATTTTTGAGATGAAGGAGGTTCTGGTGGAGCAAAGAGCTAGAACCATTATGAAGCTATGTGAAGATCTCAAGGCTATGGAGGTGGAGAGGAGGGTGACCACACAAAGTATGAGCAGCTAGAGAACCGATCCTATCAAGGAAAGGAAGCGATATACTATGTACATTAATGTCGATGCTTCAGTCATAAGGTGTAAGGAGGCTATTGCTGTTGTGGCTACCACAGCAGATGGGGATTGGATCCTTGAGCGTGGGAGGAAGATGGACATGACCTCAGTAGATGAGGCGGAGCTTGCTGCCATTCTGTTGGGCCTGGACATGGCGGAGAAGGAGGGCTGGACAAGGGTGGATATTCTGTCAGATAGCTCCAATGTGGTACACGCAGCTAGCCAGCTAGAGGATGATGGGGCTCCGACGTGGGCACCATGGAGAGCTCGAATTAGAAGGCATTTGGAGAGGAACATTGATATATCCTTCACTCGCATCAGAAAAAAGGAAAATCTGATGGCGGACAGCATGGCTAAGATGCACTGAAAACAAAACAACTCTGTTATAGAGTACAAGCAGTGGGCGGGTACGGGCGTCTACCGTTAACTAATTGTAAAGACAGTAGTCATGTCGAGTTTCATTTCTGTACTCAAAACTATGGTTGTAGTTTCAATAGAGCCTGCACGAGGAGAGCGGGGTGAATAGATAGTCTCCTGGCTTCCCCCCCCCAAAAAAAAGAGAAATGTCCTATGTGATAGGAATAGAGACCTATAGAGATAGTTCTCAAAATTCTCTTGACCTAATAAATAGAGAGCATACATAGGAAGTTTGTACTGAAGGGTTCAGTATGCAAAGATTTAGTGGGAGAAAACTTGTCCATGTTACATGGAGTTAGTCTCGGAGATGCCTAGTGCCCCAAATTCTTATGAAGAATATGAACAAAAAGATAGATGCCTTATGCATTCACAATTGGATCTATCATGTATGCAATCATCCCATTGTCTTGTATGTATTGGACATGACAAGAAAATAAATATGCATTCATCATTATGTATGTATTGGGCATGACAATATGATGTGCTTATCTAGTTATCTTGTATGTAATGGACATGACGAGTGGATGTCTGTTTACTTCCAGTGAGAATCATTGGCATACCATAAAGAGATTATTTAAGTACTTGTGAAGTATTAAAGGACTAGATCTATGGTAATAAGAGGAAGAGTTGAGTGTAAATGAGTTACACTGATGCAAGCTTTCGAAATGATAGAAAATAATTGCAAAATACAAAATATAAAGTGAATATGAGTTGTTAAATTGAAATGTTCTGAGTAAAATTAAAAGCCATTTAAATCTACAAGGGAATGTCGAGTATCCTTGTGTTATGAACAACAGAGGATACTATATGGATCTAGAAGTTCATACAGATGAACTATTAGATATTCCAACCATTGATGACAAAGCAGAAATACTAAGTCAAATAATGGAGCTAATTATTAGGCAAGGAATACAGATAACATATTACAGCAACTCCATCTCATACACAATGTCATACATTGAGAAGATGTGAAACATGCAACATACCAACTAATGCAAAGTGTTTCTAACTCATTAGATTAGCACTAGTGCAACAGAAACATGTGGGACATATTTAGAGATCACTGAGAATATGATTCAAAGGTGATTGTCTCTAAGTGCAAGTGGGAGTCTATTGGTATGTATGCCCTGAGAGCCAATCTAATGATGATTGGATTGGTATACATTATGATTGATTTAATAAATGTTAAAGGCAAGCTTCCAATTTATTCTAGCTCAATCGATTATGAGATAAATGATGGAGCAGAATGAATGTCTAAAGGATGACAATACTCAATGATGTATGTCTTCAGGTTGAGGACCTAAACAATGAGATCATATGGATGCTAAGAGTATGTACATTATTGCTATGTCCCTAGTCGTATGTCATTTTGGAAGGTTGATAGACAACAATGACACATCAATACTAGAGTGTGTGTTGGTTGATGACAATATCTCATTAGTCATGATATATGATATCAAACCAAGCACATAGATACATGTTGGAGAATAGTGTATCGGGCAAACCCACCATGACAGTGATACATGGAACCATGACATTGTAGTCAGAATCATCTCTCATAGTGATGGTGGTGATTGTGATTCTTAGACCTGAAATCACTGCACTCATCAAATGTGATTGGGTACACTTTGACATCATTAAACATAGTCCTCAAACATGGGTTGTTATAACAGTGGTGATTGGGTGGCTTTGACGCATGACACAGACTGTGAGTGATAGATATGGGATTTTTCCCTCTTAAGGGAGTATGATGTCTAAGACACTAGATAAGCGAGACTGAGAAAGGCATGCGCATGCACATGTGAATCAATATGTGATATTGATTCCACACATATCTCAGACAGTCTGCTCTAGTTCAAGAAACATGAATGAATGTTGAAAGGATGACAATTCCATGCCTTGAGTTCATTCAAGATATTAGAGACAAAGGAATTATACATTCACTAGAACACCAATCACAGACTGTAGGATTGAAAGTTGTTCTCCAACTTTCCTTTTTACTTGGGTAGCACTGATGTGCGACTAGGCACCGCTCTTTTCTTGTGATGTAATATGCTAGTTATGGACATTCACTGCCAAGGTGAAATGGGACCTATAGGGTCACACACAAAGGATTAACCTGGAAGGGGAGTTTATCCATGAATGATGTTTGAATTGATTACTAAAGTGTATATGTACTCAATCAATAGACTTGACTCAAAACCATCAAGTTCAAGTGTTGAACTAATTGATTAGAGTGTCAGATTGATTGAAACATGAATTGACTGTGTTCTGCACAATCTGGACCACCAACTGACCGGTTCACTAGGTGAACCGATTGGCTCATGGTCAGTGAGCTGAACGGTTCACTTAGTAGTGAACCAATAAGTTCAACCTGACCAAATGAGCAGGGTTGGGTTGTCACGATTTGTGAGAAAAAGTTTTTCGTTTCACTTGTTCAATTCGATTGGGATAAGAATTCATCTTTGCATTAATAAGAAACGAATAAGGAAAGTCAATTGTATGAAGGTCTGGGAAGTGAAATGACCGATTAACTAAGTGAACTGACCGGTTCACACTCCCAACTGACTGTTTCACTAGTGAACTGATCAACTCACCTTGCCAAATGACCATTTCAATTATGAAATGACTAGTTCCCCTGCTGAAGTGAAAATTGTTCATGGAAATTACGGACCCTTATACTCCTGCACAGATGGGGAACCCTGACCCTGCCCTCTACTATAAATAGAGAGGTACAGGGGGCTTCTCATGAGATACAACTCAAAACATCAGTTGCTCTGCAAAGTTGTTGTCCTCTTTGGTTTTGGTAACTGAGAGAGCCCAAGCAAGTTCTACCCGTCCAGGGAGGAACAACGAGGGAAAAACAACTGTAGAAAAGTGACTGGTTGTAGGAGAGTGTGTTGGTGATTAGTACGCCGACAGAAGGGGACAACTCCTTATAGTCTGTTCTTCAGGATGACTAGAGTTCCCGGTAGTCTGTGTGGACTATCAATAGAAGCGGGAGACTTCTACCGCTTAGGAGGATGATAGTCAACTGTAATCCAGGTCAGGACTAGGAGCTATACAGATGACATCGAAGACAGGTGGTCGAAGACCACACTTGCTGCGAGGTATAGTCATCGAGCAAGCCTCAGGACCATGTATAACTCACTAAAACCATCCTTCCCATTATCTATTGGTTATGGTTTTATGGTCAAGTAAATTTTTATTTCCGCTGCCTACTCCAACCATGTAAAACAAAACACTAAGGACAAGTAATGATCCTCCAAAAACTACCCAAAATCCTATCCTACACTCACATGAAGACTTTAGGGTTGATAGTTTTCATATGAGTCATTAATAGGACCTCACATACATTGTAAATCTTTGATCAAAGTCCTTACCAGTTGACAAAATTGTTAACCTAGACACACTCGATCAAATATTTAGAAAATAAAAAATAGCTTTATATATCTTACGTTTTGAGTCATTCTTGGTCAACAATATTGTCGACTGAGAAAGTTTGTCGAAAAAAAGTTTGACTGACAAAGAGTTGATGTGCTTAGTTGACCAAGTTATAGAACGACACATAGTCATTGGTGTTGGTATGTATCCCTGAGAGCCAATCATGGGATGACTGGTGGAATACATTAAGATTGATTTGATAAAGATCAAAGGCAAGCTTCCAGTTCTTTCTGGTTTAGTCATATGTGATAATGATAGAACATATTGAATGTTTAGAGAATGACAATACTCAATGATGTATGCTTTTAGGTTGATGACCTGAACGATGAGATCATACAGATGCTAAGAGTTTGTACATTCTTATTATGTCCCTAGTTGGATGTCATTGTGGAAGGTAGATAGACAACAATGACGCACAAGACTAGATTGTGGTGTTGGTTGATGACAGAATCTCATTAGTCATGATATGGAGATATCAAACCAAACACATAGGTACTTGTTAGAGAACAAGCGTACCGGACAGACCCACTGTGAGTTTGACACATGGAACCATGACATGGTAGTCATAGTCAGTTCTCACAGTGATGGTGGTGAGTGTGATTCTTTGACCTGAAATCACTACACTCAACACATGTCATTGGGTACACTTTAACATCATCAAACACAGTCCTGAAACATAGGTTGTTATAAAGGTGATGATTGGGTGGCTTTGACACATGGGGCTTTTGAGGTGTGAGTGATAGATATGGGATTTGTCCCTCTTGAGGGAGTTTGATATCCATGGCCACTTGATGAGTAGGATTGAGATAGGCATGCACACATGTGTGAATCAATATGTGATATTGATGTTATACATATCTCCTCCAATCTACTCTGAGATCAAGAAAGTAAATGAACATTGACAGGATGACCGTTCCATGCCTCGAGTTCATTCAGGATATTAGTGACAAAGGAATTATACATTCACTGTAACACCATTCACAGATTGTAGGATTGAAAGTTGTTCTCCAACTTTCCTTTTCACTTGGGTAGCACGGATGTGTGACTAGGCATCGATCTTTTCTTGTGAAGTCATAAGTGTTATGGACTTTCACTGCCAATGTGAAATGGACTTGTAGGGTCACACACATAGGATTTAACCTGGAAGAGGAGTTTATCCACAAACGATGTTTAGATTGATTACTAAAGGATTTTAGTAGTTCAATTAAACACTCAATCAATTGATAGCTCAGTATCATAGTGTTCCAGGTGTTGGACTGATTGATTAGAGTATCAGATTGATTGAAACTGTGATTGAAAGATTTGCACAGTCTGTTGCCCCAACCGATCGGCTCATGGGGATGAACCGATCGGCTCAGGTTGGTGAACCAGTCGGCTCAAGTTGTGAGTCGATTGGCTCATGTGTCATGAAATGATCAGCTCAATTATTGAACTGATCGATTTGTTGACCAACCAAGATCGTTTGGAAAGACAGAAGACTATTTTTGCAAATACAATTTGTTTCACTTCTACAAATTTGATTTGGACAAGGATTAATATTTGATTAGTTGGAAACAAATATGAAAGTCAAATTGAGTTGGACCAGGACCACAAACTGATCGACTCAGGTGTCCCAACCGACCGGTTCAGGTGTGAACCAATCAGTTCAGGTGTGAACCGATCGGTTCAGGTCCCCAACCGACTATTTCATGCTTGAAATGATCGGTTTAGCTGACAGAGTTGGTTGTTTTGTGGAAAATCTCGAACCCTTCTACTCCTTCTTTAATCCCGCATTGCCCGGGGTAGAGAACCATGTCCCATGACCCTCCTATATATAGGGGTATTGGGGGCTTCTCAGGAACAACAACTTAGACTACTAGTTGCTCTACACAGTTGTTTTTCTCTCTATTTGTGGTAACCGAGAGAGCCTGAGCAAGTGCTACCTGATAAGGGAGGCACATCAAGGGAAAGACAACTATAGAAAAGTGACTGGTTGTAGGAGACTAGTACACCGACAGGAGGGTGTGACTCCTTCCGATTCCTTGTGGGACAAGGAGATCGGAGTTCCAGGTGGTCCATGTGGACTACTTCAGAAGCGGGAGACTTCTGCGGCTCAGAGGACATCTGTCAATCTTGACAGTCCCGGTGAGACCAGGAGCTACACAGACACCGTCCAAGACCGGGGGTGAAGACCGCGCAAGCTGTGAGGTAACGTCGCTGAGCAAGCTTCGGGACAAGGTATGTCTCTACAAACCATTCTTCCTACTGTATAGATGTTGACGTGATTCCTTTATTCTGGGTTTGGGAGAAGAAATTTTTTATTTCCGCTACCTTCTCTGTCTCCCCTAAAACCCAATAGTGGTATCAGAGCCATGTCAACTGCTCTATACTTTAGGATTGTTGATATGATCGATTTTGGTTTGTCGCCTTTATTTATTGCATACGATGCGAATAAAATTGGCTTTATGCATGTCTAATCCTAAATCCACAAATCTAATATACATATATGATATGTAATATGAATGCACTCGATATGCGTCACCCTTAAATGAGTTTTGTGGTGGATGTATAGCGTGGTTATGGCCAATAAACCCTATGTTTGTGTGCTTGGTTGAATGTGGTTGCTTGCATCTTGGTCTGTGCACCGATTCCCTATCTCCTAATCCTAATGTAACTCGAGATAACTCAAGATTTCTTTCCTACCTTTGCTCCCCCCGAATGTAACTCGGGGTTTCCCTATTTAAATGTAAAATAGGATAGATATTTTATTTCCTGTTATGTCAAAGAACGGCAGACAACCTGACGATGACTGAGACGATCAGTTCAAGGAGTGAATCAATCAGTTGGCGATCCAGATGACTGGTTCGAGGAGCGAGATGAGTGGGTGGCAACCTGAGGAGATGTACGGTGACCAGGCGAACCGATCGGTTGGAGGAGCCAACTGATCGGCTGGTGGCACCCAGATGACCGCCTAGGGCGAGCAGGTCATTCATGTGATGAGTTGATCAACTCAGTTGACTATAGCACTTCATCATGGACAGGTTGAATGTGATGTAGACCTAGATGACCGTAATTCCTCTTGGCTCAAGGAATCACATTAGGATGGCCATAATCGTCGCTTTTATCGTTTCACATGTTTTTGTGGGATATAGCATGTATATGATATGTACTATATATTGTGGTGATTGGATATGTATATGTACCTATAAAACCAAATCCCTCATTAAATATTAAAGGTATAGATGCCTTCCAAATGTGACACATGTGAAAAGCTTGATCAGCTAAGTGTGGGCATGCCCTAGCGTGGTGCACCGTCTATCTCATGGAAGCATGAAGGATGGATATGTGGGTATGCCCTAGAAGGGTGCATATTCATCGTGTTGACTTTGGGTCCGACTTAACAAAGTGACCTAGATAGGATCTAGCACCTTGAGGCATGGAGGTGATCATGGCAAGTAGTTGTGCATGACATCTTTCAAGAGTTGCATATGATGCAATTGGCAAGAGTTGCCTACTTGGAAGATCTAAGTTATGGGTGACAACCCTAGTTGGTCCATGACTCAGAGGATTTCAGGATCTTGACCCACTAGAATATTGAATGCTACAGTCTTCCGAATTGACGGTGAGGGCTATCAATTTGAACAAAAAATAGTGGGAGTGATAATTAATTAAATTCCTAATTATATCATTAACCTTTCAAATCAATAAAATAAGTCAAAATTGAGTTTTGGACTAAAATGCATATATTTCCTTTTGTAGTACAAATGACAACAAACAACAATCACTTTTTGTTGCGATCGGTCCTTGAAAAGGACAAGCTGAATGGGACTAACTTCCATGATTGGTTTAGGACATTGAGAATTGTTCTCACTCAAGAGCGAAAGATCTATGTCCTGGATACTCCAGTTCCAGAGGAACATGCTCCTACCGCACCAAAGGCAGAAAGGGATACTTATAAGAAGCATTCTAATGATTCCATTGATGCAAAGTGCTTGATGTTGTGCTCAATAAACCATGAGTTGCAGAGACAACATGAGAACATGGGTGTCATTGAGATGATTCAACATCTCAAGAACATGTATGATGATCAAGCACGAAAAGAGAGATATGATGTCTCCAAGGTGTTGTTCAAGTGTGTCATGACAGAAGGAGATCCAGTTGGTCCTTACAAACTCAAAATGATTGGGTGTGTATAGAACCTGACAAGACTGGGATTTCCCCTGAGCCAAGAGTTGGCTACTGATGTGATACTGTAATTGTTGCCAGAATCCTACAGTCAGTTTGTGATGAACTACAACATGAACAACTTTGACAAGCCGTTGACAGAGTTGTTGGGCATGTTGAGGACATCCAAAGCACAGATGAAGAAGGACAAGCCTAAGTCTGTGATGATGATCAGCAGCAAGAAAGGCAAGTCCAAGCGCTAGGGTAAGGGCAAGGCTAAGAAAGGTTGTGATGCTAGCCAGTAGCCCCAAGTCATCTTCAAGTCTCAAGGCCAAAGGAGGTGTGACCAAGCGAGGCAATTGCCACCATTGTCAAAAGCCAGGACATTGGAAAAGGAACTGTCCACTCTATCTGGAAGAACTAAAGAAGAAGGAGGTGACAGATGTCTCCACCTGAAGGTGTCATGAAATAAACTTATAACACTTTTCAGGTATATGATAGATATAAAATGTAAAGCACCCAACACAAGGGGCAAGCGTTTCCGCCATAGATAGGAGTACTTTAGTTTATTTTCAGCTTTGAAGGCATGTAATAGAGTTATGAACTGCTATTTCATATTTGCCAATGGATAGAAACACCTTAATTTTTGCATATTGTATGACAATGATGGCAATTAATAAAGTTGATCTTTCAATCTTTATGGAAATGTGCCTTGTTTATCTTGTGGTACTTGGTATGCACAAGATAATATGATACCTAAAAGTTATTGATAACTCAAACAATCAAATTAGCATAAATCATGATAAATTCATTTCTAGTTTCCATATGATGGATAAATCTAGACTGTTTTAGTTAGAGAACCAGTAAGAGACATGAATCTCTTAGACATGATTAATCAATCTTCACTAATGGTAGTGGGAGAATGATTATCCTATTAGGTATAATACATATGATGTTTTTACATACCTATTAAAGTTAATGCTAGTACTTCAAACAGTGTTTAGAGAAATACCAATATGAATATCTTGAAGTGTTCAAGAATATCATAAATGAAGTATGAATTTGGTAAAGTGTTAATTCTTGATGAGATCAATGAATGAAATACTTAGACTAAATGTTTGAGAACCTTGTGAGTGATTATGATAATGTATCATAGTGAAATCATGATTAAGGCATGGTGATGTCTAAATCAAAAGGAGTCATACTCTAAGGAGTTAGAAGATGATTATCAAATAACTAAATTCTTCTTAAATAAAGAATACCCCACATAATAAAGGACATTAAGAATCATAAGGAGTTGTGAGTTCTTATATCCTTGATAGAGACACCTCGATTATCTATGTGATGAGTTGGTCATGTGACGAGTCAACTATCTAAGAACTGGATTTTGAGTTATGGTTTACGACCATTACACCCTAAATGACTTCCATGTGAACCATAAGGTATGACCTTGATGGTAGCACCCATTGGGATGAAATCTATAAGTGTGAATGAGTCTTAAGCATTAAGACACATTGATAACATTTTGAGAAGGATGATGCTTTGTTATTGCAACTTAATGACTAAGAAATTTGGCATACAGATACTAAAACCGCATTCCTATGAGGAATAAAACAAGGATGTGTACGTGACACAACCTATAAGGTTTATGAGTCCATTAATGCAAATGGAGTCTATAAGTTACAATGGACTAATCAATGTGATTGATTAAGTACAAGAAAATTATAGTTGGATCTTTACTTTGATGATATAGTCAAAAGGTTTGACTGATATGTCAAAGATAAAGAGAGATCTATGATTTAGTGGGAGCGTATCACATTCCACATGTTGATGTGAAATGGAAATGTTCTAGAATGGAAATCCAAAGTGGAAATTATCTTTAAGGAAGATAGAGACATTTCCTATGTGTTAGGAATAGAGATCTATAGAGATAGTTCTCAAAAATCTCTTGACCTGAAAAGAGAGAGCATACATTGACAATCTATACTGAAAGGTTAAGTATACACAAATTCAGTGGGAGAAAACTTGTCTATGTTACATAGAGTTAGTATCCCAAGGCCAAGTGTCCAATTCTTATGAAGAATGGGAATACTAAGAATATATATGGATCTATCATGTATGTAATCATCCCATCATCTTGCATGTATGGACATGGAAAGAACAAAACACATTTATCATCTTGTATGTAGGACATGACGATATGATATGCTCATCCTGATAACTCGTATGTGGGACATGATGAGTGGATGCCTGTCTAGTTCCAGTAAGGGTTACTGGAATACCATAAGAACTTGATAAGTACTTGAGAAGTACTAGTTCTATGGAAACAAGGAAGGGTTCATTGTGAAGAGTTACACTGATGCGAACTTCCGAGAAGGACAGAAAATTAATCACAAAATGTATATGGGATATATAAAAGTGAATGTTTGTTGATAAATGGAAACGTTCCAATAAAGCTATTTTAAAAGGAAATGTTGAGTATCCGTGTGTTAGAGAACAATAGTGGATACTATATGGATATGGAAGTTCATATGATGAACTTATAGATATTCCAATCTTTGATGACAAGTTAGGAGAGCTTGGTCATGCAATATGGCTAAAGGTTAGCAAAGGAATACTAGATTGCATATTACAACAACTCCATCTCATACATGTGACGTACATTGAAGAGATGAGAGACATGCAATTAATACCGACTTTGGCAAGGTGTTGCCATAACTCACTATGTTAGCACTAGAGCACAGTGACATGTGGGACATGTTTGAAGATGACTAAGAATATGATTCAATGGTGATTGGCTCGCAGTGTAAGTGGGAGTCTGTTGGTATGTATGTCCTGAGAGCCAATCATGGGATGATTGGTGGAATACATTAAGATTGATTTGATAAATATCAAAGGCAAGCTTCCAGTTCTTTCTGGTTTAGTCATATGAGATAATGATAGAATAGATTGAATGTATAGAATGACAGTACTCAATGATGTATGCTTTCAGGTTGAGGACCTGAAAGATGAGATCATACGGATGTTACGAGTTTGTACATTCTTATTATGTCCCTAGTCAGATGTCATTATGAAAGGTAGATAGAAAATAATGACACACAAGACTAGATTGTGGTGTTGGTTGATGACAGAATCTCATTAGTCATGATATGGAGATATCAAACCAAACACATAGTTACTTGTTAGAGAACAAGCGTACCGGACAGACCCACCGTGAGTTTGACACATGGAACCATGACATGGTAGTCACAGTCAGTTCTCACAGTGATGGTGGTGAGTGTGATTCTTCGACCTGAAATCACTACACTCAACACATGTCATTGGGTACACTTTAACATCATCAAACACAGTCCTAAAACATGGGTTGTTATAAAGGTGATGATTGGGTGGCTTTGACACATGGGGATTTTGAGGGGTGAGTGATAGATATGGTATTTGTCCCTCCTAAGGGAGTTTAATATCCATGGCCACTTGATGAGTAGTATTGAGATAGGCGTGCATGCATGTGTGAATCAGTATGTGATATTGATGTCATACATATCTCCTCCAATCTACTCTGAGATCAAGAAAGTGAATGAACATTGACAGGATGACTGTTCCATACCTCAAGTTCATTCAGGATATCAGTGACAAAGGAATTATACATTCACTGTAACACCATTCACAGATTGTAGGATTGAAAGTTGTTCTCCAACTTTCCTTTTCACTTGGGTAGCACTGATGTGTGACTAGGCACCACTCTTTGCTTGTGAAGTCATAAGTGTTATGGACTTTCACTGCCAATGTGAAATGGACCTATAGGGTCATACACATAGGATTTAACCTGGAAGAGGAGTTTATCCACAAACAATGTTTAGATTGATTACTAAAGGAGTTTAGTAGTTCAATTAAACACTCAATCAATTGATAGCTCAATATCATAGTGTCCAAGGTATTGGGCCAATTGATTAGAGTATCAGATTGATTGAAACTGTGATTGACAGATTTGCACAGTCTGCTGCCCCAACTGATCGGCTCAGGTTGGTGAATTAGTTGGCTCAAGTTGTGAGTCGATCGACTCATGTGTCAGATCAATTGTTGAACCGATCAATTCGTGGACCAAACGAGATCGTTTGGAAAGTCAGAAGACTATTTTTGCAAATACAATTTGTTTCACTTGTACAAATTCGATTTGGACAAGGATTAATATTTGATTAGTTGGAAAAAAATATGAAAGTCAATTTGAATTGGACCAGGACCATGAACCGATCGGCTCAGAAGTGAACCGATCGACTCAGGTGTCCCAACCGACCGGTTCAGGTGTGAACCGATCAGTTTAGGTCCCCAACTAATCGTTTCATGCTTGGCACGATTAGTTCTGCTAACGTAGTTGGTTGTTTTGTGGAAAATATCGAACCCTTCTACTCCTTCTTTAATCCCACATTGCCTGGGGTAGAGAACCATGTCCCATGACCCTCCTATATATATAGGGCTATTGGGGGCTTCTCAGGAACAACAACTCAGAATACCAGTTGCTCTGCAAAGTTGTTGTTCTCTCTGGTTGTGGTAACCGAGAGAGCCCGAGCAAGTACTACCTGATAAGGGAGGCACAGTAAGGGAAAGACAACTGTAGAAAAGTGACTGGTTGTACGAGAGTGTGTTGGTGACTAGTACTCTAATAGGAGGGTGCGACTCCTTCTGATTCCTTGTGGGACAAGGAGATCGGAGTTCCAGGTGGTCTGTGTGGATTACTTCAGAGGCGGGAGACTTCTGCCGCTCAGAGGACAGTTGTCAATCCCGACAGTCCCGGTGAGACCAGGAGCTGCATAGACATCGTCTAAGACCGGAGGTGAAGACCGTGCAAGCCGCAAGGTAACATCACTGAGCAAGCCTCAGGACAAGGTATGTCTCTACAAACCATCCTTCCTACTGTATAGACGTTGACGTGATTCCTTTATTCTGGGTTTGGGAGAAGAAATTTTTTGTTTCTGCTACCTTCTCTGTCTCCCCTAAAACCCAACAATTGGAGCCCATGAAACTACTTGATCGACAATATTATGGACCGAGACACTTCCTAGTTGATGAGTTTGTCGACCAAGTCTCTTCTGGTCAACAATATTATGAATCAAGGAAGGTTCTAGAAACTATTTCATTAAAGATCAAATTAACAGTTGTAACTTGATTAACTATATTCTTTACAACTAGTTAGCATCCTAGAACACTCTAAACACTTCCCCCGAGTACCCTAACCACTTTCATACACTTCCTATAAACAGGAGTGGCTTTAGGAAACTTGGCAACATGAATTGCATATACAATTGCATACACATTGATTCACATACTTGAGCACACTACTTGCAATTTTTTTCAAAGAGCTTAGGCCCTACACTTCAAGTTGGCATCCAGCTACACCAAACCGTAACTCTATACTAGAATCCTTATCCACCAAATACAACCTTGCCTAAACATTTTGTGGAGTTGACTATCATCACTTGTCCAATAGCAATTAATGGTAAATCATGTGAGTTGCATTGTGTTATCTATCTCTCCAACCTACTTCTACTTTGGCATACTGCTCTTAGACTACTTCTTGGAGTCAAGGCAGTCCAAGAACCTACAAGGAGTCTTCTCAACTTGGTGCTCTTTCGCTAGCCATTAAAGAACATGTGAAGCAAAAGTGCTCTTCTGTGTCTATCAAAGAAGGTGTAGAGAGTGACCTTCCATAGCCTGTCAAAGAAGGTGTGAGTTCTCCTTGATCTGAAAAGGAGGGTTAGTCTTTGTGCCATAAAAGACATCGGCGAATTTTGTGTATTGTGTATCAGTATATAAAAGGAATAAAATACACGATTTCAAAATCATAGTTGAAGACAACTAGGTAGTAGCCTGACATATTTTGATGGAACCACTCTAAATCTATGTGTCCTTTTGTGGTTGCTTGCTTCTTTCTCATTTTGTGAGCTAAGTATTTTAATTTGTTTTAAAAAAATTTAAAATCTCTATTCAACCCCTCTTGATCTTTTCATTTGGTATCAGAGTAGGTCTTCAAGGAGCCCTATCAGGTCTTGAAGAATGGGGGACAACGTGGTTGGCAACTTGAACTTGGACAATAAACATGTGAGACGACCACTAATGTTTGATGGATCAAACTACACATATTGGAAAAGGAGGACCAGGAAATCAGCTTTGAACTATGGAAGATGATAACTCATCCATACATACTACCAACCATTGAGTTAGAAACATGGAATCCTGATATGGTAAAGCAAGCCACACTCAATCCAAAGGTATTAAGTATTCTTTATTATTCTATGTTTATTAGTGAATTTAATATCATACATTCATGTAAGCTGCTCAATAAATTTGGTATAAACTAGTTGTAACACGAACGAAATACTTGAGTTAAAAATACTAAAATTAGTATGTTAAAATAGAAGTTTGAATTATTTTGCATGCAAGGTAATGAAAGCATTTAAAAAATGTATGCTAGATTTTCTAACATTATTAATAGCCTAAGTGCATTGGGGAAGAACATAAGAGAGGAAGATCAAGTATCTTAGATACTTAGATCATTGCCTCAAGAAAGGCAAGAAGTCCTCATTCAAGAAGAAAGACAAAGCCTACTTAGTTTCATGGGATCAAGGAAGTGATGATCGTGAAAGAAACAAAGAGGAGGGGGTAGAATGTCTCATGGCAATAATGGATGAAGAAGAAACTAATGAGGTAAATATTTTGATTAATCTAAAAAAAAATTAGTTAGTAGTCTTGATGAATTTCATGATAAATATATTTATTGCAAGAAACAAAAGAAAAAACTTGCCAAAACTATTGAACAACTTAATGTTAATTTAAGTAATCTTAGTTTTGAAAATGATTCTTTAAAAATTTCAAATAATGCATTAAAAGAATCTATTGAGAGTTATAATGCTAAAATACTTTGTCTTGAAAATGAAAATAGTCTTCTTTCCCAAGAAAAAGTTGACATGCTTGCTAAACTAAATGCTTATCAAACTCAACCTATTTTGTTCACTCAATTAGATTATGATGTTTTGGTAAAATAAAGAGATACCTTACTTTCAAATATTTCTCAAGTAAATTTGGATATAACTAAAAAGCTTGTTGAAAATGTTGACTTATAAAAACAAGTTTCTAGATCAATACAGGGAAACAAAAGTCTTGATCGCTTGGAAGGCGATCGGTTGGGCGATCGGGTAAACCTCTAGGCGATCGGAGGCCGTTGGCGGCACGCCGCCGCCATCTCACCCCGGCCAGGCACCCCGCCTACCGGGGGCCACCCCTTGTCCGTCTCTAAGCCCTGGACGAAGATGCTTCCATCACCGCTGCTGCGTAGGGTGACCAGACAAAGCCTGAGGGGATCACAAGAGCAACAGGCAGTTGCGGAAAGAAGGAACAACATGATGGCGTCTGCCGTCCCGACGGAGAAAATCCTACCCGACGTTAGGGTTGTGCTGGGCAATACCGACGAGGAGGATCGTCCAAACATGCAGTTGCCTAGGGTTTCGACGGAGGGTGGGCAGAATAACGGAGGACCGGACGTGCATGATCTAGCGGGGGCGGAGGACCAGACGTCGGCTAGGGTAACTGAGAAGCATGCGAGCAATCCAATACCATCTCCAGATCAGCAGGCGAGTCCAAGGTCTTCTCGAGGGGAGGGAGATAATACGTCACAGATGGCGGTGGAGAAACCTACGGAAGTGGCCGGAAATCGGGGTCCTACCCCTAGGTCGGGACCGGAGAACGCAAGGTCGGGGCCGGAGATCGTAACAAGAAAGATGCCACTGTTTAATATCCCACACGATACATGCTTCCGCTGTATGGGTCGTGGACACTGGCAGTCGCAGTGCAGAAGAAGCAAAGTTTGTTATAGATGCAGACGACCTGGTCACCTTGTTGCGAGGTGCAATCAATAGGCCATGCAAACCAGGCCATCACCAGACATCCATTCTAGGAATGTATTCCCACCATTGCCCACGGGGATCCCGGCGAGGGGTGCCCCTCAACATGTTCCAAAGAGGATCTCGGTCGATGTTGGACCGGATGATGAGATGAGGAAGAGCAAGATCTCGGCCCTAGAGAGAGCAGTAGAGATTTCTTGGCACCATGGAGTATCTTGGAAAGAGGTCGGTCCTTTCCTGCACCACAGTTGGCCCAGTGCAGTGGATATCTACAGGTTCGAAGAAAGGAAAGCCATAACATTCTTCTCGTGCGAGCAGGAGGCCAAGGAGATGGTGATGAAAGGTCTACAAAATTTTGGTGGTCGACAAATGAAGCTGAGGCATATGATTGAAGGGGAAAGTCATCAAAGTAAGGAGGAATTCTGGTTCTGGATAGCTGATCTACCGCTTACTTGTCGGGATGATGAAATGATGAAAAGGATAGTATCAAAGTTTGGAGATCTTGTGCATATTTCTGATTGGCAGAAGGAAAAAGATGACATGTCTGGCCTCCTTATTTTGGTGGAAGATTTTAGTGAAGACATCCCTCAGTTTGTATCGCTCACGTACGGGCATAGAAGGACATCAGTTCATTTCTGTATGCTGGCTAGGGGGTCGGTGCGTGCAGGTACTACACAACTTATAGAAGTCGGTGTTGATTCTGGGATTCCTTTGGAGGCTCTTAGATTACCGGAGACACGGCCAGATTCATCAGCTATGGTGCTTGCAAACCCGGGGCCATCAGTACCTACTGAAAGACCGCAACAACAAGGGGATCTCAATTTACAGGTTCATAAAACCCGAGAACAAAGAAGGATGGTGATAGATAGAGAAGGAAGTAGAAGATACCTATCCAATAGGCGCCTTGAAGATTTCATTCTCATGGAGGACGAGAGATACAATGCATACAGAAGAAGGGAAGGTAGAAGCCAGTCTCGATCGGGGAGACATACAGGTGTACCTCATCTTCATAGAAGAAATTTTTCAAGAGGAAGACAATCTGATTGGGACAGGGATACGTTTGATATGTGCTGGTCAGAGCATGAGGGAGGATACAGTCACTGACTTGGCTGGTTAGAGAGGGACTGGCGTGCAAATATTTTTATGGACTGTAAGTCACTATTCTGGAATATTAGAGAGACATCCAATAATCCTACAAGGAGAGTTCTGAGCATATTATGCAGCCGGTACAAACCTGGAGTGGTATGTTTATTTGAGCCTTTTCTTCATGCTGAACAAGCTGTGGAGTTGTTGGATATTGTTAAACTCGATTGGGCTGCCGATAATCAGGATGTAGATGGGAAAATATGGTTCTATGCTGATAAATATTTGAATCCTAGCATTTTCAGAAGTCATAGGCAGCACTTGACAGTCAGTCTGGATACTAATGAAGGCTCGAAAATATTTTTTACGGCTATCTACGCTAGTTGTGACAGTACAGAGAGAAGAACGCTATGGAATGATCTTCTGATGATCGCTGAAATTATAGGGGATGAAGGATGGACTATTGTAGGGGATTTTAATGTGGTGAGGCACCCTAGGGAGAGAAGGGGTGGAAACCAACTGGGGTTTCAAGACATGATGGATTTTAATTCTTTGATATCAGATGCAGCTCTGGAAGAAATACCTTTTGAAGGCAATCAATATACATGGGTGAATAAGCAGGTTCTCACACCGACAATGTGGTAGAGAATTGATAGAGTTCTTGTCAATGGAGCATGGATGTTGAAGAGGCCTGCGACTAGATCTATTCATCTTACTAGAGCGAGGGTGTCAGACCACTGCCCAGTTATGATGGTTCCCGGTTCTTGGACAACAGAAAAAGAAGAAGCCGCACTTCTCTTTTATGAAGACCTGGATCGAGCATGAGGACTGCATGAATATTATCGAGTAGGCTTGGAATGATCCTATATACGGTCATCCTTTTGTGGTTTTCTGCCTTAAGCTCAAAAGGGTTTGTGAGGCTCTTTGTATGTGGAGCAAGGACACCTTTGGTGCTAACAGACAACGCATTCTTGATTTGGAAGACGTGGTTTTCACAACACAAATGGCTTTTGATGAAAATCCGACTGCTATTAATGAGCTTAACTTGAGAGAGGCGGAAAGTGAGTTACAATATCTTCTGGACCAGGAGGAGAAGACATGGAAGGAGAAAGCTCGGATAGACTGGCTTCAAGATGGGGAGAGAAACACCAAGTTTTATCATGCAACTGTTAAGGCGAGAAGGAAAAGAAGAAGGATCATTCAGGTGGTATTGCAAGACGGCACTCAGGTTACGAATCCTAAGCAAATGGCGGAGATGGCAGCTGATCATTACAGGCATTTTTACAATGAGGCAACAGATACAGATGCAAATGAGATGGATGGTTTCATAAATTCGATCCTGGAGATGGTCTCACTTGATGAAAATTTCACTATCATAGAGACTCCACAGGAAGAGGAGATTAAAGAGGTGATGTTAAAGATGGATGCAACAGCAGCCCCGGGACCGGATGGATTCACCCTCCCTTTCTTTACAGCGGCATGGTCTATCATTAGATTTGACTTCATGGACTTGGAGAGAAGCTTCTTCAGCGGACAGGGTTGTTTCAGGGGTCTCTTTTGCTGCGGAATTCTACTTATTCCAAAGAATGATGAGTCTAGAAGAATACCGGAGGATTTCAGACCAATATCCATTGAGAATGTTGCTCTTCGTATTCTTGCAAGGATACTAAGTGAGAGATTTGCTCCTATTATGCCACGCCTGATTTCCAAGAACCAAGGAGCCTTTGTGAAAGGCACGGATATATCTCATCACATCCGGTTAGCTAAGGAACTTATGCATGATATCAATAGAGGCAGAGACGTTCCTAATGTGATCTTAAAATATGATATGTCGAGGGCGTACGATAGAGTAACTTGGTCCACGCTGGGGAAAGTCTTGGAGAAGTTCAACCTTACAGAGGAGGTTATCAAGTTATGTCTTAGCTTTTTTGCAAATACGTGGGCAACAGTGACTATAGGCGAGGAAACGGTCGGATTCTTTCAGATGAGCAGAGGATTAAAGAAAGGAAGTGTGATTTCTCCATTCCTTTTCATACTGTTTGAGGAAATGCTATGTAGAAGATTCCTGAGGTTATATGAAGAAGGGGCCATCTCAAAATTCCAGGTGCGTGGGGAGGTAGTGCCTCCGGTCATTCTTCTCTATGCAGATTATATTGTGGTCTTTTTCACAGCGGACCGAGAATCTTTGGATGTGGTTAGTAATACCTTTGATGCATACGAAAGAGCAACTGGGTAGAGAATAAACAAAGCTAAATCTACATGCGTTGTAGGAGGCAAGGACCTGTTGTTAGCTCATGAGGTAGCTATGTCCCTGGGAGTGAGTGCTGCTACGGAATCTTTGAAATATCTGGGCATACCAATCAAGAAAGGTTCGATGAGACTATCTGACTTTGAGTTCCTAATGAGCAAGATAAATGAAAAGATTGCTACGTGGAAGTCTAGACTCTTATCTTTTGCGGGGAGGAGGATGTTTATTGCACATGTTCTAGCATCCATACCAGTATACACGACGGCGGCGGTGGGTATTCCTGCTGGGATAGTAGCGCAGATTGAAGATAAACTATCCAGATTCCTGTGGAGTGACAGGGAGGATCATCACAGGAAGGCGTGGATTGGATGGCACAGGGTGGCTAGACCATTTTCTTTGGGCGGGTTGGGAATTCCCACGCTACAGTCGATCATTGAGGCCTTTGTTACAAAAGCATGCTGGGAGGTTCTAACAAAGGATTCCATATGGGCATCTTTCTGCAGAAGCAAATACACAAACGTGGCAGGAGGACGAGACAATCTATATCCTGGTACCTTGAGGAGAGGATTACTACCTTCACCTTTCTAGAAGAGATTGTGGGACATGTTTCCTCGCATGTTTCCTTTGTGTAGATGGGTGGTTGGTAATGGAGAGATATCCTTCTGGGATTCATGGTGGTGCGAGAAACGCCTGGCTGATCATGCGATTATACCCAGTGACAGAAGACACCCGTTCTTGGTGAAAGACTTTTGGATAGAAGGATATGGATGGGATTGGGATTCGCTTAGACTGATCTTGGATGAGGAAGGAATACAACTGATACAGGATGCAGATATATGGATATCTAACGAAGAAAACAAGCTAGTGTGGAGTCCTGAGAAGAGTGGAAGATTTTCTATGAGTTCAGCCAAGTGGATGATGATGCATAATGAAAAGGAAGGTCCAGACGGCCTTGGGAGGATATGGAAAGCTGGGTATCCGAAAGAGGCAGTGTTCATATGGAAAGAGGTTAGAGGAGCAATTCCCACAGACGATAACATAAGGCTCAGATGTGGTATCCCTCTTGCATCTAGATGTTGTTGCTGTTTTGAATCCCAGGAGGAAGATACAGGTCACTTGCTTTTCCAGGGGCAGACCGCCCAGTTCTTTTGGAGGAAATTCGACGAGCTGATTGATATGGAGGTGCCTTTCGACATGAGATCTCTTCTTGACAGGTGTGCGTTGGCAAAAAAGAAGAGCATAGCTGAATGGTTGGTAGGTAATCTAGCTATCTTAATACCACATAGCATATGGCGCATTAGATGTGGAGTTAAATATGATGGTAAGATGATATCGCTCAGCCATGAATGGGATTATATCTTGAGAATCCTAAACCACCACATGAAGAGGTATGCGTTTCCTATTGATATGGAGAATGAAATATATGACAGGATGAAATTGTTGGGCGTGAAAGAACCAAGGACAGCTATGAAGGAAATTGTTTTGCTGCGATGGGAGAAGCTAGATCTACATAATCTCAAAATGAACATCACGATTGGGAGGGACAAAGATGCAAACGGTACATATAGAAGATGGACAGCTGGTGTCATCCGTAATCACAATGCAAATATCTATCTTGTGTTCCGAGCTTGGATCAAGAGCTCTGACTACGTCCTTGCGTATATGCAAGCATGCGCCATTGGTTTGAAGTTAGCTGGTGACCACGCTTTGAACATCTCGAGCATTGAGGTTGACGACTCCTTTACATATGAGGTATTGTGGCATGGAGGTAGAGAGCCGTGGCGGACAACATCTTTTGTTAGGGAGCTCAGAGAAGAGATTGCATCTTCCATGATTTCTGGTTCGCTAGTTCACAAGGTTATCAACTCGATACCTCATGAATTAGGCAGGTGGGGAGTAGAACACATGAATTATTAGTCTCTTCGGATGTTTCTAATATGCTGATGAGAATTAGGGGCATGGCTCTGATGGAGAAAAGAAGTACTCCCTACGTGGTCCTAAAGAAGACAGCTGTTGGAGGTGAGGATGAGAGATATTAGAGTGAGTCCTTTGTTTTTTATCTGTTATATTCCTTTTTGAGGGTCGTTTGATTGTGGGATAATGGGATATTACCTGAGTTATAAGTACGGGAGATGTAATTCTTGCTGTGATTTAGCCCACAAGAGGGGTGTGGAATGAATAAAAGCGACCCCTGGCTTAACCAAAAAAAAAATCTTATATATTGCTTCTAAACAAGCATGAAGGAGAGTTCTAGGATATGTTCCAAAGAAACAATCCTCACATATGCCTAAAACCAAAAAGACATATGCTTCCAAGACTAGAACTACATATGTACCTAAGACTAAAGTTGTAAATTCTCAAAATATTGAAAAGATAAATGAAATATCTTTTATCTCATGTCATTATTGCCAACTTGGACATTATTCCTTTGAATGTGAGTATCGAAAGAAAGGAGCCCTTGACATGGTTTGGGTTACAAAATTTCCAAATTGGAATAAAAAAGGAACTTGTTGAGATTTTACCTATGCTTAATTTGATTAATATACTTATGTCTTTTCTCAACTTAATTTGGGCTTAAATTTGCGTCTCTTTTTCATATAAAACTCATTTACATAACTTGTAGTTATTTAAATAAAATTTCATTTTCATATCTTACTAAATAGAAATTCTCGTTTCTCCCGAACTTGTTATCGGTCAAAAAAAATTTCGATCGAGATGTCCATTGGTCAACAAATCTTCTCGGCCGAGAACAAGTTTGTTAAAAATTTAACTTGAATATTTAATATTTACAAGAAAATGTATCAGTTTCATGTCTATAAAAGTTTTTCTAGCTTGATAATATCAATTCCATTCATGATATCTACGCTAACCATCATGACTCTACTTGAGTACGAAAACCCTCTCAAATTTGCATGATTCAACGACTGATGGTCGATGCTCCAATCATATGACTTGAGATTAAAATGCCTCCAATAAACATGGAAAGAGAAGTGGCGGATAGTCATATTGGAAATTGTCGAAATGGCACCATTGTGGGAGTAAGTGAAAATCAAGAAAAGTAGTACATGTAAGTGCACATGATAAAGATGAAGTTCAAAGGTAAGGATAATGTTGAGGTATCTCTCTCTACTCTATCAATAATTAATTATATATAACATGTTGTAATTAAGTTGGATAAAGTAAAAAACAAGAACAAATTGTCTAGTATACTTGAATTAAATGCTATTGACATAAATAAATTGAATAATTTTATGTTTCTTTTCAAAATTAAATCCTTGCATTAAAAGAAAATGTGCCTCACCTCTATTTGTAATCATGTCAATCAGAACGCTTGAAGACAATTTTGATGATATAAATTATATGCTTAAAGAAGATCTTACTAGACAATGCTTGATTTTTACTACTCTTGCTAAAGAAAGTAAAAGTTAAACCTATCTTTCATTAAGATTTCTAAAAGTAGAAATGGATTGCATTGTCATAATCATGAAGGTACTCATTGACTTATTTCTAAACATGATACGAAGTAAAGAAATCTTTCAACTTTTCTAAATCTTTACAATGGGAACATCACCTCATACAAGCTAAACTTCAAATTTTCTCAAATTCCTACTTTTCTTATAGAATATGCCTTGCTGACTTCAAATGCTTTAACTTGGAATCCTCTTGTGTAGTACTATGATGATGCTTCTTTTAGAATATATGACCCTGATGTGGACTACACTCTCGATCTTATCAAGCATATGCATACCCTTCTTTGATCTATGATGTTTTCAAGCATTTTACTCTTATTTGGCATTATCATGGAATCAATTAAGGATGAGCTTTCTATGACTCCCTAGATAATGTTGAACCTTCTTTGATATAACTTGTATGACATTATTAAAGAATAAACTTTATCAGGGTGAGCAATATTATAGCTTGAAATTAGATCATTATATCTAAAAATTGAAACATTAAATAACTTGTTGATGCTCATGAACTTGACTATATTCCTTAACATGATCTCATCAATTGCATTAATCATGAAACATGTCTTTCTTATAGAAGATTCAGAATTCATGCACTCACATGTCATTTCAAAATAGAATAGAGAATAGTTAGAATATAATGTCACAAATGGTTATAAAATGATTTGGGTACCTTTCTAGATAAGAAAAGATCACGAGCCTTATTTGCAAATAATTTTTATCTTAATAAATGCCATCACATTCATGTTCATTGCATTTACAACATTTTCAGTGTTATAATAAGGGGAAGTATCCCACAAAAGAGGAGTGATTCTTATGTAACACTTTCTATCTTTTGAGATAACAAAGGGGGACATATAATTCTTTAATTTGTATTTATAGAATGTTTTTCAGTCGACCAACACTTCCACCGAGTTACTTCTCGCTTGACATATTCTCAACCGAAAGTTTTTTAGTAATAAAATTCATTTGAAATTTTCAATACTTGGTTTATGGATTTGAATTTTTTATGATATGATATGAGTGCCTTACCATGAAATTGGGATCTTTAGTGGCTATCTTTTTAAATGATTTCTTGTGTTTGAACTCTTTTTTCTAGTATGAGATTAAGGGGGATCTCAAATGCTTTGAATATAACTTGCATATTCACCACTCTTAAATGATTCTTTATATCAATAAAGGCTTAACATCCTTTGACATTTGATTTAGAGATTCTTTTAAGAACTATTTTATGGCATTGAATGGCTTCTCTACACCAACATGGGCTTAATATCCCTTATGTTTGGTCTAGAGATTCTTTTGTTGACCTCAATTTTGTGCTTAATGGACTCTCAAATAAATTTATGGGATTATTCTTATTAAAACAATACATATGGATCATTGAAGCAAACATGTGTCACATACTTCTTCATTTTAGAGGGCTTGACACCTTCTCAAAGGATCAAGCTATAGTGTTGTTTACTTTTCATTCATTTAGTCCATATGCAATTCAGTTGTTATAGAAACTTATCCACTCTCTTCTTGACACATATCTCTATCATCACTTTGCATTTGATACTTTGAAACCCACACTTGTTGTAAGGTCTTGTGATCAAGTTCCAAGATATACCATAGGAACCACCACCCAAAAGAAAATTAGCTGAGATATTGTGACATCCCCGGATTTTCAACACCTTGACCAAATGTGTGACATCCAAATTGAAACCCTCACCTCAATGAGAATCCCAATCCAAACTCCACAAACTAGGCCAAGAAGAAGAAAATCAAGAGAGTCAGAGGAAACAATAGTAGCAGATGTACATGAACACGAGCAAAACCATACAACACATGTTCACCATTCAACATATAATTAAAAAATGAATTATCATTACAAATTGATATTACAAATTGAACAATAAACTTCTAAATATGCACATAATACATTTTAAAACATGAACTTAAGACAATGGGTCCACATGTACATCTTCTCGCCACACAACTACCAACTATGAAGAGCCTTCAAGACCATGTGTCCACAACCTAAAATAGAGATTACATGTGGTACATGCCAGCAAAATATTCTAAAATATTGTACTGAGTATGCCTACGTGTCTGTTATATAACTCTTGTTACTATGACTTGACAATAAGATCAAGCTAATATCTCGAAATAGTAAACAAATGTAACAAAAGCATACTTGAACAAGAATGTTTATTAACAAAGGAGAACATGTCTTTTAGGCATATTTTTCCATTATATCATCCATACATTTACTACCTGAGAGTAGAAAGCATTAAGGCCTTTATGATGTACTACCAAAGAGTTGGATCATTTCATAATGTGATCTACTACCAAAGAGTTGGATCACTTCCAAGTACTTTACTACCAAAGAGTTGAGTACTTTACTTTCTGACATTTTACTACCAAAGAGTTGAAGTACTTTACTTTTCAACACTTTACTACCAAAGAGTTGAAGTGCTTGGATGTAATGAAACATATATATTATATTTGATGTTTCCTAACTATAAGTATGTAAAGTAAAGCAATATATCATACATGAACAATCATTACATCCAATATCATATGCCAAGTATTTGTACATACATAATACAACCATACTAAATAGTAGGCCAAGTAAAAGGTAAAGTGTAACTTCAACTAAAATAATATTTACCACATTCCTTATGTCAACTATATCCTTGTCAACCCATGATCAAGACAAGAACACATGTACCATCAGGTTATTATCATCATTAAACCTAGTCATGTCCATTATAGGGTTTAGCTTAGTCTGTGAGGATATTTCTATCATTACCCATCTTATCATATTAGAATCAAATTATTGATCATATATTCTATTTATATTCTAGATTAGGGTTCATTCATTCTTATGTGCACATATATACCTTAGGCCACATTCATTACTCTGATTAGGGTTACACACCATGCATTAAGAGCCATCTTCATATAACATGAATTTATTACATAAGACTAATATATTAGTTAAACATCATGTTATGTATAGTATTATGAACATATTTTGGAATTCTAACATTCATTGACCATAAACATATTCATTGTATTTCACTTAATATTGTTAGCCAAATTATCTATATGAATCATATTACATGAATATATGCATTACACTCATAATCTCAGGCTTCACAGGAGTTCTAAAGATGACTATACATTTTCTGATGTAGTTCCATATTATTTGACCATTATTAGTATATTATTATGCATAAATCACTGATACTATGATTTCATGATATTCTATGTAAATGTTTGAGAATTTAGATAGCTTGTTTCTAATTTTCTGACAATGTATGTATTTACTATGAATTGTTGAAGATCTGCATATTTACTGAGGTTTTTACCTTTTCTGGTCTATGAGGTTCGGCCACGTGTCTGTGAAGGGTAGCGTTATTGTTCCCTTGGTTTCCTGGGTTTGCAGTTGAGCGGGGTGGTTCTAGCTGGTGCTGGACCCGATTTACAGCCGCCCTATTTCTTCATTTCTTGCATCCCAATCTGGCATTGGGGCTCTGCTCTTCTACATACCATCCACCATAGGGAGCCCACTCCAACGAGCAATCAGTAGTGCCAAGGTTCTCATTGTTAGCTATGGAGACCTACCTCTGTGAGGCTATGGAGATCTTCCTCTGTGAGGGTGCCATCATAAGGTATTGGATGCGGCAGAACCAAGAGGCAATCTGCCTCTTCTCATCCTCAAACCGATATGAAGCTTCAAGGCACCATTGCATACTCTTTGAGGCCCTCCAAAAATGATGCAAAGTCATATCCATGTATGCCAGAACTCCATTCAAACTCCATCTTGATCTTCGGTAGAGTAGGCCCTACATGTTAGGCATATCTACTATTGTGGTCTTCCTCACCTAATATATTCACCTTCTACTTTGTAGCGACCCAGTGATTGGGTATCGGCTATCAATTTTTGTGCATGTAGTAGGACTAACCTTCCAAAATATGATCTTCATATCCGGTAACACATAGAGTCTTGCCCAATCAAGCCCTCAAGGAGGGGCATGGAAAGGTGTGGGGATGAATTCCTAAGAGCTTCAGCTTTCTTTTCCATATCTTAGATCCCACCAAACCCATTACAGACCCTCTCTTCCTCCTTTTAGCTCTGCTTCAAACTAGCAAGTCCTGTGGAGAGACAGTAGGAAGAGGGCACTCCATATCCTTATTCTCGACTAGTACCCTTATGTTAGGGGTCTGTTTGATCGTTTCAAAATCTCAAGAGTAACCACTCTTCTATAATTCCCTATCACCCCATGATAAGAACGAGTGGTGGAAGGGAATCTTTGGGTGTCATCCGATCCCCTTGCCTTGCACTAATAGTAGGGTAGAAGAAATCTTTGGAGACCACTATCCCATCTTATGGTCCAAGATACTCCTTCACTTATGCCTAATCCATGGCACCTGGTCCTCTAAGGCCAAGACCTCTGGATATGAGATCCAAGGCCACAACATGACCATGTATTCTAGCCCTAAACTATGTGTGTGTGACAAGGCTGTGATCAGGACTTAGGCTAGGCTGTAAAAACCAAACTTTGGTGATTAAATACATAAATTTGCACATTATTTCATCATTTTCAAATCTAAGTAACTTCATCTAGGAATATCCAAATTTTATGATACTTTAGTGATAGCTTAATAATAACCATGGATAGACTCCAACCAATTTTGGTGCCAATCTAAAATGACACATACTTAGGGGTATTAATCATGAAGTTAACATCAAGCTTTTGTTAAATTAATTAGAGTACTTTCGTATGATCAAAATCTATTTCACGGACTATTATTGTGTCATGTCAATACATAAATCCAAGTAAGATTACTCCCCATCACCGCATATACATACGAACTCAATTTGATTATTGCAATCACCAGTCCTTTATTGAATCATTGAATTGAGTAACCAAGGAACTCAAAGTTCACTCCATCACATCCTACACAACTCAAAATAAATTTTGTCCTCAAAATTAAGCCAAAATCCAGTCTATCACATCATATACATCTTAAAAGTAATTTCATCCTCAAAATTAATCCATCCTCTTACTCTAAGGAAAGCCAAAAGGTCTTCACTCATATGTAGGGCACCATTTTAGGCTCAACATATACACAAAGAAAAGTTCCAGAACTATATCCATACCACTATTAGGAGGTTTTCAAACCATATAGGGTGAATGAACCCTTCATATAAGGTTGCGACAAGGGTTTAGAAGCTTAGTTATGTCATATCATCTTTTGATTTAGGATTTTCATACTAATTTCTCCCAAGCATTAAGATTCCAACATTAACTTCTTTTTACAGGGAAATAAAGAGCATATAACATGGCCTGTCACTAAGTTGCTCAGCTAAATCAACCATAACAATGTTTAAAATGCTGCTAGGAAAAGATTGCAAAAGAGAAAAGAACTATTAACTAAGCTTCTACATGCTAAACTAGCTATGGAATGAGTTGTCTTACTACAATCATGCTTTACAAACTTAAGACTAAAGAAATCAAAGTTCTTACTCAAGGATTTGATGTCCTTTCCTAGAATACGAAGATAATTCTCTCCTTGTCTCACCTACATGCTTGCTTGGACCACTATTTGGGCATCACTTTCAAACTCCACCATCTGTAGGTCTACTTGCATT
Source organism: Alisma plantago-aquatica (assembly GCA_963693085.1). Classification (NCBI taxonomy): domain Eukaryota; kingdom Viridiplantae; phylum Streptophyta; class Magnoliopsida; order Alismatales; family Alismataceae; genus Alisma; species Alisma plantago-aquatica. The sequence continues at coordinate 137,801,716 of OY856409.1, forward strand.
GCCCAACTCATGGCTTTCCTCAGTCCTATTACTTCAGCTGTGCTAGGATCTGTGAAGTTTGCAATCTTTTCACCTAAAAAAGAAATAATGCTCCCCATCCCATCACTAACAATCGATCTCACCACCGCTCCTAAGTCATCTCCTAATGATGCATCAACGTTGATCTCCTGCCTGTCTCCCACCAGTTTTGTCCATCCATGTGTGTGAACAACATCTTGTTCCATGGCCACTATTAGTTTATCACTGTGTTCCTCCATAGAGTCTCGTATCAATCCCTAGAAACATTTTTTAAAATACTTAATGTTCATGGCTTTGTTATTAAAAATTCTACTATTTTTGTTTCTCCACACTGCCCACACAACTCAACAATATCCACTAGCAGATCATGGTCTCCAATACTGAGAATGTATGGAAGTGTCGTGCCAATATGGAGGTCCTTTACATCTTCAATAATATTCTAGATACTCCTATTCATTTGTTCCCATAACTCTGTTGCATTGGGGAACCTAAAGAGGGTATGAGACATAGACTCATATTCTACATTGCATAGTTTGCACCTCCCCTCTTTCACATAGTGTCTATTGTAGAGTCTTCCCACATGGTCGAGCTCCCAGTTCCAAGTCATCCCAGATATTGTGGATTGTCATCTAACCTCCATATTTGTTTGGCAAGAAGAGCCTGATTAAAAACATGCTTGTCTTTGAATCCCATCCCCCCTTTCCACTTTGGCCAGCACAATTTATTCCACCTCACCCAAGAGAGTTTCTTTCTTTACCTTTTACCTCCCACCAGAATATGGCTATAATGTTGTGAATATCATCAATCATTCATGCATGCAACTGAAAAACACTCATAACATATGTTGGTATTTCTTGTGCCACTGCTTTATCATAATTTCCTTCCAGATTTTTGATAAGAGCTTCTCGGACCATCCTTACAATTTCCTCCATACCCATTCTTTAATGTAGTTGAATGTATGTTTCTTGGACCTCCCAATTGTTGTGGGTGGGCCAAGATACTTCGCGTGTCTTTCCACCTCCGACACCTTTAATAGACCTTGCATCTCTTCCTATTGTTTATGGGGGACTCCTTTGCTAAAAATAACTTCTGTCTTAGATAAGTTTATTTTTTGACCAAATGCCTGTTCATACTGGATAATAATCTTAGGGACTTTCATACATTCTATAGAAGTTTCTCTAGAAAAAAGGATGTTATCATCTATGAAGAAAAGGTGAGAGATACGAGGTGATCCTCTACATGGCTGGATTCAATGTAGAGAATTATTATTTGCAGAAACAATAAGGGAGGTAGAGAAAGCTTCAACACATAGAATAAAGACATAAGATGAAAAAGGGTTTCCCTATCTAAGTCCCCGGGTAGGCTTGATCTTCCTGGTCCTATCTCCATTAACTGCGAAGGAGTGGTGGACGGATGCAATGCAATTGTAGATCCTCTCTTTCCATTTGGTCATATATAAGAAATCTCCATTCCACCTTGTCATACACCTTTTCCATGTCTAGGTTCAAAGAAAAATTGCCATTCTTCCTTCACTTGTCCCCTTTCATTGAATGAAACACTTCATATGGAATGAGGGCATTATTTGTGATCATCCTCCCTGGAATAAAGGCACTTTTATTTTCATACACAAATCTATCCATGTCTGATTTCAGGCGATTGACAATCACTTTAGATGCTATCTTGTATAGAACATTGCAGAGGCTTATCAGTCTAAACTCTCCCATCTCCGTAGGTTTTTCTATTTTGGGAATAAGGACCACCATCGTATCATTTGCTTCCCCCAAACTCCTTTCTCATTTCCACCAACCCTTGATATAATTTTCCAAATCTTTGCCCACTATGCCCCAATACTTTTGTAAGAAAAGAGCCTTTATACCATTAGTTCCCAGTGTTTTGTTAGGGTGCATTTGGTTGACCTCCTGCCAAATTTATTCTTCTATAATATTTCACTGTAGCCATGTGCTCACCTCTGTGCCTACCTTGTGTTCAATGCCTCCCACATCCTGGGCAAAATCTGTCTGATTACTCATATAGAAAAGATTGCAAACAATCTAGCATAATGCTTAATATCTTATCCTCCTCTATCTACAATATGCCTTCTTTATCTTTCATTTCATTCACTCAATCTCTTTCATGCCAGTAGGATTCATTTTTCTGTAGCCATATGTATAACTCTTTTGAAGCTTCCTCCACCCTTATCATGAAGAAATTATCAGGTGGAAGTGCTTGCAATTCCTTTAGATCAGATTCAAGGCCATGTATCTTCCCTCTTCTATCTCCAAACTTCTCATCCGCCCACTTTTTTAGCCTAGCACCACATATATTAAGTGCCCCAATCAGATTTTTTTCCTTTCTTGTTCTCATGATTCTTTTATGATCTCATGACACTCACACTCTAACACCCGCATAGGTTTAAAAATAAAGTTTTTTTTTTCTTTTCTTCTTTCATACTTCTCTTTTATCAACTAATATAATGAGCGGTGTGTGGTCAGATTCATAGATGGGTAGATGAAAAAGTTTACAGTATGTGTAGTGCCTTCTCTACTCCATATCCACCAGAGCTCTCTCCAAGCATTCCTCAACCAATGTCTCAGTAGAGAGTTCCCTTCACCACATAAGTATGTTCCCCACAAACCCCAAATCCACCAGAGCACAATCATCAATAGCATCCTAGAAATTTTCATCACTTTGTCTTCCTTTGGTGGTCCTCCCAACTTTTCAACATTTGACACTATCTCATTGAAGTCCCAAATCTTGTATTTTTGTTGTTGATCTGCCCACCTGTACACACCAATGGCTCTCCACTTACTTCCCCTTTCTCTTTCATCCACCAAGCACTCCATGTGTCTTTGGGAATAGCTCAGAATCTCCACTTCCAAGACCTTCCACCAGAAGCCTAGTCCTCTCGCTCTGCCCAGGATGGAAATACAAATCCCATTGTTGAAACCATATCTATGTTTCACTTCCTCAAGCTTTGAACCCGCTATCATGGTTTCCATTAGGAAAACCATATTTGGACGCTCCCTCCTACACCGTGCCCGAAGGGCTTTGGAAGTATTAGGGTAGCCCATACCCTGACAATTCCAACTAAGGATTTTCATGGCTTTTTGCGGGGTTGGACTCTTCCAACCTCTGCTACTTGCACATTGAATTCCCTTTCATTATCTGCCACATTGTTGCCACCTTGTCTTGCCTTCTTCCCTACGTCCATCATGTTGTCATCTTTGTCGAGTTCCATCTCATAGAACACAGATGTTCTATTTCTTTTTCCTGACATAACTTCCCATTCGACTTCATTCTCTGGGATGCCCATTCAAGCTCCTCTACTCATTTTGTACACCCATGGTGTACGATTTTTCTTCTTTATTGGTTTCCCTTTGTGCCTCTCTTGTTTCCTTTTTAGTCTGGGATTTCTTCCTTTGTTTTCTCGTATGCACCTACATATGTTGCTACTTGTTCATTTGTTTTACCCATTCTCTATCATGCTTAAGATCATGACCTCCTTGTTATTGTGTTGTGTCATGTTACTCTACCAACATCTCTTTTGGGTGGTTCCTCATCCATTCATTCCGTCTCATGTAGGCTCAAGAGTTCCTCCATCAAAAAATGTTTAATCTCCTCACTCTTCTCACTATAAAAATCGAATTTTGGGTGTGTCTCATCTCTATTTCCTGCCTCTCTATCTATTATCATCTTCTACTCCTTCCTTTTATCTTTCCTCTATGCCCCTTCCCCTCTCCTTCTATTTGTTTGGTTTGAACTACTCTCATTTTCCCCCTCTTCCCTCTAATATCCAGGTTGTTCACCCTCCCATCCTCGCGGCTTCCATAGGTTCGAAAGTTAATCACTCCTAGTGTCCTTGCATCATGCATCCTCACTTGGCGATTTCCTTTTCATCCATCTCTCGATTTGATCATCTTCAGGAACCCTAGATGATGGTGTCTTGTCCTTGGCATGGAGGACTAGTTTCTTTCTTGTATGTCCACTGCCAAAAACCTCCTCTTTTACTAACATCAGTTGCTTCCTTAGTGATGCTTTTAGCTAGTTTCCCCACACATATATATGGTTCTCATCTTCCTCAACCTCATTACAGTCCCTATCTACATGGCCTAGTAGGCTGTACGTGAAGCAAAAGTGGGAGAGTCTTTCATATTTCACTTCTAGATCTGCTATATTGCCCCCATTTATTTTTATCTTCAACAACCATTTTAGGGATTTTATTACGTCTAATAGAACTCAGACTCTTATAGACGATTCCCATCCCGTTTCTTCTCTATCCACCTACAGGAATTCCCCAACCCTTTCAGCTATATCCCTTACCACCATCTCTCCTCTATAACCTAGAGGCAGACTGTAAATACAAATCCAAAAAGGACTCCTATTAATCTTTAAGTTATTTGACTGTTCATCGTACTTCCTTGAATAGTAGAAGCTTGTTATCAAAGTTGCATGGTACACCATCAATCACCTTTTACCTATCTCTCCAATGGAAGAATTGGGCTATAAATATGTCTCCCTCAAGCTTCTTAAGGATGACCTTTTTTTTGAGCCCCCATTCCTGTGTTAGGGTTCTTTTCATAGACAAAAACTTGTTGCTCCTATCCCACAATACTATTGCAACCAGTGCCAACTCTACATGATCTTCCTCATTCTCTTCCCTATGTTGCTACCTCTATCGCCTCTTCTACCTCTTCTGTTAACCACATGTGGTGAATACCAATCCACGACTTCCGTCTCCATACTGGAGATAAGACTAGAGAAATCTCCTTTCCATTGGACCTATAAGAGAGATGACCCTAGGGTAGAAAGGGATGCTCACTCACAGAACCCTAATCCCTGGAGCAATGAGGGTTAGGTAAGAGATGAGTTTTGACTCGGTTAAAAATTCATCTCAGATTTCAACATTAACTTATACACTTTTTGAAGGTTAAAACCCTCTTTATCTATCTGAATTGTATCAAGGTGTCATCATTATATTGTGCAAATTGTTAAACTAAATTCTTTATAGTTGTTAATCACTAATATTAACAGACCATTGACATATGTCATTAATATATCTCATTTTACTCACACATTTGGTTACAAACATTACTGGTGATTTCATCACCTGATTCACCAACATTATAATATCATAATTATTCATGTATATGTAAATCATCTATACATAGAAATCTATCAAACCATCTCTAGGTTTTCTCTCATGTCATATTCATATATCACATCTTGAGATTAGATCATATTCTTAAATATATTATACCATGGTTGTGCTAAAGAAGCTTATACAAGTGTCATGTCAAACGTGTATCAAAAATCTATCTATTCCAACGAAGGTTCTCCTAACCCAAACTCAAGAGAAGTGTCATGCTCAACATCTCTGAGCTCACTCAAATCTATGAGTATCTTATATGCATACACTATATCCTCCCTCTTTTAGTCTAGGGTTCTCATATCTACCTCATTGGAATTGCTAGTTAGCTTTCACAAACTATAACCACCCAAGCACAAAAACCAAACTAATGCGATATCTTCTACTTATGAAATATTCTTACCCAACTCTCTCCCTTATATACACCACTAGAGTCCTATGTAGGGAACCACCAACCTGACCATGAGGCTTCACATAAACTAACACAATTACCTCTTCCAGGGTCTTGGGACTCTCTCCCTCACCCAGATGATAGGTTCTCATATTCATATTCACATGTACATATGTAACTTGCCTCTCTCTAGATCTAGGGTTTTGTCCTCCTCATGACATCTAGGGTTTAAGATATCTTAGGAACCATACATAAAAAAATTCAACTCATTCACTTGGGAGTAGTCTATTTTAGGACACACCACAACAAATATTTTTCATAATTCTCATATATTGGAGTTTAGGTTCTCTGACCTTATCCCTATGGATCTCACTCTCTCTGGATCTAACCCTATAATTGGTCTCAACACTAGATATCCTCCTTTGTAAAAGAGATTGATGCTCTTGATGATTCATAACCTTGTCTTTTCTTAACTTATCTTATCCAAAAAAATGCATATTTGCATCATCAAAACTTATAAAAAAATCCTCAAATCTGAACTTAGGTCCTCGAAGACAAACATATATCATCATAAACCATCTCATATCATCTATATAAGACATACATCATCATCTAATATTGTTTCATTTATTTTGTGTATCATATATTATAGAAAGGCTTTAGACATCTAAACTAGAACTATTATCTTCTAGACTGATGACACTCACTTTCACTTAGGTTGCACAACCACCTCCTACTCGACATGTGTGGGGACATGTTTTTGTAATACTTACATATATAATAAAATCTTATATAGTTTTTCTCTGATAAAATAAGCATTAGAGAAAACTATAGAGTCTCGATCCGATTGAAATCAAAACCAAATCAGAAAATTGAGTGTCCCACACATAGTAAAGATTCTAGTGTCATGTCACCTAGAGAAAAGGGTGAGAAGATGGTGTAAACTAGTGTAGCAACCCTATACAAAAAGCTCTATATGTCTAGGATTTCTCTTCCCTTGATGCACATCCACATCGAACAATGTAATGTCCCATACCCCCACATTATAAGGAAATAGTGACATCATAGTATTTGCAATACAACAAACACTAGTCTATACCTAGTTCTCAGACATCCAATTCTAGCCTAGAGGCTAGGACAAATGTAGTCTCTAAAAGATGACTAATTTTACTGGAAAGTTTTTTTAGATTTCAAAGTTATCTTTAGTTTTGAGTTGCATAATGAGCAAATGCCAGACATTGCAATTGTTTATGCTCTGATACCACCTGTGACGTATCTGCATTTTTACACCTTGACCGAATGTGTGACATACATATTGAAAACCTCACCTCTATGAGAATCCCAATTCAAACTCCACACACTAGGCCAAGAAGAATAAAATCAAGAGAGTCAGAGGAAACAACAGTAGCACATGCACATGAATAAGAGAAAAATCATACAACACATGTTCACCATTCAACATATAATTACAAAATAAATTATCATTACAAATTGATATTACATGTTGAGCAGTAAACTTCTACATATGCACATACTACATTCTAAAACATGATCTTTATACAATTGGTCCACCTATACATATTCTCACCACACAACTCTCAACTATGAAGAGTCTTCAAGAGCATATGTCCACAACCTAAAATAGAGATTACATGTGGTACACGTCAGCATAATATTCTAAAATATCGTACTGAGTACACCTATGTGTCTTTTATATACCTCCCATTACTATGAGTTGGCAATAAGATAAAACTAATACTTGACAATAATAAAAAAATATAACAAAAGCATACTTGGACAAGAATGTTTATTAACAAAAGAGACATCTCTTTTAGGTATAATTTCCATTATATCATTCATGCATTTACTACCTGAGAGTTGAATGCATTAAGGCCTTTATGATCTACTACCAAAGAGTTGGATCATTTCACAATGTGATCTACTACCAAAGAGTTGGATCACCTCCAAGTACTTTACTACCAAAGAGTTGAAGTAATTTAATTTCCAGCACTTTACTCCCAAAGAGTTGAAGTGCTTGGATATAATAGAACAAATATATTATATTTGATGTTTCATAACTATAAGCATGGAAAGTCAAGAAAGATAACATAGAAGAGCAATCATTTCATCCAATATCATATGCTAAGTATTTTTACATACATAATAAAACCATACTTAATAGTAGGCCAAGTGAGAGGTAAAGTGTACCTTCAACCGAGATAATCTATACCACATTCTTGATGTAAGCTATATCCTTGTCAACCCCTGATCAAGACAAGATCACATGAACCATCATGCTCTTATTATCATTAAACCTAGTTGTGTCCATTTTAGGGTTTATCTTAGTTCATGAGTATTTTTTCCATCATCACCCATCTTACCATATTAGAATCAAATGCTTGATCATATATTCTATTATATTCCATATTAGGTTTCATTCGTTATTATGAGAACATATAAACCTTAGGTCACATTCAATACTCGTATTAGGGTTACACATCATGTATTAGGAGTTATCTATATATAACATGAATTTTGTGCATAAGACTGATATATTAGTTACACATAATGTTCTATATATTATTATGAACATTTTTCGAAATTTTGACATTTATTTACTATGAACATATTTATCACATTTTACTTAAGGTTATTAGCCCTGACTATCTATATGAAGCATATTACATGAATATATGCATTAAACTCATCATCTCAGATTTGCATGATTTCTAAACATTATTATACAGTTTCTGATGTAGTTCCATATTATTTGACCAACATTAGTATATTATTATGCATAAAATTAGCATTGTATATCTTGCATAGTTTCTTCCAATTTCATGCATAAAACTATTGATATTATGCTCACATGATATTATATATAATTTTTTTAGAATTTTGACAACTTGTTTGTAATTTTCTGACATTATATGTATTTACTATGAACTACTGGAGATCTAAATATTCTGAGGTTTTTTACCTTTTCAGGCCTACGCGGTTCTACCATGTGTCCGTGAAGGATAGCATTGCTCTTCCCTTGGTTACCTAGGTTTGTGGTTGAGATGGTCAGTTCTGGCTGGGTCTAGACCTAGTTTGGAGCTGCCCTCTTTCTTTGTTTCTCGCATCCCAATCTGGTGTTACAACTCTATTCTTCTGTAGACCAACCAGTGTAAGGAACCCACTCCATCAAGCGATTAGTAGTGCCAAGGTGCTCATTATTAGCTCCTAAGGAAACCCCCCAACATCTACAGCTATGTCATCTAGATCTACATGGCTTCACAACTATGGGCTTCACCTATGGAGATTTGCCTCCGTGAGGGCACCGTCACAAGGTATTGGATACAACAAAACAAAGAGGCAATCTTCCTCTTCTCATCCTTGAACTGATTTGAAGCTTCAAAAAACTTCAAGACACCTTCACATACTCTCTAATCCCTCCATCAATGATGTGAAGGCATGTACATGGATGTCAGAACACTGTTCAAACTCCATCTTGATCGGCGGCAAAGCAAGCCCTACAAGTTTGGCATTTCTATTGTTGTGGTCTTACTCGTCGTACATATCCACCTTGTGCTCTATAGAGACCCATTAGCTGGGTATCAAATATCCAATCGGTGTGTGTGTAGCAGGACTAACCTTCCTGAATATGATCTCCATCTCTGATCATACATGGAATTTCACCAGCGAAGTCTACAAGGAGGGTCGTGGAAAGGTGTGGGGATGAACTCTGAAGACCTTCAACTTTTTTTTTCCATAGCTTATACCCCACCAAAACCATCACAGACCCTTTCTTCCTCCTTCTCTTGCCTCCACTTCAGACCTACAAGTCTAGTGGAGAGATTGTAGGAAGAGCGAACTCCATATCCTTTAATTCTCAAACAGTACCCTTACATTAGTAGTCTATTTGATCATTTTAAAAGCTTGAGAGTAACTGCTCCTTTAGAATTTCCTATCACCCCATGATCATAATGAGGATGTTAGGGAAACTCTGGGCATCAATTGGTCCCCATTTCTTTCACTAACCACAAGGTATAAGAATGCTTTGGAGACATCAATATCTCATCTTACGGTCCAAGATATTCCTTCACTTATGCCTAATCTGTGGCACCTACTCTTCTATGGCCACGGGTGTAACATCCCTGACATGGGTTATGCCATAAACCTATAAGTTTGCTTAATTAAGTTATTCATAAACTTGTTTTAATCTTTTGAAAAGTAATTAAGACTCTCCTTGAGTTTAATTTTCAAGTTTGAGCTTATTTGCAACCTATTTGTGCATTATATGATAGTTTGGGTGTAAATTGCAATTTACCCAAGATGAGGGGTTATATTGCAATATGTCACATTTTGAAAATGCCTCAAGTTCTTTATCATCATAAGAGAGATAATTATACTAAGGGGTGGCTTGTGGAAGGCCTAAACTCCAAGTTGGAACTTGTTTGAATAATGCTTGAGCCTTGTGTACCAGTTTTGGTGCAATTTGCAATTTACCCAAAATGTAGGGTTGATATGCAAATTACCACCATTAGAGTGTCCCTACTCTCTATTGGCATCATATAGATGAGAGATAAATAAATAGGTACCATGTTTGAATCATTTTTGAGTGGTGGTATTCTTGGTGATGAAAAGACCAAGAAGAGTTGTATAGCTGAAGCCCTAATTGAGTGGTATCGAGTTGTGGAGCTTATATGGGAGTGCCTGTTGGCCAAGGAGCCATAGATGAGGTCTCATATCGTTTTTCCAACTCTTGGCCTTTGCCATGATGGGTTAATCCCCTTAAGGAGGTGATGGATATCAGTTTACAACTTTCCTTAGAAAAGTGTATCAGTTTGTGAATAAAGTGATGTTGAGTAGAAATATCTTTCTCAACAAGATTACTAAGGGCCAAAATCTTATCCCTAAATTATCCTCAAGAGTTTTTCATGTAAATATAAATATGTGTGCATGGACACATGGCACCTAGTAGTGTAAAGGGATGACACCTCTAATATACTATCTCTCATGAGCCTCAATTATACATACCACTCCTTTCACCTACTAGTGAAACTTTTCGAACCTTATCACTCCATTTCTCTTAGATATCATGCATAGTAGTAAGGATCAAGGAGGATCTTGATCCATTAAAATTAAGTTGAAGCCATGGTCATCTTCAACCTTGGATAAAGCATGATCTCAGGTTGTGATTCTTCCTTTCTTTTCTTCTTCACCAAGTTCTTAACTATGGTGATTCCTTGCATGTAGAGGAGTTGTGAACGAGTCTTGGATCTATGATAAGTTCATCTTCAACCTTGGGAACGTGAAGCTTTGGAGCTTGGATCTTTGAAGTTGTTCTTGAGGTGGGTTATATAACTTGAATCCAATCATGTTATTATTCACCTTCAATGTTGTTATACTTGATGATCTACTTTCAATTTTGAGTTTTCTTAAATAATTGATGAATATGAGTTCTAAATAGTTGCATAGACCTATTGTCCATGAACTAGGAAAGTAAGGAACGATGTCTAGAGATCGAGGATGATGACATCATCATGTCACAAACTGATATCGGGTTGAAGCACCTCTAACCCAATATGGTGATGAAACCCAATATGATGATATGAAACCTAATCTACCTTGGAACCTCACACCCCTATTGGTTTGTACACTTGGGTTGGTTGAGACTAAGCAGTTGTCTAGGATGTCACTTAATACACGGTGAAGGTTAGGTCGACACCATGAAGGTTTGAATAATTATGAACATAAAGGTCTAACTCGACATGCCAAAACCCTAATTTTTTAGCAACTCGATATAAGTGACACACACATACACCTCATGCATGATATGGTGATCAAGTATACACCTCATGCACGATATGGTGATCAAGGATACACCTCATGCATGATATGGTGATCAACGATACACCTCATGCACGATATGGTGATCAAGGATACACCTCATGCACGATATGGTGATCAAGGATACACCTCGTGCATAATATGGTGATCAAGGATACACCTCTTGCATGATATTGTGATCAAGGATACACCTCATGCACTATATGGTGATCAAGGATACACCTATTGCACAATATGGTGATCAAGGATACACCTCTTGCACGATATGGTGATGATTATACACCTCTTGCACGATATGGTGATGATCATACATATCTAGAATGCTATGGTGATGATCATACATCTCTAGAATGATATGTTGATGAGTACACACCTCATGCATGATATGGTGACACACACACACACCTCTTGGGTGATATGGAAGCAAGCCCATCCCTCTTGGGTGATATGGAAGCAAGCCCACACCTCTTGGGCGATATGGAAGCAATCACACACCTCTTACCTGATATGGTGGAAGCACCTTAAAGCTAATATGGAGGTAAGCACCTCAAATCTGATATACTTGATTGATTAACACATGAAGTGTGTTATTGTTGGTATGTATGCCCATAGAGCAAGTCATATGATGATTGTAATGGGATACTTTTCAAATTATTTGAATAATAATAAAGGCACTTTTCGTCTATATGTTTTAACTATTTTCAGATAATGGTATAACATGATAGATGTCTAAAGAATTGTTTTAATCAATGACTTATGCTTTTAGGTTGAGGACCTAAACGATGATATCATACGGATGTTAAGAATATACATTCTTGTTTTGTCCCTAGTCGGTTGTTATTGTGGAAATAACCATAGACATCAATAACACATAAGACTAGAGTGTGTGTTGGTTGACGACAGAATCTCATTAGTCATGATGTAGGATATCAAACCAAGCACATAGATACATGTTAGAGAATAGTGTATCAGACAGAGCCACCATAAGAGTAATACATGGAAACCATGCTTGGTTAGTCAGGATCTGCTCTTATAGTATTGGTGGTGATTGTGGTTCTTAAACCTGAAATCACTGCACTCAACACATGTCGTTGGGTACACTTTGACATCATTAAACACAATTCTGAAATATGGATTGTTATAAAGGTGATGATTGGGTGGCTTTGACACATGGGGTTTTGACTATGAGTGATAGATATGGGATTTGTCCCTCCTAAGGGAGTATGATATCCTGGCCACTTGATGCGTGAGACTGAGAAAATCATGGCCATGCACTTGTGAGTCAATGTGTGACATTGAGCTTACAAATATCTCAGATAGTCTAGTCTGGATCAAGAAACATGGATTGAACATTTGAAGAGGATGACATGTCCATGCCTTAAGTTCAATCTGGATATCAGTGACAAAGGAACTATACATTCACTATAACACCAATTACGGATTGTAGGGTTAAAAGTTGTTCTCCAACTTTCCTTTTCACTTGGGTAGCCCTGATGTGTGACTAGACACCACTCTTTGCCTGTGAAGTCATAAGTGGTTATGGACTTTTACTACCAACGTGAAATGGGACCTATAGGGTCACACACATAGGATTAACCTGGAAGAGAAGTTTATCCATGAATGATGTTTGGATTTATTACTAAAGATGTTTAGGTACTTAATCAAACATTCAATCAATTGAATTGACTCAGAATTATCAAGTTCAAGTGTTGAACTAACTGATTTGAGCTAGATTGATTGAGAACTGCATTTACTATGTTATGTACAATCTGAACCCCCAACCGACCGGTTCACTGGGTAAACCAATCGGCTAATGGCCAATGAGATGACCAGTTCACTCTGGTGAACAGATCGGTTCATGTATCCAAACGAGCAGTGATGGGTTGTCATGATTTTGTGATAAAAAGTTTTTCATTTCACTTGTACAATTCGATTGCGATAAGAACTGATCTTAGTATCAATTAGAAACAAACAAGGAAAGTCAATTGGAGGCAAGTCTGGGAAGCGAACCGACCGTCTCACACTCCCAACTGATCGATTCATTTGTGAAACGATCGGTTCGGCTACCGCAGTGCAATTTGTTCATGGAAATTCCGTACCCTTCTACTCCCACTTTAGTCCTGCATTGCCCGGGGCTGAGAACCCTGACCCTAACCCCTCCTATATATATAGGGGTATTGGGGGCTTCTCAGATATCACAACTTAGAACATCAATTTCTCTGCAAAGTTGTCATCTCTAGTTGTGGTAACTGATAGAGCCCAAGCAAGTTCTACCTGACCACAGAGGCACAACAAGGGTAAGATAAATGTAGGATGGAAACTAGTGGTGGGAGAGTGTGTCGGTGACTAGTACAACGATAGAAGGTGATGATTCCTTCTAGTGTCCTATGGGACATGACGACTAGAGTTCTCGGTGGTCCGTGTGGACTATCTGTAAAGGCGGGAGGTTTCTGCCGCTCAGGAGGATGATGGTCAACCGCAGTCCGGGTCAGGACTAGGAGCTACACAGACATCGTCTAAGACCAGGTGGTTGAAGACCACACTAGCTATGAGGTATTGTCACTAAGCAAGCCTTAGGACCAGGTACACCTCGCTAAAACCATCCTCCTATTTCATAGTCATTTATGTGATCTATTGTTTTATGGGTTTGTGGTGAGAAATTGTTTGTTTCCGTTGCCTTCTCAATCCCAAAAAACCCAACAGTTATCTCAAATGATACATTAAGATGTAAAGAGTTTAATGCATTTTGATAAGTGTAGGCCAATGTACCTTGAGGTAAGGGTTGAGCCAACTTAATAAAGTATGATGTAATCAATATCATTGTGAGGATGAGAGAGAAACTCATACTTTGTGTGATAATCATTAATGACCATACCTTGATACTCCTAATATGTGTGGAGCTATGAATCAAGGTTTTGATACTTGATAATATGAACTTGAAACCCTAATCGGATTGAAAGGGAAACCCTAACCCTAATCATTGGAAGGTTGCACTTTTCTAGTATTACATGGTGATGTTTTGTACTTCATATTGTTTTAATCATGAAATACTAACCATGAAGGTATCATGAGATGATGAGCATATCCAGGTATGAGTTATGATGTTTCATATGATATATATTAAATAGGCCTTGTGAGCCATGTGAAATACTTGTGCAATAAGTATAATGTATACCTGGTCTGTGGACCTAGAGGTAATAATTACCTGATAAGAGGTGACAATGTTTAGTGATGAACTAAGGGTTTGAATACCCATATCTAGCAATCATGATGGTGATAATGTTAGGGGATGAGAATTCCTAGTAATGCGATAAGGGACTGAGATCCTGAGTGTTATGCATTTAATTGTTCCAAAGATTATGAAAGTACTTGATAAATGTATTACACCTTTCTTTGTAGCATCTGTTATAATTCATGCTTGTAACTTCATTGATGCTAAAAGATACTATAATGCACCTAATTAATCAAATGGAACCTTATCATGTAGTTTCCAAGGCCATAGATCCATTTGGTGTCAGGATTTGCTGAATGGTGAAACGAGTTTAACTTGGAGTGCATATTTTTGAATATGTGGGGGTGAAGGACGAACATATCCTTATGTCCATATGGGGATTGATGGGTTATATCCATGATGAATACCATGGTTTTTGTGTGATTGCCCTGATGAAAATGTACCAAGGATTGATGTGTGATCTCCCCGAAGAGAGTGCATGTTGCGGCTGTAGCTCTATAGCGAAGATGTCACTATACCCCGACAAGCTAGTTGTAGTTTGACATGATGTCACTGCCATTGGTCTTGTACTGACCGAGACGGGTGAGGTCTTGGCAGTTGGCTCTTCCATTGACCTTGTATGGAACCGGTTTTAACTAAGAGGTGGTCAGTTAGAGCATGAGTGGTATACCTCATCTCTTCTAGGAATAAGTGTGATTATAAACTATAATCAGCCATGTAGCATATTTGCTTAAGGTGTGAATACAGAATCATTGGTTGATGTTGTATTACTTTTATACATCTCACATTAATAGATGTTATACATGTTCTTCTTATTCCTTATAAAGCAAATAGATGATCTATAGCTCTGTCATGGATAGTTGAACTACAATTAAACAATGATTAAACATGATTATTTCCATAATAGATCCTCTGCTCTATTTTATATCGTTTACCTGTGATAATAATATTGTTGGAAGAGAGTTATATCTCTTGCTGGGACTTGTGTCTCACCCCATTGGTCCCAACATTTTTAGGTGGATGCGGATGAGGAGGTAGAGATCGTACTGCAGAGGAAGGACAACAACAATAGGGATAATAGTAACAACTCCGGTTGTGTATGCTTTCTATCGTGTCTTGTAGATAGAAGTCCTATGAGTCACTCTATACTCTCAGGTCCTTGGGAGTTAGTATGTAATGGTCTTATAAATGATATGAGATTTTGGCTTGTATGCCTCATGGTTTTATGTTGCTTATGTATATGATTAGGCAAATAAACTAGTATATGATATCCTGGAGATGAGATAGTACAATGTATGTACAATGTGAACCATGATGTATATATTGCTTTGGTTCTTCCCTTAAGAGTTTCCTGGCAATGGATCTCTTAGAAAAATGGTTTTAATTTTTAGTGATTTTTGTTAATCCGCTGCTAATGGTTATTCCGCGTAATTACTAGTGGCAATTCGACTGTCGGGTCATCACAAAGTTTCGGTATCAGAGCCTAAGGTTCACTGAGTCTATAGAGACATAGGATTAAGGTTGTTGAGTCTATATGAGTGTCCTCCAGTTTATCTTATAGTGACTTCTGCTCATATATGAAAAGAACTAAAGCTGAAAGATGGCTGGAGCACACGAAGAACATGCTACTGAGAGCAGTGTTGCTACACCAAGAGGAGGTATAAGGGAATAGGCTAGTGAAGAATCAGTGCTGAGAATCCCCATCTTGATCAAGCCATGTTAAAAAAACCCAGCCTTTCATGCTCTTTTTGGGAATTTCATGACCACAATGATGCATATGGCAGATTGGATGCCAGAACTAGCACATAGGGCACCAGTTCCAAACGAGGGGCATGCATCTGGTAAGACCTTTGAGCGGCTACACCGGGTAGGAGCCACTAAATATGCCGGTATAGATGACCCAGTAGATGTAGATTCATGGCTCACTGAACTTGAAAAATCTTTTAGAATCCTTAGCATCCCAGAAATTGATAAAGTTAGGCATGTTGTGTACCTTTTAAAAGGAAGCATTGGCCATTGGTGGGCCATTGAAGAAGAGAAAAGACCCGATGTTGAGGTCGGATGGTAGGAATTCTGACATGAGTTTGTCATTAGATACTTTCCCAAGACTTATCTGGATGAGAAAATCTCTCAATCTGAGCGAATTAAACAAGGATCAATGAAGATTAGTGAGTATAAAGCTAAGTTCATGCAACTTCTATGGTTTTATCCACAAATGGCTACGACGGATGAGGAGAGGATTAAGTGTTTTGAGAAGGGTCTAAACGCTAAGTTAACCACACTTGTAGCTACTCTAGAGAATAGAGAGAGGTTTTCCACCTTTGTGGAGTTAGTTAGGAGGATAGAGAGGTTTATGACTCTAAAATGAGAGGCTAACAGTAGGAAAGTACCTGCCCAGTTCCAGGGACAATGGTCTGGAAGTTTCAAAAAACTGAGATTTCCTACACCAGTAACACCACAGAGGTTCAGTGCTCAAACACAGTGGACATCAAGCAAGGGTAGAGGCCATAGTTTTCTACCTAGTGAAGCCCATAGTATGACATCGATGTTAGTAACAGGACCATCTAGACCACAACGGGACATAAACAACTTCAAGTGTGGGCAGACAGGAAATATGATGAGAGAATGTCCAGTTAGAGACATGGAGGTAACCCAACCACTAAGGCAGAGTCAGCAAGGCTCTGAGAGGCAATAGTTCAGTAGTGGCACATGAGGATGTGGACATGCGTCCCAAGCAAGTTCATCTGCACCAAACAATAGAGCACAAAATTGGCAATAGGCAACGGTGAGATTCTATGCTATGAATCAACCAGAGGGAGTAGTCAATCCACGAGTCGTGATAGGTCAGATGGAAATTATTCATTCTGATATTTCTTCATCCTGCTTCATATCTATTTTGATTGATATGAGTGCTACATATTCCTTTATCACTCAAGAAGTGATTCATGACTGCAATATGACTGTCAGTCGTAGAGCAGATAATCTGTTATTAGAAACTCTGTTAGTCGGATCTGCAATGTTGCGGGAGGTATGTTCTCCTTGTGTTCTTTCTTTTTTAGAACATAGCATTCTAGTGGATCTTATAGCACTTGATATGCACGAGTTTGATGTAATTCTTGGGATGGATACCCTAGAGAAGTATAAGGTTGTCTTGGATTGTGGTTCTAAGAAAGCTATGTTCGCAAATAGTGGTGAGATATGGGTCTTTTAGGGGTACAAAAAGATTCTTCCAACCTGTCTAGTATCAGTAATGGTAGTTGAGAGACTGATGCGACAAGGATGTGAAGCATTCTTGGCACATGTGGTAGACACTAAAGCAGAGAGTCCTAGTCTTTCTAAAGTTCCTGTTGTCAAGGAATTCAAGGATGTGTTTTCGGAAGAATTTCCAGACATCCCTCCACCTCGAGAGATCAATTTTGAGATTAATCTAATTCTGGGTACGCAACCCATAGCCCAAACACCTTATAGGATGGTGCCTGTTGAGATGGCAGAACTCAAGAAATAGTTACAGGAGTTGCTTGAGAAAGGTTTCATTCGACTGAGTACTTCGCCATGGGGTGCTCCAGTTCTTTTTGTTAAAAAGAAGGATGGGTATATGAGATTATGCATAGACAATAGACATCTTAACAAGGTGACTATAAAGAGAAAATATCCTCTACCAAGGATAGATGATCTGTTTGACCAGTTGTGTGGTGCAATAATGTTTTCTAAGATAGATCTAAGGTCAGGATATCATCAATTACGTATCAAGGAGGATGACATACCTAAGTCAGCCTTTAGAATAAGGTATGGTCATTACGAGTTCGTAGTTATGTTGCTTGGACTAACTAATGCACCGACTGTATTCAGGGAGTTGATGAATAGAATCTTTTGGCCATTCCTTTATTAGTTCATAGTGGTCTTCATAGATGACATCCTGATATATAGTAGAGATGGTCAACAACATGAACAACACCTTCGTCAAGCCTTGACTTTGCTAAGATAACACAAGATATATGCTAAGTTTAGCAAGTGTGAGTTTTGGTTGTCATAAGTGTCTTTTCTAGGACAAGTTATATCTGCTTCAGGTATTCATGTTGATCCTAAAAAAGTGGACTCTATTGTAGACTGGGAACCACCCAAGACACCAATTGAGATTCACAGTTTCCTAGGTCTGGCAGGTTACTACAGAAGGTTTATGAAAGACCTCAATTCTATAGCATTACCCCTAACTAGGATGACCTGGAAGGAGGTTCCTTTTGTCTGGAATGACAAGTGTCAGCGTTCTTTCTAGTTTTTGAAAGAAAGGTTGACCAGTGCACATGTGTTGGCATTACCTGAGCAGGGAAAGGGATACAATTTTCTGTGATGCCTCTAAGAATGGTCTAGGATGTGTGCTGATGCAGAGTGATCATGTAGTTTATTTTGCTTCCCAAAATCTTAAGAAATACAAGGAGAATTATCCGAAACATGATTTAGAATTAGCTGGATTGGACCACACATTGAAGATTTGGAGGCCTATCTTTATGGAGAAACATGTCAGATTTTCACATACCATAAAAACTTAAATCACATCTTCTCACATCATGAGTTGAATATCAGTCAACATTGCTGGATGGAATTAATCAAGGACTACGATTGTACAATTGATTATCTCCAGGAAAAGCTAATGTAGTGGCAGATGCACTAAGTAGAAAATGTTCATCTCCACCCATAGATAAAGCACAGTTGAATTCTTTGATGTGCTTTAAATGGGATATGTTTGTATCTTTGAGACAAATAAATGTATAGTTAAAAGTATCTTTGTTAGCCGAATTTCCGGCCGAGATGCATGTGAAACCTACTCTGAGACAACAGATTAAAGAGACACAACAGGGTGATACTATGATTCAGCATATCAGGTCAGAGTATGGTAGTGAGAAACAGGACCGTTTCCATGAGTCAGAGGATGAGGTAGTCTATTACCACGGTAGGATGGTAGTACCTGATGCCAATGACTTAAGAAAGATAGTTATAGAGGAAGCTCATTCATCCATGTATGCAATGCATATAGGGAGTACTAAAATGTATCATAACTTAAAAGATGTGTATTGGTGGCCTGGTTTGAAGAAGGATGTAGCTGAATTTGTTATGAGGTGTCTAGTGTGTCAACAAGTTAAAGCAGAACACCAGAAACCTACAGGAACATTGCAACCCTTACCTATACCACAGTGGAAATGGGATCACGTGACAATGGACTTTGTGGTTGGTCTACCTAGAATAGCCAAAACTCATGATTCCATTTGGGTGATAGTTGATAGGTTGACTAAATCAACACATTTTCTTCCTGTTAAAACTACCTATACTACTGAAAAACTTGCAAAAATCTACATAGATGAGATAACATGGTTGCACAGAGTTCCAGCCACAATTTTTTCTGATAGAGGTCCCCAATTTACAAGTCATTTTTGGGAAAGACTACATAAAGCCTTGGGTACACACTTAAAGTTTAGCACATCTTTTCACCCTCAGACAGATGGATAATCTGAAAGGACTATACAGACTTTAGAGGACTTGCTTAGGGCATGTGTTCTTTAGTTTGTAGGAATTTGGGACTTACACTTTGAAAAACTACTATAGGGAGGGTGAATAGAGTTTTTGAATTATTTTAACAATTTATTGAATTCAAACAACCACAATTGAAATTAGAATAAAGAGACAGGTGTTTAGAGTGGTTCCAACTATAGCAAATACTATAGTTGTCAGTCCACTACCCGGTTGCTTACCCAACCGGGATTTGAAAGTATTTATTTTATTACCTCTCGAGGATTTATACAAAATACAATACTTTCCTTTACACCCTTTGAACAGCCTTCACCCTAAAGTAGGTGCACCAACTTTGAGGTAGCCTTCTATGAAGTAACTACAAGCTCCCCCTTGAAGTAGCCTTCCTCTCTAGAAGTAACCTCCCGTTGCACCAGCCTTCTGAAGTAGCTCAAAGTCTCCTTCTTCGCCAAGAAGATCTTCACCCTCTCCAATCTGCAACCTCCAACCTAGGAGTAGCAAGGAGAGTACAAACAATAATAGGGAACAAGAAAGGAAATAGAAATTACAACTTATCCTTTATAGCCCAAGGCTTGATTTGCCTAGATCAAGCGTATAGATCTCCTAACCAAGTATGTGAACTTGTGATTGCAGTGGGTAGGAGATACTAGCCTATAGGACACGAATTATGAGCTAAGGAATGAAATGGCCAATTGTCACAATGCTCAAATTGCTCACAAACAGATTGCACACAGTATACTCAAAGGTTTCTCAAGTGTAGCAAGTGTAAACAAGTGAGTTTAGGTGTCCTATGGCTTGTCCTATTTATAGGAATGGCCTAAGGATGCTTAAGGACATTCTAGACAACTTCTAGGGGTTTCTAAGTGCTTAACTAGCCGTTAGGTACAAAGTTGTTGCTTTAACAACGGCTAATTAATTAATTCTGCAGTTGCTGTCAGAGACCATCTCGGTCGACAAATGGTCGACCGAGACACCTACTCGGTCGAACTTTTGTCGACCGACAGGCTCTCTGGAACAAGTGATTTGCAACGTCTTTCATCAACTGCCAACTAACTTGTCTGTTGTGTCTAACGACTACTTTGGATCTTTCTCAGTCGAGAAGATTGTCGACCAAGAGTGTCTCGGTCGAGGAGTTTGTCGACCGAGATTGATCCTGTTTCAAGGTTTCAATTTAGGCACTAATTATGTGTGTAAGTGTGCATAAGTAATCCTATTTGAATGGGATGACTTGTCTAACTGTGGTGTTTAGCTAGGGAGAATCTAACACTTGATTTACATGCAATTCTAAGTACTTGTACATTATATTTTTGTACAAGTTTTTACAACAGTGATTACATTGCATGAAATTATAAATATGTAAGCTTGTAGAATTTCCCTTGTTGCTTTGTCATCCTGCACACTCAAGTAGCTCGTTAGATTAATAAGAATGAAATGTTTGTCATAATCAAAACAAAGGGATTTATAGATGTCCATTTAGCCAACAATCTCCCCCTTTTTGAAGATGACAAACATTTCCAAAATATAAATAAAGGAAATATAAAACATATGAGTTTCATACCTTTAGATTACCTTTTGTAGCTTTTTCTCTTGTGTATAAAATGTGTGCTTATTATTCCCCATGAATTATGGAACATGAAATCCAGATCATTTGGGAATATAACAACTTTCAATGTAAAGCCAAGAGTTTATTTATGAAACTCATTAATTGAGTTTTACATAATTACTAAATTTTAGTTTTATATTTATCTCTCCCCCTTTGTCATTTCAAAAAGATAACCGTTAAGAATAAAAACTCCCCCTTAATTAGATATCCCATCAAATCTAATGAAAAAGATGTCCATTTAAAAGCCAAAAATGTAAACAAGAGTTTTTGTTTAAGTAGCACAAATATCAAAGAAAACATCCTCCAAAGGAGTGATAAGCAATTGCTTCCTAATGTTGTTAAATTGATCTAGTGGAAGCGGTTTTGTAAAAATATCAGCCAATTGATCTTCCGTATCAACATGATGAAGGGAAACATGATTTTTGGAGATGTGATCCCTTAAAAAATGATGACGGATTTCAATATGTTTAGCTCGGCTGTGTAAAATAGGATTGTGTGCTAAGTTTATTGCGCTTGTGTTGTCACAAAAAATAGGCATAGATGAAAGATTAAAACCATAATCGCTTAACACTTGTTGCATATAAAGCACTTGAGCACAACAAGACCCAGCTGCCATATATTCAGCTTCAGTTTTAGATAGGGCAACCGTATTTTGTTTCTTGCTAAACCAAGATACTAAAGCTCTCCCTAATAAGAAACAGCCACCACTAGTACTCTTGCGATCAAGTCGACAACCAGCATAATCTGCATCAGTAGAAGCTTTGAAATCCAAGGATTGTCCTTTTGGATACCATAAACCAAAGCAAGTAGTACCGGCTAGGTAACGAAGAATTCGTTTAACTGCTAGAAAATGAGAATGCATAGGTTGTGATTGAAATCGAGCACAAAGACCAACAGAAAACATAATGTCCGATCTAGAAGCCGTTAAGTAAAGCAAACTACCAATCATGGCTCTATATAAGGAATCATCAATAGGTTCCCCATTTTCATCCTTATCAATTTTGACAGAAGTAGCCATAGGAGTAGTAGCATGTTTGCATTGATCCATCCCAAAACGTTTTAAGAGTTCTTTAGTATATTTTTCTTGGCTTATGAATATTCCGACAGATGTTTGCTTAATTTGAAAACCAAGAAAGAAAGTTAGTTCACCCATGAGGCTCATTTCAAATTCTTTTTGCATAATATCACTAAATTTTGTGCACAATGAATCATTTGAAGCTCCAAAAATAATGTCATCAACATATATTTGCACAACTAGGAAATCAGATGTATATGTTTTGAAAAATAAAGTAGAATCTGAATTTCCAATAGAAAAACCATTATCAAAAAGATATGTTTTGAGCCTTTCATACCAATTTCTAGGTGCTTGTTTTAAACCATAAAGTGCTTTCTTAAGTTTATAAACATAGTCACCTTTTTCAGGAATTTCAAAACCAGGTGGTCGGGCAACATAAACTTCTTCTTGAATGATGCCATTTAGAAAAGCACTTTTGACATCCATTTGATAGAGTTTGATGTTTTTATGGGCAGCAATAGCTAGTAACATTCTAATGGCTTCAAGTCTAGCTACGGGTGCATATGTTTCATCAAAATCTATTCCTTCTTGTTGATTATATCCTTGTGCTACTAACTGAGCTTTATTCCTTATTACTTCTCCTGACTCATTTAGCTTGTTCCTAAAAACCCATTTAGTTCCTATTATGGTTTTATCTTGTGGTTTAGGAACTAAATCCCATACATCATTTTTAGTGAATTGATTCAATTCTTCTTGCATGGCTATTATCCAATAGTCATCTTTAAGAGCTTCAAATATCTTTTTAGGTTCAATGATAGAAACAAAAGCCATGTTTGCAACATCTTTAAAGGAAGAACGAGTTTTGACTTTATCATTAGGATCTCCAATAATTAATTCTTGAGGATGATCTTTAATAAGTCTAGGTGTAGGTTGTGGTTCAGTTTGGTGATTATTTGTAGCACCTTTCTCACTATCGTTTGGTATGTTTAAATTTTCGAATTGATTAGTGAGATCTATGATTTCTAGATTTTCAGATGGGGATTCTTCATGAAAAGAAACATGAATAGATTCCTCAACTTTTCTAGATATAGTGTTATATACTCTAAAAGCTTTGCTAGAAGTGGAATATCCCAAAAAGAATGCTTTGTGTGATTTTGAGTCAAACTTATCTCTATCGTCTTTGGTATTTAAGATATAACATGTGGAGCCAAAGGTATGAAAATAGTCAACTCTAGGTTTCTTAGAATGTATTAGTTCATATGGAGTTTTCTTTAAATGAGAGTGAACAGTTACTCTATTTAGCACATAGCATGCAGTGTTTACAGCTTCAGCCCAAAAGGTTTTGGGTGTGTTATGTTCAAGCATCATAGTTCTAGCCATTTCTTGTAGTGATCAATTTTTCCTTTCAACTATACCATTTTGCTGTGGGGTGCGTGGAGCAGAAAAATTATGAGTGTATCCTTGAGATGTACAAAACTCTTCAAATGTATGATTTTCAAATTCCCCACCATGATCACTTCTAATGGTACATATTTTATTTTGTAAGAGATTTTCAATCTTGGAACAAAATTGCATAAAAACATGAATAGTATCATCTTTAGTTGCAATAAAATGTACCCATGTATATCTACTATAATCATCAACAATAACAAAACAGTATCTCTTACCACCGATTGATTGTGTCCTCATTGGTCCAAATAAATCCATATGAATTAATTCTAATGATCTACTGGTGCTAAGTACATGTTTTGATTTGAAAGATGTTTTGGTTTGCTTTCCCATTGTGCATGGTTCACAGTTTTCAACTTGATCAAAAGATAAAGTAGGCAATCCACGAACAAGATCATATTTCACTAACTTTTTGATAACATGTGAACTGGCATGTCCTAGCTTTTTATGCCATATTTGTAAGGTATTGTCATTTGCAAGCAAGCATTTTCCCACTACTGTTTTCATAGAGTTAGGTTTAAGAATATAAAGATTTCCAACTCTATTTCCTTCATAAACAACTTTTGTAGTATTTTCTATTAATAACTTGCAGCAGGTTTTGTTAAATAAAACATCATAACCACTATCACATAATTGGCTAACACTTATCAAGTTATGGTGCAAACCATCAACAAGTAGAACATTCTTAATTTCGAGGTTTGTACCAACATTACCTATTCCAACGATTTTGCCCTTACCATTGTCTCCAAAAGTGACTGTTCCACTTTTCTTTTCTTCAAAAGTTTGGAATGCATCCTTGTTTCTGGTCATATGTTTGGAACATCCACTGTCAACCACCCATTCCTGCATTAAAATGTAGATTTTGGTACCCATGTGATGGTCCGATATGGTTAGAATCATTTAAATACAGATTTGTATAAAAGTTCTGAACCAGAAGTCCAGTCAGTCGACAATTGTTCGACCGACATATGTCTCGGTCGACAATTTTTCGATCGAGAAGATTACTGATACAAAACCAGAAAACACAGAAATGTAGCTCGGTTGAACAATTTTCGACCGAAATAATTGCTGTAAATTTTGATATGTTACAGACATTCGGTCGGTCGACAATACTTCGACCGATTAATGGTTCGGTCGACAATTCTTCGACCGACTAAGTTTCTGTTTTAGTACAATAATACAGAAAATTACCAATGAGCATAAAATCTTTTGTTTAGTTGAGATAAGACAATATAAATAGCAAGATTGAGCTTTTTGGTCATATCTCAACTAAATTTTATTTGACTCTACTAAGTTTGAGGTCTTGGGACCCAAACTAATTCGGAATCCTTAGTTTTAAAAGGGCATGAAAAGGAATAGTGTCCAAGACGTAAACAAAAATGGCAGGTAATAGAGTCAACTTCATTTCTCTTTCTAGCCATTGTGTTCTTGGGTACAAACCTAGTTTGAGTTCTTTTAGGTTGATTTTTCTTTGGAGCATATCCCAAACCTTTTCTTCCGTTGAAAACAGTACCAATACTTAGAATGTTATCAAGTATATCTTTTCTTCTTAACTCATGAAGTTCTCTTTGCAGCTGAGCAATATTATTCATTTTCTTGTGTAAATCTTTTCTTGCTTGATCTAAATCAGATAGCAATGAATCTCTTTCTTTTATAACATTTTCATAGTCTAGATGGTTACACAAAATAGGTTGAGTCTGAAAATCTTTTAGTTTAGCTAACAAATCAGTCTTTTCTTTAGAAAGGAGATCAACATTTGTTTCTAGAGTGAGTAGCTTTCTAGTGTAATCATCTAAAGATGTTTTTAAAGATAAATTCTCAAGATCAATGTTATTCTTTTCAGAAGAAAGATTTTCTAATTTAGCAATTTGCTCATCATTTGATTTTATAGCCTTCTTTAGTTTCTTCTTGACATCAACATACTTGTCATGAATTTCTTGTAGACTAGTGACTAACTCTTCTTTAGAAAGATCAAGTAGGCTTACCTCTTGAGAGTTTTCATCATCTTCTCTTGCCATTAGACAATCCACGGTTTCTTCTCCGCTTTCACTGTCACTTGATTCGTCCCATGCAGCTTTATAGGCTTTTTCTCCCTTCTTCTTGTGTGAGCTTTTCTTTCCTTTCTTTGCTTTAGGACATTCATTCTTGAAATGCCCTTTCTTTCCACATTCAAAGCACCTAGGAGGGGTAGAAGAAGAGCTGGAAATTTTGTTAGATTTAAATCTTTTGTATTTCTTACCATTTACTATCAAGGCTTCTTCTCCCTCTTCTTCACTTGACTCCTCACTTTCTTGTGTGACAGCTTTTGAAGCTTTTAGAGCTACATCCTTCTTTTTTCCTTGCTGAAGTTCACGTGCTCTTCTTTCTTCCTCTTCTAGAGTTGCTTCATGAGCTTCTAAGTTGCCAATAAGTTGCTCCATTTTCAGTTGAGTGAGGTCGTTTGCTTCTTCAATGGCTGTCACCTTTGGCTTATATTTTGGAGGAAGTGAACGAAGGATCTTTGATACCTGATCTTCTTCAGGAATAGGTTTTCCTAATGCACTCAAACCATTAACAATAGTAGAGAATTTTGCAAACATTTCACTAATTGATTCATTAGTATCCATACAAAAGTGTTCAAATTTTTGTTTAAACATGCTAATCTTGGAATTTTTGACTTGGACTGTACCTTCATAGGTTATGGACAGTCTATGCCAAATATCATATGATGTATCACAATTAGATATTCTATTAAATTCTCCTACCGAAATAGAACAATATAAAATGCTTACAGCTTTTGCATTCATTTGGGCCAGCTTTACCGTGTTTGCATCCCATTCCGCAAATTCATTTTGAGGAAGCATATATGGAGTAGACACAATTCTACATAAATCCCAGTTGATGCCTTGGAAGTAGAATTGCATCCTTCTCTTCCAATATTGGTAGTTTGTTCCATCGAACGTTGGGGGCCTAGCAACAAGTGTCCCTTCAATGTTGAGGTTGTTAAGTACTCCGTCACCCATTTCTTCAAGACCTTGTTAGGGTTCCTTGAAGCCCTGCTCTGATACCAATTGAAAAACTACTAGAGGGAGGGTGAATAGAGTTTTTGAATTATTTTAACAATTTATTGAATTCAAACAACCACAATTGAAATTAGAAGAAAGAGACAGGTGTTTAGAGTGGTTCCAACTATAGCAAATACTATAGTTTTCAGTCCACTACCCGATTGCTTACCCAACCGGGATTTGAAAGTATTTATTTTATTACCTCTCGAGGATTTATACAAAATACAATACTTTCCTTTACACCCTTTGAACAGCCTTCACCCTGAAGTAGGTGCACCAACTTTGAGGTATCCTTCTATGAAGTAACTCCAAGCTCCCCCTTGAAGTAGCCTTCCTCTCTAGAAGTAACCTCCCGTTGCACCAGCCTTCTGAAGTAGTTCAAAGTCTCCTTCGCCAAGAAGATCTTCACCCTCTCCAATCCGCAACCTCCAACCTAGGAGTAGCAAGGAGAGTACAAACAATAATAGGGAACAAGAAAGGAAATAGAAATTACAACTTATCCTTTATAGCCCAAGGCTTGATTTGCCTAGATCAAGTGTATAGATCTCCTAACCAAGTATGTGAACTTGTGATTGTAGTGGGTAGGAGATACTAGCCTATAGGACACGAATTATGAGCTAAGGAATGAAATGGCCAATTGTCACAATGCTCAAATTGCTCACAAACAGATTGCACAAAGTATACTCAAAGGTTTCTCAAGTGTAGCAAGTGTAAACAAGTGAGTTTAGGTGTCCTATGGCTTGTCCTATTTATAGGAATGGCCTAAGGATGCTTAAGGACATTCTAGACAACTTCTAGGGGTTTCTAAGTGCTTAACTAGCCGTTAGGTACAAAGTTGTTGCTTTAACAACGGCTAATTAATTAATTCTGCAGTTGCTGTCAGAGACCATCTCGGTCGACAAATGGTCGACCGAGACACCTACTCGGTCGAACTTTTGTCGACCGACAGGCTCTCTGGAACAAGTGATTTGCAACGTCTTTCATTAACTGCCAACTAACTTGTCTGTTGTGTCTAACGGCTACTTTGGATCTTTCTCGGTCGAGAAGATTGTCGACCGAGAGTGTCTCGGTCGAGGAGTTTGTCGACCGAGGTTGATCCTGTTTCAAGGTTTCAATTTAGGCACTAATTATGTGTGTAAGTGTGCATAAGTAATCCTATTTGAATGGGATGACTTGTCTAACTGTGGTGTTTAGCTAGGGAGAATCTAACGCTTGATTTACATGCAATTCTAAGTACTTGTACATTATATTTTTGTACAAGTTTTTACAACAGTGATTACATTGCATGAAATTATAAATATGTAAGCTTGTAGATTTTCCCTTGTTTCTTTGTCATCCTGCACACTCAAGTAGCTCGTTAGATTAATAAGAATGAAATGTTTGTCATAATCAAAACAAAGGGATTTATAGATGTCCATTTAGCCAACACACTTGAGCTTAATAGAGTTTGCTTACAACAATAGTTATCAGACTAGTATTGATATGGCACCATATGAAGCATTATATGGTATATGTTGTAGATCTCCGTTATGCTGGTATGAGATAGGAGAATACTAGCTTCTGGGTCCTGAATTAGTGCAACAGACAACTGAAAAGATTAGAGCAATACAATAACAGTTGAAGGTTTCATAGGATAGACATAAATCATATGTCAATAAACACCGTAGACCATTGGAATTCCAAGTTGGAGATAGAGTGCATTCAAGGTCTCTCCTTGGAAAGATGTTCTTAGATTTGGAAAAAAGGGTAAATTAGCTCGTATATTTATGAGACCTTACCCAGTAACAACATAGATTGGAAAGGTAGCCTGTAGATTGGAGTTGCCACCTGAGCTACATAGACTACATCTAGTGTTTCATATATCTATGCTGAGAAAATGTCATCCTAATACAGAGTTGGTGTTGCAACTTGTAGAGGTAGAATTGAATGAAGATATATCCTATGCGGAAAGTCCAATGATGATTCTTGACAGAAGAATCAAGAAGTTGAAAAAATAAGACATAGTTCTTGTGAAAATTCTTTGGCATCATCATGGCGTTGAAGAAGCCACATGGGAGCTGGAGGAAGAAATGAGGAGGAAGTACCCATCTCTTTTCTCTTAAGATTTTGGTAACGAAATCCCTATTAGGGGTTGATAATTGTAACATCCCTGACCTAGGTTATGCCATAAACCTAAAAGTTTTCTTAATTAAGTTATTCATAAACTTTTTTTAATCTTTTGAAAAGTAATTAAGACTCTCCTTGAGTTTAATTTTCAAGTTTGAGCTTATTTGCAAACTGTTTGTGCATTATATGATAGTTTGGGTGTAAATTACAATTTACCCAAGATGAGGGATTATATTGCAATATGTCACATTTGAACATGCCTCAAGTTCTTTAGAATCATAATAGAGATAATGATGCTAAGGGGTGGCTTGTGGAAATCCTAAGCTCTAAGTTGGAACTTGTTTGAATAATGCTTGTGCCTTGTATACCCAGTTTTGGTGCAATTTGCAATTTACCCAAAATGTAGGGTTGATATGAAAATTACCTCCTTTAGAGTGTCCCTACTCTCTCTTGGCATCATCTAGAGAAGAGATAAAGAAATATGCTCCATGTTTGAATCGTTTTGAGTGGTGGTATTCTAGGTGACGAAAGGACCAAGATGAGTTGTATAGTTGAAACCCTAATTGTGGTGTATCAAGTTGTAGATCTTATATGGTAGTGTCTATCAGCCAAATATCCATAGTGTAAAGAAGTGAAACAACTCCTCTACTAGAAAGAAAAGACCACATCCCTTAAAACCAAACACCACATCAAATTTTCCATCAAAGGGATGGAGACCAATTCTTTCAACATGTATGTATCATTACACAAGGAGTAGCAGCGGCAAAGATCATTATCTAACAATTTACAATGATCGATAACATGATACAACACTTCACCACATATGGACGTCAAAAAGGAAATCTAATCATATAAGCCAAAGATCAAGCTGAGGGTCATCTAACCACCTCTTCAAGTCTCCCAAAAGCTCAGCTACAAGGTTGATGTCGAAGTTCGCCTCTCCTTGATCTAACCTAGGGTTGGAAGCATACCCCACAAAAGAGAAGAAGAAAAGAAATACATCAACAAAAAGCCAGTATGTGTATGCTAAAGGAACTTTGAGAAATTTAAGCAATAAGGACTTCAAATGTAAAATGCTTCCCATATAAGAGATAAGGACTACCCACACGGGCATAAAACAAAAGAATCATCATCATCATGAAAGAAGATACTTACCATGATCAAAACAATAAAGATTGTGCAATACTGGCACAAAAGAAAGTAGGGAACACACCCCACAATACACATCAATAACTTGCATGCATGTGAGATAAGCATAGCCCTAGAACAATATAAACACAATTGGCGGCCAACCCTCATAAAGTTCAAACCTGATAGAGAAGGAATACTGCCAATCTCCCAAATATATAAAGTTGAGTATGGATTACTGCCACACTCGATTATAGAGGAATGGTATACGGCCACCCTCTAAATAAATAATAGGGGAATTCTACCCCAAAACCAATGTAATTACACTACTCTAGTTCTACTGAATCACATAGCATGTTTAATGTAGAGGCAAGTAAATAGTTTAGTCAGAAGATGATACAAAGGTTGCCATCACACAATGGACAACACAAACATTTAATATCCACTTTCAAGTGACACATATCAATATAAGAGACCATCATGCACCAAGTCATAAGATAGATAATAAGAGAATATCCAAGTACATAACAAGTAAGTTAGTTCACACAAACCATGATAACAAGAGATAAGACATAATGTGTAGGTAAAATTCAAGAGAATGACAAAATAGGTGAATTGGGAATTATAGAGGAATAGGGAATACAACATACCTCTCTTACTGATATCAATTACTAACTCTAATTGAGTCCAAGTTCCACTTTTCTTCTAGAACGGTAAGAAGGTTCAAACAGAAAGGATTCCGAGATTAGAAGGTCTTGGTTGCTCCAATCCAAGCTCCTTTCTTGAGCAAAGATCACCTTCTCTACTTTTAGAGGTGCAAACCTAGTTTTGGTCAAAATCACCAAGGAGGAGCTTAACAAATCCTAAATAGAGAAATATGGAACCCTAGGAGCTTTCTTCACCAAGGTAGGTACCTCCTTTTACCTTGGGACAACACCTTTATGGAAAAATAGAGTAGGAATGATGCTCTAAGCTAGAGGAAATAGGGAGTGAGCAATGATTTCAAATTTGGAGCCAGGAAGGGATATATATAGCTCCATGGATAGGAAAGGGGTTAAGCTTGAGGTGTACATGGAGTTTTCCATGTGTCAATAGCCTAGAGATTCTATGTCCATGAAACACCTCCCTTAGTTACTACCCACACTTTCTCTTTTTTACCCATATCCTTATCTTTATCTTTATCCTTATCTTGACCTTTATCCTTATCCTTATCCTTATCTTCATCCTTATCCTTCTCTTTAAAGGGGAAAAACCCTAAAATGTCCTTGAAGAGAAATACTTCCAAACCAAGTATAACTAGGAGCCCCAAAGCCCAAAAAATTTGAGAATGATAAGGAAACATATAAGGATCATAATGCATGTGACAATTTACAAATAAACCTCTGAACTGGGTAAATTACAGAAAAGTCCAGAATGTACCTAAAATTGTATAACTTGAACAAACAACATCCAAATTGGATCAAACTTTATCCACAAGTTATCTTTGATATGAATTTGCCATTATTTCCATATTTTGAAGTTATATAATCACATTATTTATTACTTATGCCTTTTACTCATTCTCTCTCATAAACTTATCCTAATATTTCAAGGTTGTCCAAATTAGATGAAATTTGACATGTAGGCTAATTTTAATATGTAGATTTTGAATTTGAAGTTTGTTTCCACTTTTGAGACTTCTTTTTATGAGATATGTCAAATGTCCCATTATCTAAATTATTCATCCAATTAAGTTTCTTATCTTCGTATTACCACCAAAATGAGTTATGTGGCATATTTTATGTATCCATTATAAACCTAAGATTAATGTTTGAGCATTAGGCTACATTAAGGTGATCTGTAAATGCATTAGCTCATTGGGATTATACTAAACATCTATTTAGGTCTAACCTTCAACCTTGTTTGGCTAAGTCCAAAATGTCAACTTCCAGGGTAGGGTCCGAGATCTAGTATGTTACATCACACCACCCCTTAAAGGGATTTCATCCTCAAAATCAAAACATCCATAAGCAAACTTATCCACCACCCCTTAAAAGGGTTCATCTTATTATATTAAACTAAACTTTAGATACAAAAAGTTCAACTGTACTTCTTACATCCAACTACATATGCAACATTTAAAAAGGAAACATAACTAGGAAAGATTAACTATGGAACTATGGGTCAACTCTTGATCAGGAGTAAGATTAGTAGCAACAGGAGTATCCCGATCAGAAGTTTGAATCTTAGGGGTAACATGAGGGTCTTGTCTTGGCATCCTATACTTAGGGTTCTAAGGTGTCTCAAAGCCTCCTAGGTTGTCAACAAAGGAGTTCTGTCTAGCCATAAGGTTTTATTGCACAAGGCAAGGATACTAGGTGTAAGCAACCTAAGATAAAGGTAAACATCCAAAAGGGAGACGAGTTTGAAATAGTTAGATAACCGACTGCTAGTGGCTCTAATACTATATTGTAAAGGAGTGAAACTACTCCTCTACTAGAAAGAAAAGACCACATCCCTTAAAACCAAACACCACATCAAATTTTCCGTCAAAGGAATGGAGACCAATTCTTTCAACATGTATGTATCATTACACAAGAACTAGCAGTGGAAAAGATCATTATCTAACAATTTACAATGCTTGATAACATGATACAACACTTCACCGCATACTGGTGTCAAAAAGGAAATCTAATCATATAAGCCAAAGATCAAGCTGAGGGTCATCTAACCACCTCTTCAAGTCTCCCAAAAGCTAAGCTACAAGGTTGATGTCAAAGTTCGCCTCTCCTTGATCTAACCTAGGGTTGGAAGCATACCCCACAAAAGAGAAGAAGAAAAGAAATACATCAGCAAAAGCCCGATATGTGTATGCTAAAGGAACTTTGAGCAATTTAAGCAATAAGGACTTCAAATGTAAAATGCTTCCCATATAAGAGATAAGGACTACCCAAACGGGCATAAAAGAAAAGAATCATCATCATCATTAAATAAGATACTTGCCATGATATAAACAATAAATATTGTGTAATACTGGCACAAAAGAAAGTAGGGCACACACCCCACAATCCACATAAATAACTTGCATGCATGTGAGATAAGCATAGCCCTAGAACAATATAAACACAATTGGTGGCCAACCCTCATAAAGTTGAAACCTGATAGAGAAAGGAATATTACCAATCTCCCAAATATATAAAGTTGAGTATGGATTACTGCCACACTCGATTACAGAGGAATGGTATACTGCCACCCTCCAAATAAATAATAGGGGAATTCTACCCCAAAACCAATGTAATTACACTACTCTAGTGCTACTGAATCACATAGCATGTTTAATGTAGAGGCAAGTAAATAGTTTAGTCAGAAGATGATACAAAGGTTGCCATCACACAATGGACAACACAAACATTTAACATCCACTTTCAAGTGACACATATCAATATAAGAGACCAACATGCACCAAGTCACAAGATAGATAACAAGAGAATATCCAAGTACATAACAAGTAAGGTAGTTCACACAAACCATGATAACAAGAGATAAGACATATTGTGTAGGTCAAATTCAAGAGAATGACAAAATAGGTGAATTTCTCATTATAGAGGAATAGGGGATACAACATACCTCTCTTACTGATATCAATTACTAACTCTAATTGAGTCCAAGTTCCACTTTTCTTCTAGGATGGTAAGAAGGTTCAAACAGAAAGGATTCTGAGATTAGAAGGTCTTGGTTGCTCCAATCCAAGCTCCTTTCTTGAGAAAAGATCACCTTCTCTACTTTAGAGGTGCAAACCTAGTTTTGGTCAAAATCACCAAGGAGGAGCTTAACAAATACTAAATAGAGAAATATGGAACCCTAGGAGCTTTCTTCACCAAGGTAGGTACCTCCTTTTACCTTGGGACAACACCTTTATGGAAAAATAGAGTAGGAATGATGCTCTAAGCTAGAGGAAATAGGGAGTGAGCAATGATTTCAAACTTGGAGCTAGGAAAGGATATATATAGCTTCATGGATAGGAAAGGGGTTAAGCTTGAGGTGTACATGGAGTTTTCCATGTGTCAATAGCCTAGAGATTCTATGTCCATGCAACACCTCCCTTAGTTACTACCCACACTTTCTCTTTTTTATCCATATCCTTATCTTTATCCTTATATTTACCTTTATCGTTATCCTTATCTTCATCCTCATCCTTCTCATTAAAGGGGAAAAACCCTAAAATGTCCTTGAAGAGAAATACTTCCAAACCAAGTATAACTAGGAGCCCCAAAGCCCAAAAAATTCGAGAATGATAAGAAAACATATAAGGATCATAATGCATGTGACAATTTACAAATAAACCTCTGAATTGGGTAAATTACAGACAAGTCCAGAATGTACCTAAAATTGCATAACTTGAACAAACAACATCCAAATTGGATCAAACTTTATCCACAAGTTATCTTTGATATGAATTTGCCATTATTTCCATATTTTGAAGTTATATAATCACATTATTTATTACTTATGCCTTTTACTCATTCTCTCTCCTAAACTTATCCTAATATTTCAAGGTTGTCCAAATTAGATGAAATTTGACATGTAGGCTAATTTTGATATGTAGATTTTGAATTTGAAGTTTGTTTTTACTTTTGAGACTTATTTTTATGAGATATGTCATATGTCCCATTATCTAAATTATTCATGCAATTAAGTTTCTTATCTTCATATTACCACCAAAATGAGTTATGTGGCATATTTTATGTATCCATTATAAACCTAAGATTATTGTTAGAGCATTAGGCTACATTAAGGTGATATATAAATGCATTAGCTCATTGGGATTATACTAAACATCTATTTAGGTCTAACCTTCAACCTTGTTTGGCTAAGTCCAAAATGTCAACTTCCAGGGTAGGGTCCGAGATCTAGTATGTTACACATAGAGGAGGCCCCGTTTGGTTTTTTCAACTCTTGTCCTTTTCCATGATGGGTTAATCACCTCAAGGAGGTGATGGATATCAGTTTACAACTTTCCTTAGAAAAGTGTATCAGTTTGTGAATAAAGTGATGTTGAGTTGAAATATCTTGCTCAACAAGATAACTAAGGGCTGAAATCTTATCCCTAGATTATCCTCAAGAGTTTTACATGTCAATATAAATATGTGTGCATGGACACATGTCAACCATGCATGGACATGTGGCACCTAGTAGTGTAAAGTGATGACACCTCTTTTACACTCTCTCTCTCATGAGCCTCAATTATATATATCACGCCTTTCACGTACTAGTAAAACTTTTCGAACATTATCACTCCATTTCTCTTAGATATTGTTCATAGTAGTAAGGATCAAGGAGGAGCTTGAACCATTAATCTTAAGGTGAAGCCATGGTCATCTTCAACCTTGGATAAAGCATGATCTCAGGTTGTGATTCTTCCTTTCTTTTCTTCTTCACCAAGTTCTTAACTATGGTGATTCCTTACATGTAGAGGAGTTGTGAATGAGTCTTGGATCTGTGACAAGTTCATCTTCAACCTTGGGAACATGAAGCTTTGGAGCTTGGAGCTTTGAAATTGTTCTTGAGGTGGGTTATATAACTTGAATCCAATAATGTTATTATTCACCTTCAATGTTGCTATACTTGATGATCTACTTTCAAATTTTGAGTTTTCTTGAATAATTGATGAATCTATGAGTTTTAATAGTTGCATAGACTTGTTGTACATGAACTAGGATAGTAAGGAACGAATTCTAGAGCTTGATGATAATGATATCATCATGGCACAAGCTGATATCGGGTTGAAGCACCTTTAACCCGATATGGTGATGAAACCCAATATGGTGATATGAAACCCGATATACCTTGGAACCCCACATCCCTATTGGTTTGTACACTTGGGTTGGTTGAGACTAACTACTTGTATATACTACCACTTAACACATGGTGAAGGGTAGTCCGACACCATGAAGGTTTGAAGATTTATGAACATAATGGTCTAACCTAACTTGCCAAAACCCTAATTTTTGAGCAACCCGATATGAGTGACACACACATACACGTCATGCATGATATTGTGATCAAGTATACACATCATGCACGATATGGTGATCAAGGATACACCTCATGAATGATATGGTGATCAAGGATACACCTCATGCACGATATGGTGATCAAGGATACACCTCATGCATGATATGGTGATCAAAGATACACCTCTTGCACGATATGGTGATCAAGGATACACCTCAATTCCCAATAATGAGATAAGGGACTGAGATCCCAAGTGTTATGCATTCAATTGTTCCAAATATTATGAAAGTACTTGATAAATGTATTACACATTTCTTTGTAGCTTCTGTTATAATTCATGCTTGTAACTTGATTGATGCTAAAAGATACTGTAATGCACCTAATTAATCAAATGGAACCTTATCATGTAGTTTCCCTAGCCATAGATCTATTTGGTGTTAGGATTTGCTGAATGGTGAAATGATTTTAACTCAGAGTACATATTTTTGAATATGTGGGGGTGAAGGATGAACATATCCTTACGTCCAGATGTGGATTGATGTGTTATCTCTCCAATGCATACTAGGGTTTTTGTGTGATCACCCTGATGAAAATGTACCGGGGATTGATGTGTGATCTCCCCAAAGAGAGTGCATGATGCAGCTAGAGCTCGATAGCAAAGATGCACTATACCCCAGCAAGCTAGTTATAGTTTGACATGATGTCACTACCAGTGGTCTCGTACTAATTAAGACGGGTGAGGTCTTGGCATCCGACTCTTCCATTGACCTTGTATGGTATGAATTTCAACTAAGCAGTGGCCGGTTGGAGAATGAGTGGTATACCTCATCTCCTTTGGGCATAAATGTGATTGTAAACATGTAATCAGTCGTGTTGAGTATTTTCTTAAGTTATGAATATGGAAACATTGGTTGATGTTGTCTTACTTTTATACATCTCAGATTGATAGATGTTATACGTGTGGTTCTTCTTTCTTATAAAGCAAATAGATGATCTATAGCTTTGTCATGGATAGTTGAACTGCAATTAAACAATGATTAAACATGTTTATTTCCATAATAGATCCTTTTCTCAGTTTTATACTATTTACCTGTGATAATAACATTGTTTGCAGAGAGTTATATCTCTCACTGGGACCTATGTCTCACCCCATTGGTCCCAACATTTTTAGTTGGATGTAGACGAGGAGGTAGAGACCGTACTATAGAGGAAGCACAACAGCAACAGGGACAACAGTAACAACTCAAGTTGAGTGTGTTGTCTATCGTATCTTGTAGATAGAAGTCCTATGTGTTGTCTATGTACTCTCAGGATCTTGGGAGTTAGTACGTAATGGTTTTATAAATGATATGAGATTTTGGCTTGTATGTCTTGAGGTTTTATGTTGTTTATGTATATGATTGGGCAAAGCAACTGGTATATGATATCCTCGAGATGAGATGGTACAATGTATGTACAATGTGAACCATGATGTATATATTGCTTTGGTTCTTCCCTCAAGAGTTTCTTGGCAATGGATCTCTTTAGAAAATGGTTTTAATTTTTAGTGATTTTCATTAATCTGCTGCTAATGGTTATTCCGCGTAATTACTGGTGGCGATTCGGTAGTCAGGTCTTCACAACGGGCACTTCATTTGAGATTTGAGGCCACAACATGACCATATAGCCCAGTCCTAAACCAAGTGTGTGTGACAAGGATGTGATCATGACTTCGTGTAGGCTATAAAATCTAAAGTTTGTTGATCAAATACATCAATTAGCACATTATTTCATCATTTTCAAATCTTAGTAACTTCATCTAGAAATATCCAAACTTTATGAAACTTTAGTGAAAGCTTAATAATAATTCTGTCTAGACTCCATCAAATTTTGGTGCTAAATTACCACTATTTGATCAGTCTATTAC
The DNA here is from genome assembly GCA_963693085.1 of Alisma plantago-aquatica. NCBI lineage: Eukaryota > Viridiplantae > Streptophyta > Magnoliopsida > Alismatales > Alismataceae > Alisma > Alisma plantago-aquatica. Next base: position 137,840,106 of record OY856409.1, read on the forward strand.
TTAATATAAAATGGAACATACTTAGGGGTATTAATCATGATGTTATCATCAAGCTTTTGTCAAATTAATTGGAATACTTTCATATGATCAAAATCCTCTTCAGGGACTATCATTATGTCATTTCAATATGTGAACCCATGTAAAATCACTCACATCACCACATATACATATGGACTCAATTTGATTATTCCAATCACCAATCCGTGATTGAATCATGGAATTGAGTATCCAAGAAACTCAAAAGTTCCCTCCATCACATCCTACACACCTTAAAATAATTTTTTCCTCAAAATTAAACCAAAATCTAATCTATCACAAATAGGTCAAATGATAATAAGGCTAGGATTGAGGATGTCACAGAAGCTGCTCCATTATCTAATTATGCTTTGAAGAACAGTTCTTGTAGAAACCATCCTCCCTATCATAGAAATAGAGAATTTCAAAACAGTCATCCACAATAACTCTAATCTAGTCAGTACATAGATTGAAGCCTTTAGATGTGTCCTTGCCTCCAACCATTGGGATACCAAGGTACCTAGTACGTAGATTACCCTTCTTGATCCTCGCATCCCTTTTGAGCTTACCTCTTTTGCCGCCATAAGATTTAGAGATGAATATTCTAGATTTTATTTCACTAATATATAATCCAATAAGATTTCCATGAGACATCTAAACCTTCTTCAACTTATTTAGCCTTTTCACATTTCCAAAAGAAAATATAAGCACATCATCAACAAAAACCAGATGTGTCATAACTTTTTGTCCTTTGATATTGAAGCTTCTGATATTGTCTAGCATATCAACTTCCTTGATAAGGTTAGTTAAACCTTCCATGATTATCATGAGAAGTAGTGATAGAGGGTCCCCTTGCCTCAAGCTATTGTAAGCTTTGAAGAGGCCTTCATGGGAACCAATGATGAGAATGGAAAATGACATGGTTTCCATGCACTCCTTCACCAACATGATCCACTTTGGAGAGAACCTCATTGAATCCATGATTTTCCACACAACATCCTACTTAACATAATCATACACCTTTGTGATGGAAATCTTAACAGACACCTTGGTTGTGGACTTGTGGATTTTGAAGTTAGTAAGAAACATAGAGGCCAAGAGGGAACAATCAATTATTTTCCTACATTCAAGGTATACATTCTGCTCCTTATGTATGATGTGAAGCATAATTACCTTGAATCTACAATCTAGATTTTGGGATATATATTTATAAGTAATAGAGAAACATGCAATGGGGAAATAATCCTTGATGTTCCTCATCTTTTTAGGATTAGGTATGAGTTTTATGAATGTGTGATTAATAGCTCTGCATGTACAACCCCCATTGATGAACCATTTCACTGCACGGAAGATGTCCTATTTAATGGTCTCTGACATGAACTAAATGAAGTGGTCGTTAAAGTTTTTTGGAACTACCACCTTAGACAGGTGGATGGTGAAGATGACTTGCTTGATTTTCTTGACCAAAGCTTCCCTACAAAATTCCTGATCATAGTTTAGACACCCAAGGTTGGGAAGAGTAGCATTAAGGCTATTTACATGACCCCATGGGTGGTCGTATAAATTTGTGAAGTAATTAGTGGTTTTCTTTGAGATATCAACACATCCATAAACTACCTATGCATGCTCATTAATTAGCTTGTGGGTTGTCTCCTTCATATGATTCCACTTGATGGTTTCATGTTAGATCCTTGAGTTTTGATACCCATATGTGATGCACTTGAATCTAATTCTCTACCATAAGGAAAGATCTCCAACTTTCTTGAGTTGTAGAAGTGATCATCCATCTATTTTTAATTCTCAGTGGCCTACTTATCAAGAGGAAAGAATCTGACATTGGAAGTACCAAGGTCATACTTGGATTTTGCACCTATTAGTGGGTTAGGAAGATTCACACACTCCCTTGACCATGACTTGAGAGATTTTTTGGTTATATGTAGTTTTTGAACACCATGAATTGCTAGTTGCCACGAAAATAGGTATTGAGATAGTCCTAATTACCTACTTGATGTGAGAACCTGTTACACTAAATGAGATTACTCAAAACATAAAACACAATCAATCACTAATTAATCACATACCCAAAAATATGGGTAAATTAAAATAGATTTCAATGTCAGCACCCGCTCATAAACATTTCCATAAGAGCCCAACATCTTTCTTATATCCATACTATGCCAAGAATTTGATACAAATTATTCTATCATATTATCCACCACATATATACACAAGAGAGCAATATTTGTATATGCCACACAAACAAGCATTATTATGCTAACAAAAGTTTGATTCGTTTGAAACACCATATACAAACTTTTCCTGCCTAGACCTAAGAGTATAGGGATGACTCTAGGACACACTAGACATCTAATCAACTTTCTCAAGGATTCATTACTATAGCTCCTATTTGCTACCACATGTTTGTTTTCGTCACTTCTGATTACCTAAAAAAATGTGGCAAACCACAATGGTGAGACCCATGTCCCAGTAAGAGATATAACCCCCAACAACACTTATTGATTACAACCTTTTTAATAGTAAATAACTAAGTAGTTGGAGTATTTAATAATCAATTGAACAGATTGAACAGTTTAAGTATACTAAATAGTTAAGCAAATCATCTTAGCAATCAGTATGATAATCAATGCATATATATATAATAAATCCATTTCTATGGATAGATATCACTCAAATATCATCAAATTGCATCTAATAACAATCATTATCATTAATCTGACTATCATCATATTCCTTGCTAACAATACAAGTAATCTAGTAGCATAAGCATCCCTGACATCATGAATATGTCTAGTAACATAACATGGCCATCCATATTGGCATCTCAAATGAAGGGAACAGATCTATATCATAAGTAGAACTAACATCATAACACAATGAACTACATAGGTATGATTAGTAGTTTAAGCATGTCTAATTACATATGCATGGATAACAATATTAAACAAAGCTAACAACAACATATTAACCATCAATGTCAGTATATTTGACAACATAAGCATGTTTACAACATGAGCATAACTACAACATAAGTATATCTATTATCTCTTATTGTACTATACATCATCTCAGTGAAAAGAAGCAAACAAGGGTTATCATCCAATATGAAACATCGTGTATAACCCTAAATAGATATGCTACACGGCTATCTTACATCTTTTATTATGCCCTGAGCAATTTGAGGATACCACTCAAAATCCAACTGACCACTGCTAAGTCGAAATTAGTGCATTATCCATTATTAGGACCAACATATTACATTAGCCATCATTCCACTTTATTGGAGGAATAAACATTAGATCTTAACCATTGGGCCAAGTTCATATGTTAAAACCATCAATTACAGTATAGGTCTGACCATTACATCAAGTGACCCAAGAAACCATTGGTCTAAGGCTTTATTGATGCTACAACTACAATGCTTAACACAACATAGATTTTAGAGACCTGATCCACCATCATTAGTGACCATTAAGTCACCATAGGTTGTTAGATCAACACTATATTCACTAATCAACATCAAAGATTAAGCTAATGTCATCATTGATAGATAACATCAGTAGGGTACTTAATGGTTGATCATTAAACTTCTAATTGATCCAAAACATGATCGAAGGGGATGACCATAGGTTGTCACAATCATCTGAAAACTTTTCTCCCAACCATCAGTTGTCATGAAGACAACACCATAGGGTTGTTGCAATGGTACCATCCTCGGGTCATGGGTTTATAAAAGAAATCATCTTAAAACCCTAAAATTGACCATTGGTTGATAGGTGTTTAGCACCATAGTTTGTCAAACCAACCTGATCCAAGTCATATTATACCTTAGGAATAATGAATCATGATCACAGGGTCATCTAGAACTGAAATCAAAATAGGGAACATTATAAAAATCAAAATCCAAGTCAAGCATAGCTTTTTAGTGAATGGATCATCATTTAAATGCAAGAACATGAGCTAGCAAGCTTATGGTAAGTAATAAACGTAGAGAAAGTTATAAAACTTGCCTCTAATGATAAGATGAAATCCCAAAAAAAAAGAAAACTCAAGCAGGTAGGATAGGAAATCCAATCATAAGTTGTAAAATCATCCATCTAGCACCTTTCTTCATCAAATGAGCAAACCCTAAGCATAAGGAGCAAGAAAGGTAGGGTTTTAGAGCTTTAGAGCAATTTCTACCATGGAAAAATAAGGTTCCAACCTGGAGAAAGGTAGGAGGAAGGATAACAAAGAAATAAACAGAGGAAATAAGGGGATTCTTACTATTTTAGGTGAAGATCACTAGAAGGAAGCTTTTTAAACCCTAAAAGGAAGTCAATTGCAACCCTAGATCCTTTTTCCAAGAAGGTCCCCACTTTCTTCTTCCTTGGATAGGAAATTCATAGAAGCACAGTGGGAGGACTAGGTTTGTATAAGGAGGGAATTGTTGTAGATAAAATGGCTCGTTTTGGTGCTTAGGGATAAGTATATGAAACTTTAAGATAAAGAAGAAGAAAAAGTTGAAGTTCTAGTATCTTTCCAAGTGTCCATGGCCTTAAACCATTAAGAATATACAAGCACACACACAAGAATCTCTCCCACTATCCATAGATACATTCTTATCCATCGTTTCTTGAATTTCCAAGAAAAACAAATAATTCATTAGTTGATAGCTACTAAAGGTAGCTCATCCATGAAGGGGTAAACCCTAAAATACCCTTGGAGAAAACACCTTCAAAACAATGTGTAAATAGGTGCCCCATAGCTCAAAAATCTCAATAATGATTATAGAATATCCAAGAACACATAATGAAAGTGATAAATTGCAAAGAAAACCTCTCAATCGGGTAAATTATAGAAAAGTCCAAAATGTGCATAAAATTGCATAACTTGCTCAAATAGTGTCTTAATTGGACCAAATTTGAAACTTAAGCTTGTATTATGATTTCAAAGAATATCACAAGGTTATATTTGGGTTATATGAATCAATTATGATAAAAACTTTTTCAGCACATTAAGCAAGTTTAGGGGCCTTACAACTATAAACCCCTAACATGGATTTTGCCCCCAAAATCCAAGGTAAACATAGATGGATACTTCCTTTACACCTGATCCTATTACCTTCACATGGTTACTTACATATCATGGTTATGTGACATCATTCATACATATCTCATCTTGGGTCAACATAAAACCCCCCAGCTAAGAAGACATTCTCAATATGGAATGTAGAAACTTATTGTGTCATATGTACAACTCTAGTAGTAATGTTCAAATTTAAATGATAGCTATCATCCTAAAATTATATCCATTGCATCAACACATTATTCAAAAGCCATACTTGCTATCTTTTTACCAATAATGGCATGTATCATACCTTTCCTTGAAGCATAAAAAAAGTGATGTATCCATCCTCTTTTTGTTTAGATACACTTACATTGGAACACTTATCAGTTCTTTTTCATCATCAAAAGAAATGTTGACGCTGTCACCTGTCATTCCATATAAGGAAACATCATTCCTAGTCAACCTTGTTAGGGGTGAAATAACAACACCATCTTCACCTTACTAGGATTTACACAACCTACTTAGAAGACATATCATGATCCCATAAAGACATTTAATCAATCCCATATCACTCTTGTTCAACCTGTCTCATAGCTATTGTTGCTTCGATAATCCTAAGGTTTTTGAAGAAATATTGATTATATTTTTGACCATATTTGAAATACTTTGACATGTCATTATTCAAAGCTTGATATAACTTGTATGACATGACTGGAACACTTTGTTCCTCCTATTCATAAATTCATTTTTGTACATTGGTTAGTCTAAAGGACATAACTCTAACCTCATCATGATCATGTGAATTATGTCATACAATCTAATTCTTATGCATTGATATTTGATCATTGGTTTATCTTAAAGGAACACGATATCACATACCTTTTGACCAACAAACCATCTATCCTTAATAGTGGTCTTGTCCAACTATCACTGAACCATACACAACATTATAGAATCACTTTTGTTTTTCCTTCCAGCAACATTTAGAGGGTCATCATCAACTCTCCCTCCCTCTCTTTAAGGGAGAGGAACACTTGAAATGTTCATTTAATAAACATCTCCAAACTTCACATACTTCCCATACAGCTGATACATCTTGGATACTACATTTCACTACCTTGGTATCCACCTCATGTCCTATAAGGAACTCACATCCTTATCTCATCTACTTTTACCAACATAACAAATATCAATACATATAAGAGGAGTCTTCCTAATTATTGGAAGGCTCAAAAGCAAAATCAGCACAAACTTTATGATCTTGGAACCATAGTCCAAACAACCTTATGCTATAATAAGCTATCCACCCTCATGTTTACAATAAATCCACACATACCAAGTGGAAATGATCCACTTGAAAGTTGTGTCCTAGAAAGGAAAGACACAAAGTGAAACACACTTCCCATATCATAGCAACATTGTTCAAGTGTCACTAGCAAAAAGATAACCAATTATGTTTTCATTATGCAGGTTATAACTTCTTATGTATCATTTTACCCTTTTCATTTTGGGTTCCTTGCCATTAGCATAGGAATCATAATGATTAACATATCTTATTACTCCTTCCTTGATGACTATTTATCACACTTGGTATATTCTCTTATTTTATTATGTTTTTCAACCACTTATCGACATGTAGATCATCATATTCCACATTTTCTTCATTAAATCAGGATCATCTCCCTTAATTTCTTTCACATGCCATGCTGACTTTTCATTCACACTTTCTTACATACATAGGTTGGTCCAAGATTAACTTAGGTTCCACCTTATTTCTTTATCATTGTTCCCATTCATCTTCTCATTTTGTACTTGTTATAGGGGTTCTCTCTATCTTATGTGGATTTCATACCTTGATTCACTTTATAAGCATAGACTTATTTATCTTTTACTTTATTATCTTCTTGAATCACATCTTCAAGAATTCCTCTTTTTGCTTATTTGTATTTGGATTTAGATTTCTTGGTGTTGTGTCTTTCTCTTTAGCTACCAAACATTCAAGTTTTGATAGATTATGATGCAATTCTCATCTTCTTTAAGGTGGGATTGAGATATTCACACACCATGATTTTTTATTCATTATGCTCTTTAGATTGTCTCAAAATGACTACTTGAACAGAGTAATCAGAAAGATAACAATCTAAGAGTTCCATACTTACCTTTATTCAATAATAATACCTGGCCAGGGTATCCAAGTACTGAGATGAGGCAGTATGCACCATGTTTTTGTGTCACGTTCCTAACTTAGACATCATCCTAGTCTAAAGTCCTAGTGTCCCTGTAGACTCAATAAACCTAAAGCTCTAATACCAACTTGTGAGAACCCGTTACACTAAACGAGATTACTCAAAACATAAAACACAATCAATCACTAATTAATCACATACCCAAAAATATGGGTAAATTAAAACTGATTTCAACATCAGCACCTGCTCAGAAACATTTGCATAAGAGACCAACATCTTTCTTATATCCATACTATGCCAAGAATTTGATAAAAATTGTTCTATCATCTTAGCCACCACATATATACACAGGAGAACAATATTCTTATATGCCACACAAACAAGCATTAATATGATCACAAAAGTTTGTTTCGTTTGAAACACCATATACAAACTTTTCCTACCCGGACCTAAGAGTACAAAGAGGACTCTAGGACACACTAGAAATCTAATCAACTTTCTCAAGGATTCATTACTATAGCTCCTCTTTGTTGCCACATGTTTGTTTTCGTCGCTTCCGATTAGCAAAAAAACAATGTGGCAAACCACAATGGTGAGACCCATGTCTCAGTAAGAGATATAACCTCCAACAATGCTTATTGATTACAACATTTTAAATAGTAAATAACTAAATAGTTTGAGTGTTTAATAATCAATTGAACAGATTGAATAGTTCAAGTATACTAAATAGATTAAGCAAATTATCTTAGCAACAAGTATGATAATCAATGCATATATAGATAACAAATAAATCCATTTCTCTAGATAGACATCTACTCAAATATCATCAAATTACATCTAATAACAATCATTATCATTAATCTTACTATAATAATATTCCTTGCTAACAATACAAGCAATCTAGTAGCATAAGCATCCCTGACATCATGAATATGTCTAGTAACATAACATGGCTATCAATATTGGCATCTCAAATAAAGGGAACTTATTTATATCATAAGTAGAACTAACGTCATAATACAATGAACTACATAGACATGATTAGCAGTTTAATCATTTCTAATTCCATAGGTATGGCTAGCAATATTAAACAAAGCTAGAAGCAACATCTTAACCATCAATGTCAGTATATTTGACAACATAAGAATGTTTACAACATGAGCATAACAACAACATAAGTATATCTATTATCTCTTATTGTACTATACATGTTCTTAGTGAAAAGAAAGCAAACAAGGGTTATCATCCAATATGAAGTGTTGTGTATAACCCTAAATAGATATGCTACACGACTGTCTTACATCTTTTATTATGCCCTGAGGAATTTGATGATACCACTCAAAATCCAACTAACCACTGCTAAGTCGAAATCAGTGCCATACAAGATCTAGGAAGAGCCAGACTCCTAAGATATTCTCAGCCCCCAGTCAGTACGGGTATGCCACAGTGACACATAAGGTCAAGATGCTAACAGCCTAGTCTGTCCTTGGTACAGGTCACGACACTAGTGAAAGGAGGTGGGTACGCATACCCTACCATCTGAGGTACAACCACAATTGTCCTCCAATATTATCACATATATAATCACCGAGACACGACCGCAACCATTCTCAAACTGATGGGTAGGTATGATCGCAGTCATCCTCCCTAAACACTTGAATTCAGGATGTTAAGCACCCCGCATACTCATCAGTATGCACTCTAAGTTTCCCTTAGGAATACTCATTTCACCATTTGGAAAGTTCTGACACTCAGATGGATCTATGGCATAGGGCACTACATGATTAGAGTTTCACTTGATTAGTTATGCCAATTGAATGAATTAAGGCTGCATCAAACAAGTGGACATACAAACCCTAATTCACTTCTAACAAGCATATAAATATCACAACTTCAAAATATATAAAATGTGTGAAACATAATTTCTCATATCATCATCACATGGTGCTATTCACTTTCCATTCATGAGGCTACACTAGTCATCATACTATCACAAGATATAAATCCTTTTCACAATATCACAGGGTATCAACCCTTATCAACACAGGAGGATTACACCTCATTCAGGGCTCAACCATGCCCAAAGGTCATCAAGACCATCATACTATTCCATGCACGATCATCATTATTTTTGCATGCCTTATAATAAGGATCAACAACATCACTTACATATAATACCCCGGATCAACACAAAATTGCATTAATGAGCTAGGAGATATTCATAAACAATCATAGCAGGGTTATATTAACGTTAATAACATTCCTTTATTACATCAACATGCAAGGAATCTATATATGATTAACCCTCATCATATTCATAATGCACATGTTTAGCATAAGAAAGTATCAACCATGCGGCTATGATAACAACCAATTAACATATTAAGGTTATGATCATATTAAGGAGTTTATTCCACCATCATTCCATCATATAAGAATGTTAAACATGAATACTCATCTTTATCTATTTTCATTAGAGTTAGGTTCAACATGATAAATTATATCAATGTTACTAATCAACACTTATACCCAAACCCTAACTCACGACATCCCCATTGGATCATGGATGCATAAGGTGAAGCATCACCATCACATTCCATACTATTCTCAAGTAACCCACACATAAATCAAGGTGTAACCATCGGGTTATAGCATACTAGGGTTTCAACAACAATAAGAGAGTACTCCATGATTGTATTAATCATTCAAGGACTATTCATACCCAATTACCATCATTTAGTTATATTAAAGCTAGGTATAATAAGATATACCTCATTAGGGTTACATATCAACACAATATGGTTATCATACCTTCTATTCATATGAGTGAATAGGTAAGACTACCTTATTAAGGGTAACACTCCATTTGTTCCATCATCATTCAACCCATATCACCATACCACAATGTCACCCAAAACCATTGGATGTTTAAAAGGTAAGACCATTGGTTGTTTACATAAGTAAACACCTTGGATGAACCGAAAATGAAGTCCTTGATTTTTTTTCTCTAAAGAGCCACCATCTAACCCTAGACATACCTTGATTAACAACACAAAAAGTTCCATTAAGAGTAGGGTAAAACCCATAATCGATTGTTTATTTAAAACAAGCTATCCATTGTCAACAAGTAAGCTCCTTAAGTTGATCATATAAAGGAAACCATCTAAATCACATTATTAGGACCAACATATTACATTAGCCATAATTCCACTTTATTGGAGGAATAAACATTAGATCTTAACCATTGGGTCAAGTTCATATGTTAAAACCATCAACTACAGTATAGGCTTGACCATTACATCAAGTGACCCAAGAAACCATTGGTCTAAGGCTTAATTGATGCTAAAACTATAATGCTTAACTCACCATAGGTTTTAGAGACCTGATGCACCATCATTAGTGACCATTAAGTCACCATAGGTTGTTAGATCAATGCTATATTCACTAATCAGCATCAAAGATAAAGCTAATGTCATCATTGATAGATAACATCAGTAGGGTACTTAATGGTTGATCATTAAACTTCTAATTGATCCAAAACCTGACCTAAGGGGGTGACCATAGGTTGTCACCATCATCTGACACCTTTTATCCCGACCATCAGTTGTCATGAAGATAACACCATAGGGTTGTTGCAATGGTACCATCACTGGGTCATGGGTTTATAAAAGAAATCAGCTTAAAACCCTAAAATTGACCATTGGTTGATAGGTGCTTAGCACCATAGGTTGTCAAACCAACCTGATCCAAGTCATATTATACCTTAGGAATAATGTACACATGATCAAAGGTTCATCTAGAACTGAAATCAGAACAAAGAACATTATAAAAATTGAAATCCAAGTCAAGCATAGATTTTTAGTGCATGGATCATCATTTAAAATCAAGAATATGAGCTAGCAAGCTTATGGTAAGAAATAAATGTGGATCAAGTTATAAAACTTGCCTCTAATGAGAAGTTGAAATCACAAACAGAAGAATACTCGACCATGTAGGGTAGGAAATACAATCATAAGTTGTAAACTCGTCCATCTAGCACCTTTCTTCATCAAATGAGCAAACCCTAAGTATAAGGAGCAAGAAAGGTAGGGTTATAGAGCTTTAGAGCAATTTCTACCATGGAACAACAAGGTTATGACATGGAGAAAGGTAGGAGGAAGGATAAAAAAGAAATAAACGAAGGAAAGAAGGGGATTATTACTCTTTTAGGTCAAGATCACCAGAAGGAAGCTTTTTAAACCCTAAAAGGAAGTTAATTGCAACCTTAGATCCTTTTTTCAAGAAGGTCCCCACTTTCTTCTTCCTTGGACAAGAAATTTGAAGCATACTAGAGGGAGGACAAGGTTTGTAGAAGTAGGGAAGTGGTGGAGAGAAAATGTCTCATTTTGGTGCTTAGGGATAAGTATATGAAACTTTAAGATAAAGAAAAAGAAAAAGTTGAAGTTCTAGTATCTTTCCAAGTGTCCATGGCCTTAAACCATTAAGAATATACAATAACACACACAAGAAGCTCTCCCACCCTCCATAGAGACATGTGTATCCCTGGTTTCTTGAATTTCCAAGAAAAACAAATAATTCATTAGTTGATAGCTACTAAAGGTAGCTCATCCATGAAGGGGTAAACCCTAAAAAATACCCTTGGAGAAAACACCTTCAAACCAAGGTTTAAATAGGTGCCCCATGGCTCAACAAGCTCAAGAATTATGATAGAATATACAAGGAACATAATGCATCGGATTAATTGCAAAGAAAACCTCCCAATTGGGTAAATTGTAGAAAATTCCAAAATGTGCATAAAATTGCATAACTTGCTCAAACAGTGTTGAAATTGGACCAAATTTGAAACTTAAGCTTGTAGGATGTGATCCCATTCTTATTGTGGGATTGAGAACACATCAAGATAGGATTAGTTTTCCAATTCCCTATCTGATTGACTGGAGATTCATACTATGGGATCTTGCTTGTTGGACCAAGTAGTTGCACATGTGATAGTGATCACCTCATGAAGTCACACAGTCTCCATGGTGTCATTGAAGTTAGCCATCACTCTAACTATTACCTTGACACCATCAAATTTCTCTCCTACATTTCTTACATTATTAAAGTCACCCAGAACAAGCCACATTATCTAATAGGGTGCATCCTCCTTTATCATATTCTAGAGTGTCTCCTTCTTGACTTCCAAGTTGTCTTCATACATCCCAAAGATGATGCATGAGAAGTTGCATTGGTTGAAGAATATCAAAGTAGCAACTTGGTCAGATATGTGGATTGGTTATACCTACAATAGTAACACATTCCATCTAATCACTATACACACTTCCATCTGCTCCAAGTTTTCAATAGAGATCTAAGAAGAGGGAAATAATGAAATATCTCAATTGGTTGTTTCCCTCTATATTCTAGTCTTGATATAGAATATTAACTCAGTCTTCTACTCATGGATAATTCTCCCCAACTTCCTTCGCATCTAGTTAAAGATTCACCTCGCACATTTCAGGCCCTGGTGAATATTAAAAAGTCTATTTGTTCCCTCCTCCTCTAGAGTCGGAACCATCCATGCTCTTTGAGGATAAAGTGCAGTATGTATCAAGATTTGTCATTGACTTCTACTCTTGTGGGTATCCTACTCTTTATCACCCAACTAATTCAAGCATTGTGAATGTGTCTTTGTCGTTGGAGATGGACTTCTCACTTTTCTTTTATTTTTCTTTCCTTTAGGCTGCCTAGAAACATCCTTAGGAATTTAATCAACCACCTTATTAGTAGTTTCCTACTCAGTTAATTTGTTTGGAATGACACCTACCATCTCACCATCCTCCAGATAGATAGATGGGGTCTAGTCTTCTCGATTCTGATTCTTTTTTATTATGTGCATTCGTCTCTCTTGCCACCTTCTATTGTTGTTGCTTGATCAGATCCCATCCAGGAGGCCACAATTTATGTAGATATCTCTTGGGGTTTCTCGCCTTGGATATGACAATAGAAGGACTAAGAAAGACATTGTTTCTCTACACTCACATATAACGACCATTGTATGCCCAAAGTTTTTTGCAGGAGTCACATACATCAAGGAAGGGTTCATATGTGACATTGAACTCCCATTTCATTGTCATTATACAGTTCCACCACTACCACCATAGCTATCTTGACCCCAACTAAGATTTTGATAGCAAAATATCACACAACCAAGAAGTGTTCCATCAACTCTTTGGTCAATGGACCTATGTCCCTATGATGTGTGAAATCATCGTAATGGCCCTCAAGGACAAACACTTGTCTACGTGTGGGGGAGATACCCACACAAGAGAGGATTTTAGGGAAGTACCATCTGCTGACTAGTACAAGTTTATCATCAAAGAACCAAGGACCATCGTGGGTCACCACATGCATATCACTAGCCTGGGCGAACCTAATAAGATCAGGCCGTAAACATGAGTGAAGGATTCCAACTCATTATGGGAACTCCAAGAGTGATCATCCACCCTTTAAGCTGTGAAATGTTGGCCTCTTTTCTCAAGATTTGGATGATAATTGATAACTTGTGGTAGTAATCCATTTCTCCATAATTAGTAGGTGACCTTCCTACATGAATTCCTATCACCCTCCCTAAATAAATCCTTCTTAGGATCAATAGCAAGGCTTTCACACACACAAGGTGAGGGCCTTAGATGGTCTAAACCCAAAATCTAGACTTTGTAACATTAGTGCATGGCATGCTCCAACTCTTAGGTGGTGAGAAGGTGAAGATGTTGGGGATGGTGGTGGTGGTGGTGGCAGTGGGGTGGTAGTGTGGGTTTCGGGTTAGGTATGGGGTTGGTGGGGGTTCTCGCCATAATAGTTGTGGAGCTAGAGATAGTGGGGATCCCTGATGCATGTTTACTACACGTATTAAATGCAAGTGGATGTATCAAAGTAAATATAGGCCAAAAGAGGTCCAGATATCTAAAACATGGAAATGTGACTCCAAAGACTACTACTAACTATGACTTGATCAACTAGACCTATGAAAAAGATGATTGGTTGATTAACTAACTAATTGCAAGAATTAAAACTAAATTACTGAGGTTGTGATCATAGATGGAATAGATTCCTTAGCAATACAATTTCACCATGATTTATACTATAATTAACATTGATTATCAAAATTTAGTTCACCTAACCATGGATCAAGGGGCCTGCCACAAGAACTACCCTGTCTCATAGTGTAATTCACACCTAATCTAATACAAATCCCACTCTCACAACAATTCAATTATTAGTTAGGTGCTTTAATGATACCTTTGGGCTATAACCTTCACAGCCTTGATCCTTCTCTTGGAGCACGGTCTAGACTACATAAATATACGACCTATCCAACCCTTAATCCCTCTCCTGAAGCAATTAACAGTCTAATAAATCACCTACAATGATCAGGCATAGATAATATACGAAGCAATCATAGCTATATGTCCAAAAATTAGAGAAATATAAATATTAACTCATAATTGTCAATTACAATACATTACCAGGTTACTCCCAGTTCCTCAAGAATTAGGGGATTATCCCTACATGATTTCAATTTCTATACAAATAGACAAAGAAGGAAAAGACAAGGAAAACATTAAAGAATCAATAAAAAACCCTACATAAGACAATCAGGATGACTCCCTCTGACAAATGTGGTGATTTGTTGTCTTTCGACTACAAATCTGTTAATCGAAAGTGCTAAAACCACCCTGAATTAATGTACATTTCTCCTCTCATTTCTCTTCTCATAGCTCTCCTCTATTATGTAATAGAATAGAACATGATGAATAGGTCTAACTGTAGTCCTCCCTATTCATAGATTGACTTAGGGTGTCATTAAGTTGTAATCATTGGATTTAAAACAATTTTTAATCGTGTATGATCATGAAAAGTCGGCACCACAGATAGGGTGTCAGTGGCACCGAGACCATCTCAAGATCGTGATTCTTTATTAAGTGTCGGTACTACTAATTGTGTGTCGATAGCACCGAGTTTCTCTTTGACATCTCTTGACAATTTTCCAAATAGAGGTTGGTATCACCGAGTTGATGTCGGTGGCACCGAGATGCTTCATATGAGTTACTATTGAACATGTTGGTGGTGTCGATTCTTCTTTCAGTACCACTAAGTTTCTTCGACTCATCCATGTTCTTTTCTTCAATTATCGGTACCATTGACAGGGTTGTCGGTAGCACCAAGCTAATTTAATACTTGTCAATTTTGCCAAAAATTTAACAAAGAAGAACATAAGTCCAGTAAATGATGATAAATCTCTATGAAACATTAAAAATAACAAATATTTAATGCAA
The DNA here is from genome assembly GCA_963693085.1 of Alisma plantago-aquatica. Taxonomy (NCBI): domain Eukaryota; kingdom Viridiplantae; phylum Streptophyta; class Magnoliopsida; order Alismatales; family Alismataceae; genus Alisma; species Alisma plantago-aquatica. The sequence continues at coordinate 137,855,692 of OY856409.1, forward strand.
ATGTATGTCACAGGCTAATAATGATAAATAATGCACAAATAACATTAAATGATCAAATGTGCACAAAATACATAATAAAATAGCATGTAAAAAGTGACTAATAATAAGTGCATCAAAGTCCCCTGAGATTAAATGTTGCTCATCCTTGAGCAACACACCCTCAGATCTATTTGAAATAAGTTAGGAAAAGGACAATTATTATGAACTTCATTTCTTAACTACCCCCACCTGGTGGTCTCAAATCGGTCCTTACTGACCATTGAACAAATAATTTCTCTTTAAGTGACCAAAAATATTCATTAAATATGTCCACCCTTAGATATAGTGAAATACTATCAATAGAGTAGTTAACATCATAGTCAACCAGGCATTCACTTGGTGCATCATGTGATATCCTATCTACATTGCTATTTCCTAACTACCAAACTAATCGGAAGCAATTCTCCTTATGATAATAAATGAGGAGATCAATCATGTTTGTGGCCTACCAATAAGAGCAATGAGTGGAATGAAGTAGGTGAGTTATGAAGAATCACAACTTTTGAATAATTTATGCAAAAATAAACATGACAAACCTACTGAATGAAGGTAATATGGAATGCATGAATCCTAATGCATATTGTTATGGGTGGAATGATGCATGCACTAAAAGTCTCATCAGTTTTTTGAGAGTGAAACAAAAGGATACATCATGAATCTATTTTCATCTCTTTTTGAATAAAAATTCAGAACTGGGCTCAGGGCATCCTTTTCTCCCTCTTTATTTTATAATATTTTTTTCTTTTATGTTCTTTCATTTGCCCATTATTTTAGCATGATTGTAGATTATTCTCGAGATTCACTATAACATCTTATTCATTTTTTTCATTTTATTTTGAGTGGTATGGATGTGTATCCATGCACTTTATTTTCAAAAGAAAAAAAGATGGGTACATGATGTAAGAATGAATGACGTGAAAGATATGCAATTTACATGTAATTGTTATGCAACTAATTGATCTGCACAAAATCTCATTTTTTTTATTTTGTAACTAATGCAATAGAAAAACTAGCTATTATTTCACCTATTATACTATGCAATGCAATCAATAGGAAATAATTTGGGTTACTTGATCATCTTAAGGTGGTGGGTCAAATGTATGAAAAGTGGATGGAATCACAAGATTAAGAGTCAATGTCTTCTTAAACTGTGATATGTCCCTCTAATACTGACATGTGTAGAGGGTAACCTTAGGATTTCTTTCTAAAACTTTCATTTAAGGTCTTGTTAATTGTTTGATCAATTCAGGCTCAAACCTCATGGCCATCCACAATTCATGGATAATTAAGACTTCCATTAATATCAAATGTCCTTATACTAACTAACGCATACACTTCCTATGGGTGATGCTGCCTTTAGAATATGCAACTAACATTTCAAAGATATGACATATTTTTTTCAAAATTTTAAATTTTATTTGCAAAGACATAGGAGAACACACTCTATTGTAGAGGCAAAAATCATGATGATATTGCTCCACGATTACACTAGATAGATGTGGATCCTACAACCTCATGATAAAAACTAAAAACCAAATAAAGATAGAGATATTCCAGCACCCCCTATTCTTGAACTTGACTATGTCCTCATAGTTAGAATACAATAAAAGAGGTGGAACAGTGGTATAGAACCAAAATGGTGGTGGTAGCATGTTTGGATATTATGGGTAGAAAGTTCCAGTAAAACTAGGTGGTTGTTGTGGCATCTCTGAAGGTTGTGGGTAGTTGACAAACTGACCCTGACTCCAATAACGATTATAGAATGACTGTTGGTAGTGCTCAATCCACTACATGTGAGTGTGCATGTTCTCCTAGTTTTCCAGGAGAAGATGACCATTATCATAAATGGCATGTTGCTACTGTAAAACTCATCATGAACATTGTGGATCTCTGCCAATGTAGTTGATTGTTGTTGCTGCCCTTGTTGAATTGACTACAGTATCCCATACATACGTGCCATAGAATATGGGTCTTCTTGTTGAGCAGGAGGTGGAGGTGGGGTAGAGGAGCTTGAAGCTCCATACCATAGTGAAGACTTGTAGATGACCCATCGTTGTGTGAATAGCATGGTTGCCTCTTCCTCTTCTTCTTCATCTTCACCACCCTATTGTGGCTCTGGCTCACCTTGTTCTTCCTTGTCCTCCGCTGCATCCTCCTATGCCCACCTCATGTGTTGCACCCCTCGTAGGTTGAAGATGGGGTTAGGGAGAGCCCTTTCCCACCATTGGTCATTGACTGTGCAACAAGCATACACCTTTCTTTGGAGGTCTCTGACGAGGTGTGCCATCTTGAAGTGCTTGAAATCCATCTTGGCAGTCCTTAGAGTGTTGGAGGTAGAGAGGTCTAGGTTGAGATGCATGGCTATTGGTGTAATAAGCACTCCAAAATGGATTGGAGGCTTCCTCTACACTTGGCACTTGATCACATGTGTTGCAGAAAGAAAGACATGAGGTCAACCTTCTCTTCCCCTAAAGACAAGAATGCCCAAAGGACATAAAGGTCAACATGTTGCACCTTCCCCTGCCCTTGTGTAGACCTGGCAAAGATGGTGTTGGTGAGGTAGCAGTGCAAGATCTGAGCAAAGGGGTGCTCGATGTCCATGACGGGGTTCTTGTTCCAGTTGATCATGAATCCATGAGACAAGTCCGTCAATAGCCTCCACACCCCTGAGTATTTAAAGCTGAGAGTTGTGTAGCGCACATCCCCAACTGGCTACCTATAGATGGCTTTAAATTCTAACAAAGTGAAGTAGTGGGTGGTGTTGAAGAGACAAAAATGCACCCATCCTTCCTCCCAGCCTTCCCCATGATCAGGAATGCAACAGGCCTCCAAGGATGCCAGGAACTCACAGATGGTCTCCTAGTAGGTGGGCCAATCACCAAAGAAGGGGTGATCCCCCACCATGCCCTAGCCAACGCAAACCTTCTGGAGACTCTCAGAGAAGCATGTTGTGGCAAGGAAGGCATGATCACCATACCACTTGGGTATCGTCTCCCTCTTCATCAGGATGTCATAAATCTTTGTCTAGTCATCATTGACGTGAGCCCTACATGCCACTTGGACACCATCATGTTGGCTCCTATCACTGATGAAGTTGTCCTCCTTCTCGCCATAGGTTTGGAATGAGAAAAAAGATGGAGAAAGAGATATCAGGGAAGACTCTAATCGCTTGGAAGCTCTATTACTTCTCTATTTGCAAGGGAGGTGGTGTGGGTGTGTTTGAAGAACAACCCACACCCTTTCTTTTATAGAATGTGATCAGGCCTAACGTGCCACATCAGTACCACCAATGGGATGTTAGTGGCACCGAATCATACCCCACAATCCTTGTGAAATCGATATCATTCGTTGATACCAACAACTCTCATTTGTCGACGTCGTGACGCGTGAATCATTCTGAATTAGTAGTACCGATTGGTGTCTGTGGCACTGACATCTGAATGGAGTTGTCTGATCAATACCACTGACCATTGGATGGAGATAGTCTAGTCCACTGATTCACCCATCCATAGATTATGTGTTTTCCTGTGTCGACATCATCCACTATTGTGTCTGTGGTACTGAGTTGCTATCGGCCGCCCCTGATAAAAGGCGTCAGTGCCACCAACTTTTTGTCAGTGGGACCTAGTCTTTAATTTTTTTGGAACTCTTGAATGGCTCCACAATATCCAAAACCTAGAGCGTCGTGCAGGTGACGGTTCCACCGACATGGTGTTGGTGGTACTGAGCCAATGCATTGAATTTGATCCCTCTATGCAAGGAATCAATGCCACCGACAGGTGTGTCAGTGATACCAATTTCATTTTTGGTCATCCCTATTGAAAACAATTGGTGCCACTGAATTTTTGGTTGGTGGTACTAAGTTCATAAATCTCGCCCCTATTTTTCTTTAAATTTTGGTGCCACCGACGGCCAAATCAGTGGCACTGAGTCTTTCTCGAAATTTCCCTATTGATCTGCACCCATAGTGTCGGTGCCACCGAGTCACTGTTGGTGGTACTATCGTTTCTACTACATGCACACCAAACAAAATGATCGAGGTACCTTTTTTACATCTAAAAATTGAAATGCAACTTAAAACAATCAAAGCTCCTAAAATGAATGTAAAAGACAAAAAGCAAAATATGATAAGGGAAATTTGGGTTGCCTCCCAACCAGCTCCCTTGTTTTACGTCTTAGGCTTGATGATCAAATCAAATTGACATCAATGAAGCTCAAGGAGCTTCAACTCCTCTCCCTCGTGTATCAACACTCCCCCAAAGTAGTGTTTTAACCGCTACCCATTCACACAAATTGGATCAGCCCCATTAGTAATCTCCACTACTCCATGAGGGAATGCCCTGACCACCACAAATGGCCCACTCCATCTAGACCTCAATTTCTCGGGGTGTAATTTCATCCTAAAATTGAACAGAAGCCCCTTCTATCCTGGAATGAACACCCTATCCAAAACATGACATTCATGGATCTTTTTGGTTTTGTCCTTATATATCCTTAAACTTTCATATGCATCTAGCCTGAGCTCATCCAATTCATTGAGCTCCGACATGCATTTTTTTGCTTCATCATCAAGATTGTAATTCAACTTCCTCAAAGCCCCCTTGGCTTTGTGTTCCAATTCCATAGGTAAATCACATGCTATCCCATAGAACAACCTAAATGGAGTTGTTCCTATAGGTGTTTTATAGACTATCCTATATGCCCAAATAGCATAATTTAATTGCATGCTCCAATTGGTCCTATTTTTTTAGCATGTCTTTTCCATGTTCTTCTTAATCTATCTATTAGACACCTCAACCTGACCCTGGGTTTGTGGGTGATAGGGGGTTCCTACTATGTGCCTCACTCCATACTTTCTCAATAAAGATCCAAACTACTTATTAGTGAAGTGAGATCCCCCATCTCTTATCATTACCCACCACACCCCAAACCTGCAAAAATTATGATCCTTCACAAAGCTACAAACAACTTGTGCATCATTCCTACGATTGAAATTGCTTTCACCCACTTAGACACATAGTCAACTACAAGAAATATATATAAACTAGAGTCAGAAGACACAAAGGGTCCCATAAAGTCGATTCCCCATAAATAAAAAACTCAACTTCTTCAAAAACAATTTAGGAGCATTTCATGTCTCCTAGGTATATTTCCTTCTCATTGACATGCATCATAATTACGCACAAAATTGTAAGCATACTTAAAAATTACTAGCCAATAAAATCCACTTTCTAAACCCTTTTCTACTTTCCTTGATCTAGCTTGGTGTCCCCCAATAGGTATGGAGTGATAATGTGCCAAGTTACTCTCCATATCACAGTCAAGCACACACTTCCTCAAAATCCCATCCCTACATTGTTTGAGAAAGTTGGGGTCATAGCACACATAGAATCTCAAGGAATGGAAAACAAATCTTGTCTTGATACCATCAATCTTCTCGAAGCTTGCTAAAAGCCAAGTAGTTCACAATATTTGCAAACCATGGGTCCTTACTTTTGATGAAGAACAATTGCTCATCTAGAATTTCCTCAACAACGGGTATATCTAGATCCTTCTCATCCACTCTTTCCAACCTAGACAAATGATCCGCCACCACATTCTCTGTCTCTTCCTTATCCTTGATTTCTATATAAAACTCTTGCAGTAACAAATCCATCTTATTAGTCTAGGTTTGGCATCCTTCTTTTGTAGTAGATACTTTATCATTGCATGGTCGGTCCATACAATAACCCTTTCCCCAATCAAATATTGGTAAATATTTTAAAAGAAATAACTAATGCCAAAATATCTTTTACAGTTGTTTTGTAAATAAGTTGGACATCATTAAGGGTTTCTAATGCATAATAAATAACGGTGGGGTTTTTATCCTTGTGTTGTCCTAGAAAGATTATAGTCTGATGTGTCACACATAAGCTCAAATGGTTCTCTCTAATCTAGATCCTGAACCACAGGTGCGGGGACCAATTTCTCCTTCAACACCTCAAAATCTTTCAAACATTGCTCATCAAAATTAAATTCAATGTCCTTCTCTAACCATTCAGAAAGTGGCTTTGCAATCTTCAAAAAATCCTTTATGAAATATTGATAAAAGTCAGTGTGTCCCAAAAAAATCCATAACCATATTCAATGATGATGGTGGAGGTAGATTAGAGATAATTTCAATTTTAACCATATCGACTTCCATTTCTCTATTGGACACCTTGTGTCCCAAAACTATCCTTTCACTCACCATAATATAGTACTTCTCCCAATTCAACATTAGGTGAATGTCCTCACACCTTTGAAAGAATTTGTCAAGATTGTCAAGATAGTTTTCAAATGACTCTCCATACACCAAAAAGTCATCCATAAAACCTCAAGACAATGCTCTACAATATCTGAAAAAATAGCAAGCATACATCTCTGGAAAGTAGTTGGTGCACTACAAAGGACAAGCATTCTCTAGCAAGTGAATGTTCCATAAGTTCAAGTGAAAGTAGACCTCTCTTGGTCTTATGGGTCGATAGAAATATTATTATACTCAGAATATCGGTCGAGAAAATAAAAATGAAAATGGTCGGCAAGCCTTTCAAGGGTCTGATAAATGAAGGGAAGTGGAAAATGATCTTTAAGCATGGTGGCATTTAAACAGAGATAATCAATACATACTCACCACCTGATCACCAATCTAGTAGAAATCAATTCACTCACTAAATTTTTGTGACCGTTATTCCCCCTTTCTTAGGAACCACTTGGGTTGGACTAACCCAATTTGAATAAAAAATAACACAGATTATACCTACTGATAGAAGATTCACTACCTCTTTCTTTTCCACTTCTATCATGATTGGATTGAGACATCATTGAGGTTGTACTATCGGTTTGGCTCTTTCTTCAATTCAAATATTATGATGGAAAAAGCTAGGGGAGATTCCCTTGATATCTGTGACAGACCACCCAAACGCTGCCTAATGGTTCTGCAACACCACAAGCAATTGCTCCTCCTCATGAACGCTCAATGAGGTTGAGATGATAACTGGAAGCTTCTCATTTTCCACAAAGAAAGTGTACTTAAAATGTGGAAGAAGTGGCTTCAACTCAAGATCTAGAGGACTCTACGAAGATGGAGTCAACGGTTGTAGTGGTGGTCCTATATCTTCATAGTGCATGGTGTAGAAGCGTGACAATGCCTTTAGAAACAAAACACTCCTCCAAACAACGACCATGAGTGTAGTCATCCACAAAATTCATGATGCACTCCTCCAAGGGTATTTTTGGGTATGCTTAAGTAAGAGTAGAAGAAGCTAGCTCTTCAATTATCATTGGGCATGCCTCATCCTCTTTATCATTAGGATACTATACTTCCTTTGTCAATGACACTTCCTTGGTTTGCTCCATGATGTTCATTGCCAAAGTTCCTTTCTATATCTTTGTCATGACATGAGCCATGTCCAGAAATGGTTTTCCTAGAAATAGAGACACCTCTACTTATAAATGTTGCAACATGTGACATTGTGCCTTATCACTAGTTGAATGTGTCACTACTACAGAAATGGCTTATAAAGCCACTTTTCAAGGTGTCGGTTGTTTACAAAAATTGACACCTAATGTCTACAGTGTCAGTTGATAACATAAACTGACATCCAATCTGCTTAGGGAGCCCAGACACAGGTACCACTTTTAATAAGTGTGGGTTAATTAATAAACAACCGACACCTAAACTCAACCGCCAAACCCAAAATTCCAGCAAAAAAATTGGCTCCAAAATTTACATATGGCGTTGGTTCATAACTAAATAACCAACACTATAGGTTTAGTTGTCGGTTTTCTTAAATAACCGACACTTAGTATAGGTGTCGGTTCATAACTAAATAACCGACACTATAGGTTTAGTTGTCAGTTTTTTTAAATAACCGACACCTATTGTGAACTTAATAGCTCACCAGTGACCGATTCTTCCCCTTTCCCTGTTTCATTCATTCCCGATCGATTTCCCTAACCTCCTAACCTCTGGCGATTTCTTGCTGCTCCCTTCCGCCGCCGCCCCTCCCTGCCCGTCGCCGCCGCTCCTTCGTCGTCGTCGTCATTGCCGTCGCTGCGAGAAGATGTCGCCGCCCGCCTGCCGGCCGCCCTCTCCACCGTCATCGGTAGTAGCTAGGACCGGACGCTCCTCTCCTCGCCTCGCCGCCCTCTCCACCGCTCCTCTCCTCACCGCCGGCAGCTTCTAGGACTGGCCGCTGCTCCTCTTTCCTCAAGGTGCCCACCCTAGCCTGCCTTCTTCTTCTTCCTCTGCTCCTCTTCTCTCAAGCTGCCTGCCCTGCTGCTGGGTGTTTTTCTTTTTTTTTTAATTTATTTACTTCTCTCAATGTGCCTTCCTGGTCATACACATATTGATGTACATAGAATAAATGCTAAAAAGGTGTGATTTTAGGGTTTAGGTACTGATTTTGTGCTTCTACTGAGATGAATCCTCTATTGTCTATACAATATATACATGTTCTATGTAACTAATCATGACATAGATTTTAGAATGCATACTTTGGTTAAATGTACTGCTGTAATTTTTGATCAAGTGATGATATGTAAATGTAGCAATAAGTTAGTAAGGTATCAATGATAATTCTGTTGTAATGTGATGCAAAATAGTTATGGTATCATGCATATATACTTAATAATTTTTTGTTTTATAGTTGTATAGGGTGTTTTACGTGTGGCAAGTCTATTGTTTAATAGTTTAGCTATAATCATTGTTTAATAGTTTAGCTATATTCTTGGTGACAATCCTAATCACCCTTCTTTTGCTTAATGATGAACTGTAATGCACACATGTGACATGCTTGGAATGTAAATGATGAACTTTTCCTTAAATTGCCAATCATGATTTTAAAGACATCAATAATCACCCTAACTTGAAGAACTAGGATTTTAGGTATAAGAATGACAACACATTATTTGTTGGCCTAGAAACCCATCCAAGATTTACTCATTAGGAGTAAATCTTGGATAGTCCCTGGTTTGGGACTGTTCTTGAACACCTAATCTCGCTTAGGATGTAAGTTTATATAATGTGTGTTGGGTTTTCAAGAAAATTTCCACAGCATTTCCCAGTTTGTTCTCTAAGTACATATGTACTTGGCGAACAGCATGGAAATGCTGCCGATATTTTCTTGAAAACCCAATACACATTATACACTTACTAGTGAGATTAGGTATTCAAGAATGGGATAGGTGGTACACATTTATTATATATAAGAATGAAATCACATGTATTTGTTAACCCTAGACCCTAATCTTGTCCTAATATATACTTGTTTTCTCTTTGATCATAGAATGGATAGATCATGGATGTCTATTCGCAATCACTGCACCCCAGAGTTTATTTCTGGTCTTGACCAGTTTATTAGATTTGCTGAGGAACATAGGAAACAACCTAGAGATAGGTTCTACTGTCCATGTAGGCATTGCGGTAACCACTTGAAAGTCAACACTGGTGACGAAATCAAAACTCATGTCATGTGTAACAGGATTATACAAGGCTATACAGAATGGCACTGGCATGGAGAGATTTCAAACCCGAAACCAGTGGATGTCGATAGCAGTGCTTGTGTGGAAGAAGAAATTGCCTACGATGACATAGATGTGAATGAACCATTTCCAGTAGACATCGTTGATGCGATGCTGGATAGTTGTGGGGTAGAACACACTGATCCACCTCCCATTTTTAGAAACATTGTGCATGATGCTGAGATGTCGTTATACACAGGTTGTACTAACGTAAACTTAGCACTGTGTTGAGATTGTATAAGTTGAAAGCTAACAATAGATGGAGCGACAAAAGCTTCACGTCATTGCTGTCTTTGTTGAAAGAAATGCTTCCTGAAGGAAACGAGCTTCCAATCTCAACATACCAGGTAAAGAAATTGTTGTGCCCAATGGGAATGGATGCCAAGAAGATACACGCATGCCCGAATGATTGTGTATTATTTCAAAAGGACTATGCGGATTTGAAAGATTGTCCAAAATGTGGTGCGTCATGGTATAAATTGACGACTTCGGGGGAGTCCAAAACTGGTTCTCCTGCCAAGGTGATGTGGTATCTACCTATAATATCACGGTTTCAACGCTTGTTTGCCAATCCGATAGATGCAAAGAATTTGAGGTGGCATGCAGATGTTAAGAAAAATAATGATGGGATCCTACGACATGCGTCTGATTCCCCACAGTGGAAGAGGATTGATCTATTGTACCCTGAATTTGGTGAAGAAGTCAGGAATCTACGACTTGGGCTTTGTACAGACGGGATGAATCCGTACGAGACATTGAGCAGCCAACATAGCACTTGGCCAGTCATGCTTGTTATATACAATCTTCCTCCCTAGCTGTGTATGAAAAATAAGTATGTAATGTTGTCGTTGTTGATATCGGGCCCTAAACAACCTGGAAATGACATTGATGTTTATCTTGAACCTCTGATTGATGACTTAAAGAAACTCTGGGGTGAAGGTGTGATGACCTATGATGCTTCACGAAGAGAGACATTTCATTTGCATGCTATGTTGTTTTGCACTATTAATGACTTTCCAGCATATGGGAATTTGTCTGGATATAGTGTCAAAGGAGCTAAAGTGTGTCCTATATGTGAAGAGAACACTGATTCAACAAGACTAAAACATGGCGGTAAGAATGTATATCTCGGTCATCGAAGGTTTCTTCCAAAATTCCATCTGTATCGTAGGAAGCGCAAAGCATTCAATGGATTGAATGAGGAACGGAGTGCACCTAAACCTATACCAGGGGAGGTTGTTTATGAAAGAGTAAAAGACATTGTCAATGAATTTGGTAAGAGATCACAATATACTACACGGAGTGACAATTCTCCATTCAAGAAGAAGTCAATATTTTGGGATCTTCCTTATTGGAGTTCTTTGACAGTCAGACATTGTATCGATGTAATGCACGTTGAGAAAAATGTCTGTGATAGCATCATTGGTACTCTGTTAAATATACCAGGTAAGACTAAAGATGGGATAAAATCCAGACTGGACCTACGTGAAATGGGAATAAGGTCAGAATTAACATAATTACGTGAAATGGGTAATAAAATAACATACTTACCTCCCGCTTGTTACACGTTGTCTAGAAAGGAGAAGAAAGCTTTTTGTGAATGCTTGGTAAATGTTAAGGTGCCACATGGTTACTCATCCAACATCCGTAGTTTGGTATCAATGAAAGATTTGAAGTTGATAGGTCTTAAATCTCATGATTGTCACACTCTAATGCAACAAATATTTCCCGTGGAAATTCGATCTATATTGCCGAAGCATGTAAGGTTTGCAATCACCAGACTTTGTTTCTTTTTCAACAGTCTCTGTAGCAAAGTTATTGACCCTGAGACTCTCGATAATTTACAAAGAGAAGTGGTTGTTACCCTATGTCAGCTTGAGATGTATTTTCCTCCTTCGTTCTTTGATATCATGGTACATCTTGTTGTCCACTTGACTAGGGAAGTGAAAATCTTGGGACCGGTTTTCTTGCATTGGATGTATCCCTTTGAACGATACATGAGCATTTTCAAAGGTGATGTTTGAAACTGCTATCGGCCTGAAGGGAGTATAATTGAAGGTTATGTGGCAAGAGAGGTTATGGATTTCAGTAATGAATTTCTCAATGGTAATGACACTCCTGATAATGACAAGAATATTGACGAGCTATTTGGAAAAGGAATTTTGGGTTCACGTGTGAAAGTAATCAGCCGTGAGCAGTTGGAACAAGGTCATTTGTATATTTTACACCACATGGACGAAGTGAACGTTTATATCGAGGAACATACCAATTTCATCAAAATACAATATCCTCGAGCGAATACAATGTGGCTTGCTAGAGAGCATAACAAGACTTTTATTAAGTGGTTTGAAGATAAAATCTTACATCAACTATCTCGAACACCAGATGATATTACTGAAACTATCAAATGCCTCGCCTTTAAACCAAAGTTGACTGTTATGTCTTATGAAGGGTATGACATTAATAGATTCACATATTACACAAAGCGCCAAGATGATAAGAGTGTCGTCCAAAACAGTGGGGTCACCCTTCAAGCATCGACTATGTTTTTTGCAAGTGCAAAGGATAAGAGTCCACGTGAAGCTAAAATGTCATATTACGGTGTCATTGAAGACATATGGGAATTTGACTACATAGATTTCAGAATTCCGCTCTTCAAATGTAATTGGGTTGATAACACCAAAGGAGTTATAGTGGATGAATTGGGTTTCACTTTAGCGAACTTTGAAAAGATTGGCGAGAAGGCTGAACCATTTATAATGGCATCACAGGAGAAACAAGTATTTTATATCAATGATCCTACAAATGATAAATGGTTGGTTGTTCTTCATGGTAAAAGATAGTTCGTTGAAGATCCTATAGATGAAGAACAGTACCATGATAAGTATGATGACTCCAGTCCATTCTCAGTTGGGTTGCCAACACCAACAAATATTGAAGCTAATGATGACTTGTATGTGCACGGAGATCACAATGAAGGATTGTTAATTGATAAAAAATCGCAATATTAGAGGTATATATGTTTTGTTTTATACGTTTTTATTTTTTCTGAATATGTGAACTTTACAATGTGAGCTTAATTTATAATGTGAGCTTAATTTTTCTCTTTGATCATAGAATGGATACTTTACAATTTGAATTACTTTACAATGTGAATGTGAACTTTACAATGTGAGCTTTAATGTGGATATGTACTCATTTGCCTAGAATCCCGTCCAAGATTTACTCATTAGGAGTAAATCTTGGATAGTCCCCGGTTTGGGACTGTTCTTGAACACCTAATCTCACTTAGGATGTAAGTGTATAATGTGTATTGGGTTTTCAAGAAAATTTCGGTAGCATTTCCCTATTTGTTCTCTAAGTACATATGTACTTGGAGAACAGCGGGGAAATGCTGTCGAAATTTTCTCAAAAACCCAATACACATTATACACTTACTAGTGAGATTAGGTGTTCAAGAATGGGATAGGTGGTACACATTTATTATATATAAGAATGACATCACATGTATTTGTTGGCCTAATCTTGTCCTAATATATACTTGTTTTTCTCTTTGATCATAGAATGGATACTTTACAATTTGAATTACTTTACAATGTGAATGTGAACTTTACAATGTGAGCTTTAATGTGGATATGTACTCATTAGGCTAGAACCCCGTCCAGGAGTAAATCTTGGATAGTCCCCGGTTTGAGACTGTTCTTGAACACCTAATATCACTTAGGATGTAAGTGTATAATGTGTATTGGGTTTTCAAGAAAATTTCGGTAGCATTTCCCCGTTTGTTCTCTAAGTACATATGTACTTGGAGAACAGCGGGGAAATGCTGCAGAAATTTTCTCGAAAACCCAATACAAATTATACACTTACTAGTGAGATTAGGTGTTCAAGAATGGGATAGGTGGTACACATTTATTATATATAAGAATGACATCACATGTATTTGTTGGCCTAATCTTGTCCTAATATATACTTGTTTTTCTCTTTGATCATAGAATGGATACTTTACAATTTGAATTACTTTACAATGTGAGCTTTACAATTTGAATTACTTTACAATGTGAGCTTTACACTTTGAATTACTACTTTACAATGTGAACTTTACAATTTGAATGTGAATTTGCAGATGGCTGACCATTCTCCTGATGACTGTGCTGATGACTACCGTGAGGGTGAGGACATCAATGCGCCGCCTCACAATGTAAGTTTTAAAAATATATCATATATTTATATCTATATGTCCATTTATAGTTATATCTTGTAAATGTGAATTATTTTGTCAAATTTTAGGTTGATGATGCACAGGTACCAGCTGAAGCACTTGAGGCACTTGATCAACAACACCAAAAAGTTGACAAGAGAAGGGGAATCACTATGATGAATAAGTTAATTTCGCAAAAGGGCAATGGACCCAAACTTGTTGTGGATTTCGATAATGCAGGAAATGCATGTGGTGTGAATCACAATTCATTTATTTCATATCTTGGTTTTGTTACTCGTAGCCATTGCGGTTGTCGCTTAGATTCTTGGCATAAAGTTTCTAAGGAGAAGAAAGATTTAATATGGAGGGATTTATGCGTGAGTTATTATTAATTTGCAATTCTATTTTGTAGATTACTAAATTTTTGGATACTAGTTAATAGCAATTCTATTTTGCAGAGTATATTTGAATTGGATGAAAAGCTGCATCGTAAATGCGTGATGCAACGATGTGGGAGAGTCCTAAGGAACTATAGGACAAATATCACCAGAGAATACAAAAAAGAAGCCAACAAGAGGAAGAAGACAGCCACTGAACAGTGGAACTTCCTGGACAAAGAAGAATGGGACGTGTTTGTCGCTTCAAGACAAACTGATGAATTCAAGGTATTAGGCGTCAATCTCATTAATTAATATAAGTTGTATTCACTTATTCAAGATTAACATTTAGTGTTACTAACCAAATCATTAATTTTCATACTAACTAGGCCCTCAGTGAGGCACAAAGATCAAGGCGTGCACTGAATGTGCATGACCACACAATGGGTCCAAAGGGGTATGCAGGCATTCGCCAAAGACTACAGGCTGAGGCTACTGCTGCTCAGTCTGCTGCTACTCAGGAGTCCTCTACCATAGGTAGCACACCTCTGCCTCGCCATGATGTCTGGATAGCTGGGAGGCAAAATAAGAAGGGAGAAATACCTAAGGCCACAACTGCTGAGGCGGCTGCAAAAATGGTAAAATACAACTCTTACAGCAATCATTCGAATATTGATTATTTGTGTTGTTTACTTAAGTACAAATTTTTGTTTTGGCGATTAGCGGGAGCTGCACGAGCTGAGGAAACAAGGAAAGTTCATCCCTGAGGGAACAAAGGATGAATTGACAGTTGCTCTGGGCAACCCAGAGCATCCTGGATGTGTTAGGGTTGCAGGCGCTGGTGTGGGCATCAAATCTTTTTTTGGGTCATCCCAGCGCAAACATGTCCCAAAAGTGGGACTTTCACAAGAAGAGGTAACATATTCTTTCTTTATAATATTACTGTAAAAGAGAATTCAAAAATTAGAATTTGACGTTTCTTTTATCCATGTATAGGTGGATAAGCTATTTGACAGGAAACTCGAAGAAGCAATGAAAAAGTGGCAGGCATCTCAGACTGCCACTTACCAGACAATACCTACTGCAGATTCTACTCCTACTCCTACTATAGAGGTTGGGAGTAATCCTATAGAACCACCACCTAGCACATCCACTATAAGTATTTTTATGACATAGTAACTAGTTTTTTAATTCAAGATGATACGTATATATGAAATTGTAGTCGTTTAAGAAAAAGATGATATGTATATATGTATATAACATTCTTTACACAAAAATTTGTAGGGGTTGAAGCCATGCCGTCTAAAAATTAAAGAATATGTCGTGGCAGAGGTGTCGGCTTACCCATCCCTACCAGGGGAAACGTGTCACGGGTCTCCAGTACCAGCTGGTTGGATTCGGGTGAGCCCGATACATATATTCCCCCAGTGGATGGATCTTCCACTGCCATATGCCCACCCCGATTGTGAAATGCTTAGTGAGGCAGTAGGCGGAGTGATATTGTGGGAAAAAGCGTATGTCTTCTTTACTGAAAAGGTGCGGTAAATTTACATTACGTTCAATTGTTAGTGTGTGTATATGCTGGCAGTTGATCTGAAATTTTATATATATATACAGGTTAAAAAGAAGACACCCACAGCATCTAGGCCTCCACCTCCACCTCCTGCATTACCTAGTTGGGTTCCACAGGACCTACCTGTCCCGTTAGGTCCTAACTGTAGGGGTATGGCAGTATGGTTAGGGGAACATGATATAAACTCCCCTATAATTGTTTCTTCCGATTCAGATTCTACAGGTCAGTCATACGAAACAAAACTATTTATACAAGATATTTTGGAGTTGTTTCGATATGATTGGCTAAATACATCTGCGATAGAGCTATGGATAAGGTGAGATATTCTTTATACATCCATATACCTTGTGTATGATCTGGTGATCTGGTTTCTTATTTATTAATGCATGTGTAATTAATACATATTTTGCAGCTACTTAGACAACATATGTGCAGATTTTGGATTCGAACATGTAGGGTTTTTGATTCCATCCTTGATTAGTCTAGTAGCTAAAGACCCTACATCAGTTCAACAATACTGCTGTGAGGCTTTTTCAATTTTTGCTGTAAAAAAGAAGACGGTGATAATGGCTCCATTCAATGTAGAGTAAGTTTACTTTGCTTATTATAATTTGGACTTAAGAAAATTACATTTTACTGTGGATTTTGAGTTATTAATTTTTAACTTTTTTTCCTCTAGGGGTAGGCATTGGGAGTTATTGGTTATTGTCCCCGAGACGTTCACTGTGTATTATCTAGATCCTAAGGGGGGTAAATTAAATACAAGATTTGGACACATAATGAAAATGGCAATATTTCGGTGAGAAATATTTCATTTTTCATATCCGTTAACATGTTATTACATTAATATTTAATTGCAATGTTCTGTGTTACATTAACATGTAGGGGTTTTGAGGAGTACAAAAAGGCTGGAGGAAAGGTCCCCACGAAAAAGAACCAGCCAATAATTTGGAAGAACGTGAAAGTAAGTTCCCGACTGCAATATATGTATATATTATTTATGTGAACAATGCTTAATTAGTTGTATTTGTTAATATTTTGTATGTTTGAATTTATAGTGTGCTACACAAGACAACTGATGGGCATGTGGATACTATGTCATGTGATATATGCACATGATTATCAAACATGCTGCACTGGATATCGAATGTATTGCTCAGGTATTATATAGTCTCATTAGATAATATGATCGAAATATATCAATCTTATTTATAGATCATTAATTATATATATACATAATTCTCTTTACAGGTGTTTAAAGTTGACCCCATTACAGAAAAGGACTTACCAAATGTTAATGTTCCCTATACGATGGGAGAATTAAATGAAGTAATCGAAGAATGGGCAACAGACATACAATTAGTGGGGGCTTTAAAATATAATTGGGATCCTGATAGCGAATAATGACTAAACAATGATACTTTGTAAATGAATTTCTGAATTATAATATATGTGTGAATGTTTCTACATGTCTGGATGTTTCTACATGTGTCTGAGTGAAAATGAATGAAAGTGTTCGTTGCTATATGAATGTTTCTACATGTGTGAATGTGAATGAATGGAACTACAGATTGCTAGCATGTGTGAATGTTTATAAATGTGTGAATGAATGGAACTCTTTTATTGTTAATTTTGCAGGTTTGCGGCCTGTTGTCGGCTGATATCAATGGATGTCATAAAACCTGCAGTTCATAATTGAACTGAACAGGTTTCTCATCATGCGACCAGCCACAGTAGGTCTGCAGACTGACAGAAAAAAAAACAATAGGAGTCGGTTATTTATAAATAGCCGACACATAATGATATAGTGTCGGTTTTCCTACAATAAACCGACGTCTATTTCCTTAACAACACGTCCGTGCTGGACAGCACGGCCGTGGCCAAGATGGCGCGGGTTTGGGCGTCGGTTATTTGTAAAAAACCGACACATAATGTTCTAGTGTCAGTTTTTTACAAATAACCGACGTCTATTTCCTAATATATGGTGTCGGTTATTTTTAGATAACCGACACTGATAGTGGCCAAGATGGCGCCCTTTCTGTGGCGCGAAAGTTTTGGGCGTCGGTTTCTTATCTAATAACCGACGCCTATTGTCCCCTGATGGCGCGCTTCCGGTGGCGCGCGAAGAGTTTGGGCGTCGGTTTTGGAACCGACGCCTAATGGGTGGACTTTTAGTGTCGCCCACATAGGTGTCGCTTAGAAACTGACACTAAAGGCTTTAAATAACCGACACTAAAGGTAGGTTCTGTAGTAGTGACGTAGAGTTCGGCGTATTGATTTTAAAATGGTCATCCTAAATGCCCAGTGTTAGTCCTCCTCTTCCGATCTCTAGGTTCATGTCTGTTGTAACTTGGAATGGCATACCTAAGAGTAGTTCATTGCCATGATCATCATGCATCCCATAACTACAAAGTTTGTTGGAAAAACAAATTTGTCAACTTTGACTAGAACATCTTCACAAATACCATATGGCCTAACAACTGAATTGTCTACTAGTTAAATGGTCATATTTCTCTTCCTGGATTTATTCAGCTCTAACTTCTTAAAAGTGGTCAAGAGCATGGGATTAATGTTTGCCCCTGAGTCGCATAGAGCGTCACCAAACTTGGACTTATCGATGTAACATGGTATATTGAAACAACCTGGATCTTGCCTCTTCTATGGCAGTCTCCTCTGAATGAGTGCAATGACTTCCTCTTTCAACACCACTACATATGAATCGTCTATCCTCCTTTTTTATTGGTGATGTCCTATAAAATTTTTCCATAGGATGGAATCTTCTCTATTTCATCTAAGTTTTTTTAATGTGTCTAGAAACTTCTGGAATTGTTGGTGAATCTTCTTTGCTTTCAAGTTGTTTGGGAATGGCACTAGAGTCACTAACATCATTTGTTGATGAGATATAACATATGCTTCCTTCCTAGTCTCTTCTGGTTCTTTGGCTTCCTCTTCAACTTCCTTCTCCTGAGATGTGGTGTATGGCTTTGGTGGATCATTATTCAATACTAAGCCTTGTGTCAACTACATTCTTGTTTGATTCTGGAATTGTCTTTTGTTCATCCAACGATTTCTTCCCACTACATAGTAACACTGCCTTCACCTTCTAGTTGTCAGATGGTATATCAGTATTTCCTAGGAATCCCTACTGACCTGGTTTCTTCAAGGAAGCCACTTCTGCTACTATCTGAGAGATCTGGTTTTCTATGCTACGGGTATGTGCTCCTTGATTTTGCAAGTTTTTCTATGTTTGGCTAATGATGGCGTCATTCTGACTAACCAACTTGCCTAGCATGTCTTCTATGTGGTCTATCTTTTTAGGGGGGGGGTGTCTTGCTGGTATTGGTGTTGTGCACTGCCTTGTTGTCTTGTCATGTTGTGCTTGAGATGGGTCCTACTAAAAGTTGTTGGGATCCTTCTTCCAAGAGAAGTCATTTCCGCCCTTGTAGTTCTGTTTACGTATTTACATGCATTCTTCTTACTCTCATTCAAATGAATTTCTAGACTTCGGATCTAACTTCCTGACACTTTTATCTAACTTCTCAGTCAATGTCATGATGACTCTACGTTGTACATATGGCACCTCATTACGCTAAATGAGATCACTCAAAACATAAAACACAAAACATGATCAACTACTAATTAATCACATAATAAAAAAAGTGGAAGATTTAAAGCCAATTTTTAAACATTATAAAGAAACTCTAAAACATTTACATAAATGTCCATATTTTCCATTTTCATATACCAAAATAGGTATTTACATCTGTCTCCATTGACCTCATCCACATCCTGCATACAAAAGATATTCCACATGTACATGTCATATATTACAAATAGTGGCATAGTCCCAAAATCTTGTGTATATACAAGTATATCATCTACAAAATGCTTCCCATACCCAGACCTGAGAGTACAGGGATGACAATAGGACTCTACTACTAACATCTACAGTCGTCAAACCTTCTGATATTATTGATCACCAGACTACTCCTCTTCTAAAGCACGACCTCGACAACGTTGCCCATGACCACCTAAAAAGATGTGGTGACCCACGAGGTGAGACCCAATCCTAGTGAGAGATATAACACTCTCCAATAGATATTGATTACAGCAAATTAATTAACAATAATAGAATGAGTAGATTGAGTATTGAATTGGCAATTAAGCATATTGAACAGTTTAAGCAGACTAAGAAAGTTATGCAAATTATCTTGGAAACAAGTATAATTACTCACATTTCATAAGATTGCATCATGTAAGAACTGTGTAGCATAAAGATAAATCAAGGGCTAATGAACCAATGTGAAATGTATTTAACCCTATCAATTATACTACACAACTTGTATTGCATCTTTTATTATGTCCTGAGAAATTTGAGGAATATACTCAAATCCCAACTGATGATTGCTAAGTTGGAATCAGTGTCATACAAGATCTAGAATAATCAAATTCATAAAATCTTCTTTGCCCTCAGTCAGTACGAGTCTGACACAATGACACATAAGGTCAAGATACTAACAGCCTAGTCCATCCTTGGTATAGGTCATGACACAAGTGAAAGGAGGAGGGAATACAAACCATACCATCTGAGGTACAACCACGGATGTCGTCAAATCTCATCATATATATATATATATAATCACCAAGACACGAACGCAACCATTGTCAAACTGAGGGGTATGACCACAGTCCACCTCCCAACCACTTGGATTAAGGATGACAAGAAAACCTCATAATCAACAATATGCACTCCTAGTATTTTTACAAATACTCATTTTACCATCTAGCAAGTTCTAAAATTGAAGAAAGTTCTATGGCACAGGGCACTACATCATTAGGGTTACAATTGATTAGATACTACCAATTGGGTGAATTAACAGTTCATCATACAAAAATACATATAAAATCTAATTTTTGATAACAAAGGTATAAGTATTGCAACTTCAGAGGATATAAAATGTTTGAGATATAAATTCTTAATCACATTACCCCATTCTATCATTCATTGTAAATCATTGGACGACATTTTTCATCATACCATTACAAGATACCAATTTCTTATCACAAAGTTTCAGGGTTCCAATCCTTAATGTATCATGAAGAGGATTACATATCCGTCATGGCTCAACCATTGCCCAAAGGTCTTACGGACCATCACATTAATCCCTACAAGATCATCATTGTCTTTCAATGCCTTATAACAAAGCTCAACAGATCATCAATCACACGTGTCACATATAAGATTAACATAGTAAGAAACTATGATGTTCAACTAGCATCATATTAGGGTTCAATCATAAAAAAGAGTATTTAATTGTCACACTTAACCTTTCAAGGGGGTTGATTACAATCAACCACTACCACTTAGCGAATTAGAGTTGGTGTAACAAGCCATGTTTCATTAGGGGTACACATCCACTTTTTATGGCAATTTATCATATATATTCATGCGAGGCAAAAGGTAAGATTACAAATTAAGGGCATTGAACCATCAAATTCTCATCACTAGAACCCACATATAATACTATGGGATTCATTCTAATCCATTAGATGTTGAAACATCCAATTCCATTCATTGGATCGGGTTCATTATTCAAAACCATTGATTGGAGTGTATGGCTAACTCAATCAATTGATCCAAGAAACCATTGGTTTAGGGCTTAAACAAAGCAACATTTATAACCTTGACTATCCATCAGTTGTGGTAACATGATCCATCATCAGTTGTGACACATTTTATCATAATCAGTTCATAGGGTCAGCAATACCATCCTTTGTCACCATCGCATGTTGAGTTAAAACCACCATCGGTTCATGCCATCTATAGGGCATTAAACCACCAGTTGATAAGATTCTAAAGGAGCATATAGCAAACCAAAGGTATGACCATTGGTTGAAACCATCAGTTTTCACCATGGATCATCACCATCGGTTGTCATGAAGACAACTCTATTGGTTGTCGCATAGGTAGCACCATGGGTCCATGTGTAAAGTAAAAAACAACCTATAATCATATGTAGAGACCGTTGTTTGATAAGTTCTTAGCACCATAGGTTGTCATAAAAACCTGATCTAAGTCATCTTCAACCCCAGAAAGGTCGTGCACCTAATTTCAGGTTCATTTAGAGCTGGAAACTCAGCAAGGAACACCATAAAAATCAAAACCATAAGCAAGCATAGCTTCTAAGTGCTTGGATCTTCATTGTAGAGTAAGTAAATGAGCAAGAAAACTTGTAGTAAGCAATAAAATTGAAGAGGGTTATCAAAATAGACTCTAGAAAAAAGAAAAATCTTCTAGCAGTAAGAAACTTGAGCAAAGAAGGTAGGAAAACCCTATCTTTAGGTCTGAACTCGGCCAAGTAGTACCTTCCTCCACAAGAGATGCAAACCCTAGGTAGAAGGAGCAAGAAAGGTAGGTTCTTTGAGCTTTAGAGCAAGCTTTTCCATGGAACAATAGAGTTTCCCTCTAGGAAGAAGGTAGGAGGAAGAAGAATAGCAAAAGAAATGAAGAAGAGAAGGAGATTCTTACTCGTTTAGGTCAGGATCACCAAAAGGAATCTTTATAAACCCTAGAAGAGAGCAAAATGAAACCCTAGAAGCTTAACCAAGAAGGTCGTCCACCTTCTTCTTCCATGGAAAGCTCCTCTACTAACAAGAAGTAAAAATATGAAGCTCTAACAGTAGAGGAAAGATAAGGGACTAAAGGTTTCATTTGGGGGGTTAAGGATAGGTATTAAAGCTTAAGGATAAGGGAGAGAAGAAGCTTGAGGTAACCTAGAAACTCTCCATGTGCCCATGGCCTAGAGCTCCTTGGACATGCAAGAAGCAACTCCACTGGTTGTGGGAGTCTACTAAACCACCAGACTCCCAGGGTGGCGGTCGGTTGTTAGCACATGGTAACCATTGTTTGTTGAAACCCTAACTGACTAGGTGATGAACCATCATTTGATCCTCCTTTTAAGGGAACCACCGGTCCAAGTGAAGCAAACCAGAAAACACATTGACCTAAAGACTTATAGGATCACCGCTGATTTTGACCAGATGTTGGTGACCATCGAATGTCAACCAAATAGAGGGACCATCAGCTGATGGCTCCTAAAGGTAGCTCATCCATGAAGGGGTAAGCCCTAATTCCCCATTGAAAAGAATCACCTTCAAACCAAGGTACAACCAAATACCCCACGGATCAACAAGATCAAGAATGATAAGAAAACATATAAGGATCATAATTCATGTCATAGATTGCAAAGAAAACCTCATATTTGGGTAAAAAGTAGAAAAGTCCAAAATATGCATAAAATTGCATAACTTACTCAAATAGTATCCAAATTGAACCTAAAAATTGAAACTTAAGCTTATCACATGATATATAAGAATATAACAAGGTTAGATAAAGGTTTAAAGCATTCAATTATGCTAATTAAGCTTGTTTAATACTTTAATCAAGGTCAGGGGTCTTACTGCTATAAAACCCTAACAAGGATTTTGCCCCTAAAATCCTACGCAAAGAGAGATGAGTAATTCCTAAGCATATCATCCTCTAGCTCCCAAGTGGATTTATATACTCCACGGTGGTGCCAGAAAACTTCATTAACACTATATCTTTCTTATTTAACTTTTTCACCCTTCTATCCATGATTAACACAGGGCGCTCAACATAGGAAACATCTTGATCATCTAACGCAACTTCCACTGGTTGGATCGTCTACTTTGTATCTGGGTGACACTTCCTCAACATAGAGATATGGAAAACATTATGCAACCTATGAAGCTCTGGTGTTAGCTCCAACTTGTATGCCACCTTTCCAACATAAGCTAAGATAGGGTATGGTCCCAAGAATCCATAAGCCAACTTACCCTTCTTTCCAAACCTCAACACACCTTTTCAAGGAGAAACCTTGAGATATACTATGTCTCCCACTTGTAACTTTAGAGATCTGTGATGGTTATCTACATAAGACTTTTATCTATCCTAGACTGTTTTCAACTACTATTGAATTCACCTTAATCTTCTTTGTAGTCTGTTGTACAAGCTCAGGACCTAAAAGTTGATACTCACCTATTTAATACCAACATAGTGGAGACTGACAATGTCTCCCATACAAGGCCTCATAAGGAGGCATATCTATGCTTCACTAATAGCAATTGTTATAAGAAAATTCTACCAGACTCAAGTGTATATCCCAACTTCCAAGAAACTGCAACACACATGCCTTCAAAAGATCTTCTAGAGTCTGGTCCTCTCACATTGGCCATCTGTCTACGGATGGAAAGTTGTACAAAAACTCACTTGTGTTCCCATTTCTGAATGCAGAAGTTCCAAAAATTGACTTGTAAACTGTGAACCTATGTCAGAAACTAAAGTCACTGGAATGCCATGAAAATAGACTATCTCATCAACATACACCTGTGCAAACTTATTTGTTGTAAACTTTGTCTTAACTGGGAGGAATTGAGATGAATTAGTCACTATGTACACTATTACCCATACAAAATCATGACCTTTAGTTTTCCTAGGAAGACCAACCACAAAGTCCATAGTAATATGATCCCATTTCCATTGCAGTATCTCCAAACATTATAATGTCCCTATAGGCTTCTGGTGCTCAACCTTTGACAAACTAGACATTTGGAAATGAATTCTACCACATCAGACTTTAGACCTGACCACCAATACAAGTCCTTTAAGTTATGGTACATCTTTTTACTTCCAGGATGCATTGCATACATAGAGGACTGAGCTTCATCAATACATTACATTAGGAAATATTGTTTTGTTATGGAAACAAATTATACCGTCATCCGCCTCATGAAATCCATGACGCTTATCGTTGCGGAATTCTAATCAGATATTTTGTATCATAGTATCATTCAGTTGTGCATCACGAATCTGCTTTCTCAAGGTAGGTTTAATATCTAAATGTGCCAATAACCCTGTCAACAAAGAAACTTCAAGCTGTACATTCATCCGGCGAAGAGACACTAGCATATCTCTCTTATGACACACCAAGGAATATAATTGTGAATTGTTTGCCATTGATGATGAAGATGTCTTCCTGCTTAACGCATTAGCTACCATATTTTCCTTGCCTGAGGGTAGTCTATTGTGCATTCATAATCTTTAATTAGCTCCATCCATCTCCTCTATCTCATATTCAATTCCTTCTTCAAAAATATATATTGTAGATTCTTGTGGTCAGTGAAGGTCTGACACTTTTCTCCATAAAGGAAGTGTCTCTAAATCTTTAAAGCATGGACCACCACTGCAAGCTCCTTATCATGTGTTGGGTAATTATCCTCATGTTTCTTACGATATCATGAAGCAAAGGAAATCACCTTCTTATCATGCATCAATACACATCACAACCCTTTCTTCAAAGCATCACAAAAGAAAATGTAGCATTTACTTGCTCTGACAGCACTAACACTGGTGCACTAGTCAACTTCTTTTTAGCTGTTGAAAGAAGGTTGACACTTTTTGTCCCAAGCAAAAGGAACATCGTTCCTAGTTAACCCAGTTAGGGGTAACACTACATAACTGAAGTCCTTAATGAACCTCCTATAGTAGCTTGCCTAACTTAGGAAACTACAAATCTCAGTCGGTGTCTTGGGCTATTCATATTCTAGTACATACTCTTATTTTTTGGGGTCGACACAAACACCTTTATCAGATATAACATGTCCTAGAAAAGACACCTCAGACAACCAGAACTCGCACTTATTGGAACTTACATAAAGCATGTGTTGTCTCAATAAGATCAATGTCTGGAAAAGGTGTTTCTCATGTTGTTGACTATCCTTAGAGTATATCAAGATATCATCTATGAATACAACACAAACTGATCAAGATAGGTCCTAAACATCCTATTAATTATATACATGAAGGATGTTTGTTCATTGGTTATCCCAAACGTCATAACCACAAACTTGTAATGACCATAAGTAGTCTTAAAAGTTGACTTGGGTATGCCATCCTCCGTGATCCTTAACTGATGGTAACCTGACCTAAGGTCTATCTTTGAAAACATGATGGCACCTCTCAACTAATCAAAAAGGTCATTAATCCTTGGCAACGGATACTTATTCTTTATCATCACATTGTTCAACTGTCAGTAGTCTATACATAACCTCATGGAACCATCTTTCTTCTTGAAAAGTAATATAGAGGCACCCCAATGGGAAGTGCTTGGTTTGATAAAAACCCTTCTCTAGTAGTTCCTATAATTGTTTCTTTAACTCTTGCATCTCTGTTGGTGCCATTTTGAATGGGGACAGTGCTATGGGTTGTGTTCCAGAAACCAGATTGATCTCAAAGTCAATCTCTCTAGGAGGGGGAAACTACGAAAATCTTTAGGAAAAAAACCTCAAACTCTCATACCACTGGCAACTCAGGGATACTAGGACTCTTCCTCTTGGTATCCACAACATGGGATAAGAAAGCCTCACACCCTTGTCTCATCAACCGCTCTAATGTCATAGCTGATAGCAAACATGTAGGAAGAATCTTCCAATAACCTTAGAAGATCCACAAGACATCTTCATCATGGAACGTCGTCACCTTGGTACTACAGTCCAACATTACCTTGTATTTCTCCAAGGTATCCATTCCTAAGATCACATCAAAACCATGCATGCATATCAAGTGGCAAAAGATCCACTTGAATGGTGTGTCCTCAGAAAGAAAGAACGCAAGTAGAAAACACTTCCCACAACTTGGCAGAACAAACCAAAGGAGTCTCTAATAGAATACTATCAAATCTATTACTAATGTAAATAGCAATTATTTATCACCACTTTGGTGATAAAAGAGTGCATCACACCCGGGTCAACTAGTGTATATACAAAACAAGAAGTAAACAAATTAGAATGAAATAACTCCATTTGACCTGTCACATCCTGTAGGTTGACCACTGCTTCTGGATGGTCATGGCATAGAACCTAGTCATCACCAGTTGTCATCCACATCCTCTTCTAGCCTATCTAGAGGATCCTACATGTAATGCTTGACTACGTCCTCTACCACCGCCACTGCTAAACTATCATTGTTGTGAACCTTGTTGACTTTGCCTCGACTGTTGAGTCAATTCCTCATTCTATACTAGGAAATTTTATTTGATATGCCCCATTTGTCCACACTGATTGCACATCCTATTATCATTTTAGGGCCTAGCCCTGTCACTGAAATTTATGATGTGCTATGGGCTCCTACCGGTGGAAAATTGCAGCCTCTGCCCCTACTCAAGGTCCACTATGATGGTGTAAAAGACCTTTTCTCACTAAAAGTTGACTCTATTATGATTTTGGCAAAGAAAATCTTGTCTTCTTAAAGCCTCCAGATGACTGGCCTTGGAACGGAACTGGTCTCATCTTAGCATTAACTTCACATTTCTCAATTGTAGACCTCTCAATCCACCTTACCGACTCTAGAAAGATGGAAAACCTTTCCCTATTCTCTAAAGTTGACTCCATTGTAGTAACTTCATACTCCGACCCTTCTCAAATTTATGGATCCTTTCCTTATCTATTACTTCTGTGTGAGGGTAGAACCTCATAATCTCCATATACTTTGATTCATACTCATAGATGATCATCGCTCCTTGACAAATATCCTCAAATTGAGAGATCTTCTCATCTAGGTATGTCTTTGGGAAGTATCAACTAACAAATTCCCACCAAAACTCCTCCCATCCTATCACAACTCATGGCCTTTTCTCTTCTTCTA
Source organism: Alisma plantago-aquatica (assembly GCA_963693085.1). Taxonomy (NCBI): domain Eukaryota; kingdom Viridiplantae; phylum Streptophyta; class Magnoliopsida; order Alismatales; family Alismataceae; genus Alisma; species Alisma plantago-aquatica. The sequence continues at coordinate 137,883,147 of OY856409.1, forward strand.
TGGCCCACTAGTGGCCAACAGTACCCTTTAATAAGTAAGCAACATACTTAACTTTATCCTCTTCTGGGATGTTCAAAATCATAAACTCTTTCTCCAGCTCTGTTAGCCACATGTCGGCATATGGTGGGTCCAATGTACCAGCATACTCTATATCCCCTACACGCCTAAGACATTCAAAAGTCTTTCCGGCACCCTAGGATTCCACATTAGGGACGACTTCCCTAGCTTGAGGTGTTGACACTCTATCTACTATATGTGTAATCATTGCCATCATCTGTCAAAACATGGGCTGAAACTCAAGATTGGTCATTGTTTTCGGGTCTATCTAAGGCATCGTGGGATGCTCCAGACACGTCTCTAGCACTCTCTCATTGTGTGCCTACCTCCTTGCACCTCCTCCTGGTGCAACATAGCTACTCTCGACATGTTCTTCATGTCCTCCAGACATATCTACAAAATCATAAGCTATGATTAGATATGTTGGATAACGTGAGAACAAACTCAAACCTAAGTCCTATGTCCTTATAGACTCAGCAAAACTAGACCTCTGATACCGACTGAACCGTGGCACCTCATCATGCTAAATGATATTACTCAAAATACAAAACATGATTAACTACTAACTAATCACATAGTCAGAAAAGTGGAAGAATTGAAACCAATTTTTAACATTATAAACAAGCTTTGAAACATTTACATAAAGGTCCATATTTTCCATTTTTATATACCATAGCAGGTATTTACATCTATCTCCATTGGCCTCATCCACATCTTGTATACAAAAGATATTCCACATGTACATGTCATATATTACAAACACTGGCATAGTGCCAAAATCTTGTGTCGATACAAGTATATCATCTAGAAAACACTTCCCATACCTGGACTTGAGAGTACAATGATGAAACTAGGACTCTACTACTGACATATACAGTTGTCCAACCTTCTGAGATTACTGATCACCAGGATGCTCCTCTTCCATAGAACGACCTCGACCATGTTGCCCGCGACCACCTAAAAAGATGTGGTGACCCACAAGGTGATACCCAGTCCCAGCAAAAGATATAACTCTCTCCAACATATATTGATTATAGCATATTAATTAACAATAATAGATTGAGAAGATTGAGTATTGAATAAGCAATTAAGAAAATTGAACAATTTAAGCATACTAAGAAAGTTAAGAAAATAAGCTTGACAACAAGTATAATTACTCAAATTTCATAAGATTGCATTATGTAAGAACTATGTAGCATAAAGATAAAGCAATGACTAATCAACCCATATGAAACGTATTTAACCCTAGCAATTATACTATACGACTTGTATTATATCTTTTATTATGCCCTGAGGAATTTGAGGAATACTGCTCAAATCCCAACTGACCACTTCTAAGTTGAAATCAGTGCCATATAATATCTAAGAGAATCAGTTTCCTAAGATCTTCCCCACCCTCGATCAGTATGAGTCTACCCCAGTGACATATAAGGTCAAGTTGCTAACAGCTAGTCCATCCTTGGTACATGTCATGACACTAGTGAAAGGAGGTGGGAATACAAACCCTACCATCTGAGGTACAACCACAACTATCTTCAAATGTCATCATATATATAATCAATGATACATGACTGCAACCATTCTCAAATGGAGGGCTAGGTATGACCGTAGTCATCCTCCCAAACACTTGGAGTCAGGATGACAAGAACCGCATATACTCAATAGTATGTGCTCTGAGTTTCTCTTAATAATACTTATTTTACCATCCACCAAGTTCTGACACTGAAGATGGTTCTACGGCACATGGAAATACATGATTAGGGTTACACATGATCAATTACTTCCAATTAGGTGACTTAAGGCTTCATCATACAAATAGACATACAAACCCTAATTCTTCTCTAATGACGTGGTTGGTAGCTGGGGACTTGAATGTTGTGTGGATAGTAGGTGATAGGCAAGGTCGATCGATGCTCCATGGAGGATTTTCACAATTATGGACACTGACTTATTTGAATTAATAGCTAACGGGCCATGGTTCACCTAGGACAACCGCCAAGAAGGTAACAAGCATACTCTATCTAAACTGGATAGGACATTAGGAAGTATGAATCTCCTTGATGTATAAGTATTGTAACTTCAGAAGATATAAAATGTTTGAGGTATAAATTCTTAATCACATTATCCTGTGCTATCATTCATTGTAAATCAATGGACCACATTTGTCATCATACCATTACAAGATACGAATTTCTTATCACAAAGTTCTAGGGTTCCAACCCTTAATGTATCATGAAGAGGATTACATCTCCATGAGGGTTCAACCATTGCCCAAAGGTAGGGTTGTACATAAGTCCAAACCCGAACCGGACCAGCTTGGACCAGATCAAACTGAGACCCGTTTAACAAAATATTCATGGACTAAGGACCAGACCGACTAAGAACCGGTCTGGTCTAGTTCGGTCCTGGACCGGACTGGCTGGAAAAACCATTGATCAGACTGGGACCGAGACTAGAGCAGATAACATATATTGATACACTCTTTATTATTTAATATAAAAATGACTATGTTATAAAGGACTAGACCGGACTGGAAAAATCATTGATCGGAATGGGACTGAGACTAGAGTAGATAACATATATTGATACACTCTTTATTATTTAATATAAAAATGACTATGTTATAAAAATTATAACACACTATTTGAGTTTGGTAACACAAACCAAGTTACACAATTAAAGATTTTCAATTTGAGAGAGTAAACCATTATAAGACCATTCTAAACATGACTAATATAATACTTACACATAATAACACATATGAGACTAACAGTCATAAATTTGTAGCATAAAAAATATAAACACTTGCAATTATTATGAAATTTAATTATGTGACAGTTAGTATGTAATATACTAATTTATCAATAATTCAACTCAATGTGTAACATCCTTTCAGTTTTTCATCATCACAATGTAATGCGATATTTAAATTTATTTAGTGGATACTCGGTGCTTTTATAAGTACAATGGCTCATTCAAATATTTACATTTATTGATATAATGACATCATTGTGTAGACCACAAATTGGTAAGTTCTAGAGAGTCACTCAATATATACTCTACATCCACACTATTCTTTATAAATATTAGATATAATTAACATGTATAAGAAGATTTTTTGAAGGTATTCCTCATAAAAAGTTGTGTTAGCCAGCGAAGGAGAAGAGGGATCTATACATCATTGTTCTTATCAAATTCCTATATGAGTTTTTGTGGTAGTTTGTATGTGTTCTTGATCTTTATGTGGTCCTTTAGTTTATTTTTCTCCTCATGTAGATGTCGTATGGCTCCTCCATAATGAAATTTGTCTGTTTAACTTCAAAAAAAAAAAATTATTCAATCCAATTGGTCCCGACCGGTTTTGGACCAGACCGGACCATGGACTGGAGTTAGAAGAAATAAAGGACCGAGGACCGGACCGAAAGTCAAGTTGGTCCAAGACCAGACTGGACCGAATAGTCGGTCTAGTCTGGTCCGGTCCATCGGTTTGCACTGAGAAATGTACAGCCCTACCCAAAGGTCTTAAGGAAAATCACATCATTACTTGTCCTTAAAGATCAATCTCATGATGAGGGACCTTCCTCAACATGTTCTGGAATCACTCCCACACTTTTGAATATGACTCCTCTGCATGATACTTGAAATTATACATGATCCCAACTAGCTCATTTGTCTTTTGGGGGTAGAAAATAGTGCTCAAAGAAGACATCAATTATCTAATCCCTGGTTTCTATTGACTCTGGCGGGAGGCTAAGAAACCATGACTTTGCATTATCTAAAAATGAGGAAGGAAACAATTTCAAATATATTATTGTAACTGAAACCCTATCAATCTTCACCATTTCACAACTTTCTACAAAGTTGTTGGTGTGTGTCATTGGGTCCTCCATACTGTGGCCATGGAATGCCTGTGATTTAACCAGTGCCACCAGACCAGGGTCTATCTTGTAATTGCCCACATTGATGTGCTACCTTTTGATTGGCCTCACTAAGTTGTGGCAAAAGATGCCTTTATTTTTTCCCAAATAGTCTGCTCTTCAGGTTCCACATTAGCATCATCCATCTTTGGTTTTTCTGGTTGACACTACAACAAAAATGTCCATTAGTGGCATTTATTTTACTGGCATTTCTTAAAAATGCATGTATATACTAAATTTTTCAAACATTTTGTTTGCAAATGCCACTAAGTGGACTAGTATAAGTGTTGCAGTTAGAAATCACCAATACTGGCTTATATAACTTATACATAAATGCTGGTTTCAAATTTGATCTGTGATTCACTGACATACTTTTTGTAACTTCACTTGGTGTGTGAGACCCAGCTCGTGAATTTTTAGTTTAGCACTCCTCATCATTCAGAGTTCGAGCCCCTCCCGACAGCCCCACCCACCAGACCTAGTTTTTCCTTCGGTGCCCCCCTCCCCGTGAACCCTACCCATCCTTGAGTTGTTGGAGGGTGGCCTCCAAGAATTCATCCTCGACCCTAATATCACACCTTCTACGAACATCCGTACAATTCCTAGCATCTCCTGATCCTTCTGAATTTGGTCTCTTTGGTCTAATGGATATGGAATCATCAGACCTGTGGACGAGGAGCCTCCATGTGCAGTTGAGTCTCTTGAGGGGAGAAAGTACTCTCGTTCTAATTCTATGTTTATGGATCAGTTGGTTAAATTCTCATGCTGCTCCTCTTTGTTTTGGGTAGTATCGACTTGAATTAGTGGATTTTTGTTCTAAGATGAAAAACTACTACACACTCTTTATTCACGGTAAGCAGATCAGATCGTCCCACATGGACATCTAGTAAGCTTTGCCTCACAAATGTAGTGATTCTTTCAAGCAATTCCACTTCTCAATCTCCTTCATATGACCATCCTACAACATACGTAGACAATGGGAGTGTGGTGGATCTACTAAGGCTTCCTTAAAGATTTTCCTGTCTTTAAGAGAGGTACACAAAATTAAAACAACTACTATTTTAAGTGATGATAATTCCAATGCCTAAAGCATCCTACATATACAATTCTCTACTCTATTCTAATGTCATCCACTTGAACTATTTTTTTTCAATTTTATAACAAAATAGAAGGTCAAATTCAACCTAATTTGGTATAAGCCAGTGTAAACAGATCTAGATCCAAATCAACACAGTAGTTATAACTCTATAAAAAAAGTTGTTACAAAACTCAGATCATAGCTTCTGTACATGTAAATGATAAAAAAAACCTTAGTCAATCAACTAACCAGCCGAATTGCTGTGATTCAATGATTATTTCAGCCCCAAGAAATAATGCCAACATCAAGCACATGGAATCCAAGAGTCATTCAGTAATCAATGACCATTGTTCTGCTGCATTGATTGATAAATATATGGTCATATTGTTTGTCATTGAGGTGAGTAGCATACTTGTCAACGGTGGCAGAGTACCTGTCAAATATTATTGACTGAGAACTCATTTGACCCAAAATACTAGCCCCCCTAAAGATTATCTTCTCCCTAGGTCACAGATGATTTTGTTAACCATATACACTCATAGTTTTATGTGCATCCTCCTTCCCTAGAACCAAGCTACTTCTATTAACATAAGGTCAGTGGACCTGCTGTAAGTAGAATTAGTAATATGGGTATAGCTAGCAGAATAAGGAGTCTCGTTTCCTAACAAAGATGGTTACTTATCCCGGCTCATGTTCCTATCTTTTCTAACTGATCAATCAGCTTTCTCTGGGATGTAACACCCACGCTTTCACCAACATGTTAGTTGTGTGTTAGATTCATGCCATTACCAATAATTTAATTGTTCATAAATATCTGGTAGGTTACCACGTTCACTTGCTCTCTCTATATATGTTTCAAAGAAAAATGATAGTGAGTCCATAAATAAAGAGATGGTGGATCTATGTTCCAATCGCTGACATGCTTGTCATTGCCATCAACCGAACCAGGCAAATAGAAATTCTTTCTTGTGAATTTTTTTGTCATCTTCCTAAATCAGATCATAGGAACCGTTCTTATTCTCATCAAACCTTTGTATTTTTTAGAACTATAGATATCACAATTCTTATCTGAATTCCAATGCCTTGTCTTTGTTGCAAAGACACATTAGGGCCAGATGAGGTACATGCCTCACCTGGCTTTAGACTTGTCAAATCAGTGGATAGGTTGGGTTTGGGCTTAGTCGTTGTTGGTTTGGGTCTCGTGGGTGTGGGTTAAAAAGATGCAATTCTAAATGAGTTGAAGAAAGACAAATTCAAAACTGACCCCAATGGGTGTGGGTTGCAGGTAGGTTCCTATTAATATGTGTTCAATAAATAATTATTTTCTAAGTTGCTACTGTAACGGTAAAGGAAGACCATTCACTAGTACTTTTATATGAAATATAACACAAGAACAACCAACATCTTTACATTGTCACTATCAAAAAAATATGTTATATTTTTACTACCATTCAAACACATACACATTTTTAGGAAAATTCTCTAATGTAATTTAAATCCTCTAATGTATGATTATGGTCAATAAACTAGAGTTAGTAACTTGTACCATGGCTATAGATTAAGTTTGAAATAATCATTAGATAATGTAGTAGAGTTGGATTTATTTTCCTCAATATCTTTCTTTTATATAAAATCTTGTTGGACAAGTTCGAGTTTGGATTGGAACTGCTTAACAATTAATGGTTAGTAGTAGATCATCTTATTTATTCTAAGTACTAGTGTGTCATTATAGTTATTTTTATATAAGTAATTCATTTAAGCGGGTCATCGTAGGTACTCATGGGCCACCTGTGAAACCTACTAAATAAATAGGTGGGTATGGGTTTTGGTAATTTTTAACGGGTGGAAAATTTCATCATCCAAACCCCACTTAAAGGGATCAACCCATGGGTACCCGCGGATTTGGACCCAATTTGACATGTCCACCCTACTTCCATGATATGTTCAAGATTTATAGGTGTATCTTAGTTATATGATTCTCGGGTTTTAGTTTCTACTAAGTCTACATATATATATCATGGTTTAGATGTACTATGGAGAGGAATGAGCTTATACGCAATGAGCTTACAACGTGGCAACAATGAGCTATGACCGCTCTTTTTATGAATTCACAATTTTTTGAGTTGCCAATTTTCTTTCCAATGGAGCTTTTCCCAAAGAACTATCTTGTTGGATTAATGATGAACAATGGCAAAATCTATCTTGAGAGGAATGAGTTACAAGTTTGGTTCTTCCCCTAATGATGAAGATATAACAACTTGAACTTATATCTACAACTCCATGTCCATCCGCGGCATGCAATTTAAGTTGGTAAGACAATCTATATCTATTATTCTTAGTTCATATATATTCTATGCCTTTCCAGATTTTTTCCCATTGGATGATAGTTGTATCATTTCTTGGCAGGTTGAAAGTTTGATATGTAGGATTTCAACATTTTATCTATCATATTTAGTATACTATAATTCATCACTTTTTGCTTACTATATATATCCTATTACTAGTTTTCTTGATTTTCTATCAATAATATTATAAATTGATAGTATAGGGTTTATGTCTATTTTGACATCACATCACACACATCATTAGCAACTTGAATGCTACATGACATACACGATATGCTTAACTAATGAAATTAAGTTTAACTCAATATTCTTATATTTCTTAGGTAGTTTTTGTGATGTTATTTATATTGATGTAAATAGTGGAGCAATAAAAGGGTTGGAACAAGTGATGAGTGTGCCACTAAATTTGATGTTGAGGATGAAGAATATCATCCTCTATGTTCAAATTCCAGTTGTTTCTAGTTGTCGGTATGCATTATACTAAATGTGTAGTGATAAGTATGTTCCTTTATTTTTTATTTATTCTAAATCAGTAATATGAGGTATTTCTTTGTCAACCATCAATGCATAAGATCTTTTAGGTTTATATTGTATAGAAAAGTTTGGTTTTTTGGGTATACACCCTAAATAGAACTTAGTGTGCTATTTTAATGTTCTAAGTTATCTCTAATGTGACATGTGTGTCAGGGGTGTATTTAAAGATTGATTGTGATCCAGTCTCATGTTGTAAACTCTACTTTGGATGTTTGTCTCTATTCATGAGGTTACAATTTTTTCTTCAACCATGTCTTTCTCTTTATTGGTGTTTATTTGGTGCATTAAGGGGATATTTAAGTGTTGATCCAATTTTGTTTCTCATGATCGAGTTGATAATACATGATGGGTTGTCTCTTCAGTTTTCTATCCAAGGATTGAGGTATATCTTGTGTATTGTGGAATATCATGTGTATTGTTGTTCTTGCCATGATTTGGCTCAGTTAGTATTTCCTTTAAGGGGATATTGTTTGTAGTGATGTATTTGAGTCTCTATTTTTTACTCAACACCTAATTCTTTCTGAGTGTTGGCAATCATGCATTATAGTTGCTTTTTCAGTAAATTAGTTTTTTGTTAAAGTGAGCACTCTACTGGAGCACTCTACCAGTTTTGTATGTTGTTCAATAAATGCTTGATTCATATGGTCTTCCTTGTTTCTCTAATCATATTGATATCAAGGTTCCTTCTTATGTAATCATTTTTGACACTAAATAAATTATCATTCTTATTGCGTGCACAATGCGACATATTTCATAAGTTAGCATAATGAAAATCATACTTACAGTTAATATTTATTAAGCTTGTTGCAACATTGTTCCCTATGTAAGACTTAATTAGTTACTTCCTTTAGCATGTATTGACAATGGATATATGGTTATGAGTTAAGCATCATCACAACATTCGTTCATCACAACAAGAGCATCTAAAATCAGCCTACAAGTAAATGCATATTATCCACTGGTTAGATCATTTTTTACTTTTCAATTATTTGAAGCTATACTTGTTTAGCTAATTGAAAGCACCAAATGTTCACAAATTCGGTTGCCATGGGTACTCTATCGCAAATTGCATGTAAGATGTATCATTCTTGTTTCATGAGTAATAAATATCAAACGATGTTATAAAATTATGATAACATGTCAATAAGTCTATAATAATGCTTATAGTGAACCTGATGTCTGTAATCATGATGTTGATGCAAGAAATCATGTAATTTGCATAATATGGCTAATTCGGTCTAATAACCCTGGTGGCCTCTCAAATGCAGTTCCATGCCACAGTAAAATAGAGGGACTCCCAGATGTAGCAAATGCACATACCCAATATAGGAATTGTTCCCTTGCTCTTTGGCTCTAGCCACCATGAAGCGATGAAGGAGAGCACACCATCACAAACCCCACCCCCTCTTATGCTTTTTCATCTGATTAAGGCATCATGAAGTAGGTATGAACTTGTGTTGAATTCATTTGACATATCTTGACCTTTAGCTAATCATATCTCTTGTTTATACACATGTGAGAGTGCTGCTAGAAAATACCCAAGGAAGTGGTGAGGATAATCCTAGTATTCGTCCTGTCTCCATTTGATGCTCAAGGGGTACCTACTACTTCACTGCATGATATGGACCTCTTGTTTGTCTTATACCAGGGGTTTTAATCTTTTCTTACTCCCATGACACTCTCTATTTTGATATCTTTACTTGATTATTTTAGTGATATGGTCATCATTCAAATGGAGGGCATGTATTACCTGATGAAATAACAAGTTTTCTTCTCTTGGATCAATATTTAGACATGCTCATCTGACTATATATCAAGAGCTTGAAATTTACTTGTCATTTCATCTTCCATCATGCAAGATCTCAACCCACCCCTTGGGTAGCATGGCATCAACATGGTATGTTCTCTCAGTGAGTAGAGCCTTAATCACCTATCACTCACTAGAATTATTGGATGGTGGAGCATGTTTATATGGGAGTTTGTATGCAATAAGTAGCTATTGTAGTCTTATTTTTCTTAAGTTTGACTATTCACCTATTATTTGTCTCACTTTATTGCTAGGTTTCAATGATGATAACTGACAACTGTCCTCCAAAATAAGATATTGTCTAGCAAAATGAAGCCCTTATAGATTTTTATTTCTTATTAACCAATTCATTTATAATTTTCCATAATATATTTGATATATTCTATTCTACTTATCATATATCCTACTAACTTCCTTATATATAGTTACTTGGTTTATTTTGATGTTTCTTGTGTTGATTGCATCTTAATTTGAAAATGTATTGATGAAGTTGTGTTCATCTCCAAGATGTGAGTCCCTCCTCCATGATAAGACTTGAAGTTGTTGAGTTTGAATTTACTCTAAGTCGTACATCATTATTTATCAAGAAAATATTATTTAAGATTATGATAGATTATGGATGTTTTTCTAATAGTGCATAAACAAACTTGTGCTTTTTTCTATGCTGGCCATATTTTAACAAAATGGTTCATTTTGTTTCTTTATAGGTGAGAATACGTGAAACATGTTATGCTTTAGTCAACTAACGACTAGGTTAGATGCTCTAAAGAAATAGAGAACGGTTTGGTCTTTCTCTAGTTTTCTCAAGACGGAGTCGAAGTTAAGAATGGTGATGCATAATTTATGAAGATTATTTCCACCAAGAATAAGTTACGTTCTTGCTATCAAGTCAATGATATATAAGAAAATCCAAGAACATCTAGTTCATGTGTGTATGTATTTTCATTATATCAAGAAAGAGATGGTCAAAGGATGTAGAAACTATTGTATTAATTGGTAAATATTTTATGAAAGAGTGTTTCATGGGTGTTGTATTTTAAAAATGGGGTAAGGTAAATATCCTCATGTAAATTTATTTGATTATATATAAAAAAAATTGCTATTCAGATTCTATACTTTTGAAAATGCAAGCTGGAATTTCAATTGGCGTTCATTTATAAATCCTTGTACTAAATTGAAAAATGTATGATAAAAGCCTATAATATGGCATTATACACAAGTAATATGCCATTAATGGCATTTTTTATGTTCCATTATACTCAACAATAACACTTTCCCAAAGCATGGAAATACACAATACTGGCCTTTGAATAAAACCCAATTGATGTAATAGTGTCATTTTCATAGAAGCCAAATGATGTTTTCGTGGCATTTATTTGGCATTTATCTGAGGCAACAAAAACTAAACTTTTTGTGGAATTTAGAACTTATGCTACTATCTCTCTAGTGGCATTGGTACTAGAGGCATTTATTTAAGTGTCAATAAATGCCACGAAATATATTTAGTGGCATTTGTTATTTTTAGCGGCATTCACGAAATGAAACTAATGAGTATGTTTGTTGTAGTGTGAGTCCCCTGTGGAGGTGGAGTTGGGATGAGTCTTCACAAAGAATTGTTATACTCTCTTACGCTACACAAGAGTTCCTCCTGGATGAAACTCTATGGAGTTGATTCTCCATAGCAGATGGTTTTGGTTTGAACCATACACTAGTACCTAAAAATGATAAGATCACTATGAGAAATGGGTACTAGTAATTGAATGAAGATTTGAACTTTCAACTTTAAAAATGATGAAAAAAAAGTAAAATTGTGGCCTAGAGTGGTTAGTCACATCACTCGTAGTGTCGGATTTACTATTTCACCTATATTGATGCCAAAAATTTGATGCGTGTTTACTACATGTATTAAATTCAAATGCATGTATCAAAGTAATATAGGCTAAAAGAGGCCCAAATATCGAACATGGGGAAATGTGAATCCAAAGGCTACTACTAACTATGAATTGATCAGCTAGACCTATTAAAAAAGGTGATTGGTCGATTAACTGACTAATTATAAGAATTAAAACTAAATTACTGAGGTTGTGATCACATATGAAATAGATTCCTTAAGAATACAATTTCACCACAGTATATACTAAAATTAACATTAATTATCAATATTTAGTTCACCTAACCCTAGACCAAGGGGCATGTAGCATGAATCGCCTGCTCTTATAGTGTAATTCACTACCTAATATAATACAAATCCCACTCTTGTAGAGATTTCATTATTAGTTAGGTGATTTAATGATACATATGGTCTATACCCTTCACAATCGTAATGTTATAACCTCAATTTTTCAAATTCAGAATTGAAATGTAATTTCTCCTTTTAAATACATATTAACATGTAATATTTTGATTTGACTTGAATGAATGGATTTCATTAACAAATAGCCTTCCTTGTGTGATTTCATAGGCCTTACTGGCTATTGGGCCCAATAACAAGAAAAAGAAAGAAAAAGGAAAAAGAAATTCAGTTAATAAAAGGATAATTAAGAAAAGGAGAAAAGAAATAGGTTGAAGCCTATAGAAGGCTAGGAGGTAGCCTCCAAAGGTGAAATTCATATCTTTGGGATTTCTTAGGCCCCAAGGAGCCCAAGTTGCCAAGATAATAATAAAGGAAAGAGGAAATATCAATTAAATTGGCTTTATTCAAAGGATAACTTGCTTATGAAGGATATATCATTTTCCTTTGGAATTTTGATTTCAAATTTGATACACGAGTAGATAATACCAAGCCAGAGTTTCCTTTAAAATTTGGATGAAAAAGAATAAACGAGGAGAGAGTTATGGATTTTACAAGTTTTAAATGAATTGAATTAAATAATACATGATTTTCTCATTTTAAAGGAAAAAGAGAAAATCGGGGGCAATGACAGCCATCAGATCCTCGCATGGTCTAGAGGACCACATATCTGATGATGATTGTGCATCATCTACCCTGAGTCACAGAAGGAAAGGGAGAGGGGAAAGAATTAGGATTTGCTTGCATTTAATGCAATAAGCTGAGCTGTGGACGAGTCCATCATCTTTGGGAGTCTATTCCAAGGAGGACTAACCCGATTTATGGGTGGTTTCATGGAGAATTGGAGAAGTCCCCAGTTCCTTGGACACCTGTAAGAGATTATATATAAAGGGAGGGGTCTGAGCATCACGAGCAATTGTGTGAACCCTGCCCTCAAGTTCAGAGCACTGCGACGAGCGTGCTCGTGCTCTCAATTGAACCAACCACCCTGTTCTTCCCCCTCGATTAGCTGTAACTATCGCTGGAGCATCGGCGGCTTGTTGGTGGTGAAGGAGCAAAGCCAACCAATAATTGAAGGGTTGGGCAAGTTCGCGAGGAGCAGACGAAACTCCTGGACCAATCAGATTGACCACTGGTGGATGAAAGATCGAAGTCAATCTCAGAGTTGACATCGGCTCGCGGCAGGCTGCTCGCGTGAGGTTGAAGAAGACAACCAAGTGAATTACCAAAATACCCTCCCGCGTCTTCAGACCAGGTAAGGGCATTCTCAACCTTTTCTTTCGTTTGATCATGAGTGAGGTGTGTGATCACAGACCATTGGATCCCGCATGGTCCAGCGGACCATTGATCGAATGGCTGACAATTTTCAGAAAATAATAGACAATCCAAGAGAATACTTTTCTTTACAAAAAACATAGAAATTGCTAGGAAACTCTGATGGATAAACTTAATATATGAAAATTGATCAGAAAAATATGAGGAACCTGATAAAATCAGTTTTAGAACTTGATTTTGTTCCTAATTTCAAAAATATATTAAGTTATTGAAAAGTGCATTAAACTTAGGTTATAAACCCTAATTATGATTAAAGATTGAATCTATGATGTTTAATGGGTTATTTTGAGTACTAATAACCTTTTGGATGATATTGAAAGACTCGAATCTGATCTAGATGAGAAATTGCTTATTTTAGGGTTTTAAACCAAGAATCCATATTAATGCATGTAGAAACCCTAATTTAGGGTAAATGATGAGATTGATATGTTTAATTTGAAATATTTGGTAATATGCAGATAATTGTAGATTCTAAGCATGTTAGGAGAGTTAGGACAAGATAATTAGGGTTTATGAGTAGTTTTACCTATTTAGGGTTTGTAGTGACAAAAGTGATAACGAAACCCTAATAGCAAGAGAAACCCTAAAAAAGTAGAAACCTTAGGAAGCAAGTTAGATTGAATAGATCTTGATAACATGAGTAGTGAAGGAAATTGTATGGTTATTTCAGGATCCTGGTTGTGTGAATTGCTTGCTTGCCTAGAATTCATACTTGCTTGGAATATTACTATCTTGATTCGGCTGAACAAGTATGTGGTTATTTATGAATAATCGATCTAGTTTCACGAAGGTTTATCGAAAGTTTGATCGATTGGATGCAACCTAAACTGTTGAGTGTTTATTCATGCAATCCTGTAAAGTCACTATGATTATCACGATTAAGTATATATGTGTATTCTTGAACCTACATGCCACCCTGATGTAAGTTATAAGACCAAGCCCCAGAGGGAAGGTCTAACTTGGTCAAGCCCCAGAGGGAAGACCATTGGGCACCATGAGAGGTGACCCCAGGCACCAAGCTCAGGATGGAGAAGGTGGCCTTATGTCCTTTTCAAGGACAAAACCCTAAGAGAGGGTAATCTGGGGTTTAGGGTAAAAGCGGTTGAGAATGTCACATTGAAATCATAATTTGGATGGTTAATAACTTATTTGTGATAATTAGGTTGTTAGAAACTATTTTTGGACATTTTGATTGCTCCCCACATACCATTATAGAAATATACTGACCGACGTTTTGTTTGTCAGCATTTTAGGTACGATCATTAAAAAGGACAAACAGTAAATTGAAACATTGTGAAGATATGAATAATCAGTTCAGGGAGGATTAGATAGATAGACTCCATTTATGAATAGAAGCCTAGAAATCCAAAAAATTTACAAGGTATGCAAGAGATTTATTTTATTCCAGCTTCCAGTTTAGTAATAGTAGAATTTGATAATTATAATTGCTTAAATGTTGAACCACTGATCCTGAAATATTGGGATAACGTCTCTGACCTTCTGGTCTCCCTTAAGTGGGGGTTACCGGGAGGTGGGGTCGTTACATTTGGTATCAGAGCCATGGTTTCTCATTTAATCCTTAGTAATTATTAAATTTTACAAACTCTGTAGAACCGAGGGAGTTATTAGAGGATTTTCTAAAAGACGAAGGTGTCTAGAAAAGGATCATGGTCTGGGGGCTGGCAATATTTTCCTTCGCCCCGCTAGTCGGTCACGAGGACTCCCGAATGTAGTGTGAGTGCCTGGTCAATGTATGAGGTTCTAACTTGAAATAAGATACCTTTAGGACTCTCTCATCTATTTCATCCCTTCTCAACCCTAATTCAATTAAGGATTCTAGGATTTAGGGTTTTTCTCTCTCTTCCTCACCCTCTTGAGGTTAGGGTAAGTATGATAAGGATTAAGGGATCCTCCACCAAATTAATAAAAGATACGTAAACAAGATGACATTGGCATAAGTATAGCTAGTTTAAATGTAAACTAAATTTTGATTGTATGCTTATGTAGATGGCTCGTGTGAAGACTGTAGCTATCCCCGGTGCCACCGAGAACCCTGCTAAGGGTTGGCCTCCCTGCAAGGGAAAAGGATCTTCCAAGAAGAGGAAGATGAACCATGATGGTGAGTCCTCTATGAAGAGAAAGAGACCTGAGGGAGCCTCATAAGAAGTCCCGATTCTAAGCCAGTACCCTTCGACAACCTTGAGATGGACCAGGAAGAGGAACACATGTCTGAGAATGAGGTCAAGTTTGAGGAGAACCAGACCGGTGGTCCAAAACCAGCAATGGTGGTTCACACCCTTGATGCCCTATGGATGGAACATCAGAAGAGGCTAACTGAGGCCATCAGTTCTCTAGCCCTCAGGGATATAGCCAGAGATGAAAATGGTTAGTCACTTTCCATTTCTCCCCGACTCAGAACCATTCTGGACTTTGTCAAGCTGAACATTGAGAGATTTTGGGGAGAGGACAAGACCGAAGTGGTCGACAAAGTGGATGCTTGTCTACTAGTAGTTGAGAATGGTTTCCACATGCATGAGGTACAGCCAAACAAGAAGGTTATTTTTGCTACTCATCTCTTGGAAGGAGCAGCCAAGATCTTGTGGGAAAACCACATCATGGGATGAGATCTAAGTGAAGAACTGATGGCATGTCGACTTCAGGACTATCTTCATCGCCAGATTCATCCCCACCTCAGCTAAGAAGGAGAAGGAAAGAGAGTTCACCAACATGATCCATGCTAACTTATCTGTTGTAAACTTTGGCCGCAAGTTTCACATCTTGGAGTATATTAGACACATGATGGATGAGGAAAGAAGAGTGGACCATTTTGTAGAGCATCTTCACCCCACAATCAAGCCTCATGTGATGGAGAGTAAACCAACAACTTTCTCTAAAGCCTAAAACACCACCTAAGACATGGAAAGGACAGTGTTGCCTGCTTAAAACCCACCCAAAGGATATCTGGGTTTCACTGAAGGTACTCAAGGATAGAAGAATGACCACAAGAAAGGACAAGGATGTAACCACACCAAGGGTAAGCATGGACACAAAGGAAAGACACATGGTGAGAATCACTTTCAAAAGTGATGTACATGTGGACAGACACATCCTGGGAAGTGTCGCTTTGAGAAGAGGGTGTGCTGCCATTTCCAGCAGGAGGGACACTTCATTGCCAACTCTCCTCTGCCTGATCTGAGAAGTCCAATGGCAGTACAACCAGTGGTAGCAGTACCCCCAGTAGGAGGAGGAGTACCATCTGGAGGTCCACCTGTTAGAGAGAGAAGGCAAGCTAGAGTGTTTGCCATTGACAATGAAGAAGCCCCGGCGAATTCTAATAGGTTGATCGAGGGTAATAACCCATAGAGTTTTCCTTTCAATTTAGTTTGATCATGTAATAGCAGTCTGATATAGTATGAAACTATGTAGGCACGCTTGAAGTCATGGGACAAAATGTAAAAGATCTTTTTGATTCTGGTTCTACTAATACTTTTATTTTGAGAAATCTGGCAACTATGCTTTGTTTGGACATCAATGATTTAGGCTATCTTTTGGATGTCACAACCCTGAGTGGTCAAATATATACATCTCTTTTAAAAACCCTTGTCCTTCCAGTTAAGTACCTAAATCACGAGCTTCCCACTGACTTCATCCTCCTCGATATGAATGATTTTGATGTAATCATGTGTATGGATTGGCTTTACACCTATAAAGCACATATTGACTGTAGAGAGAAGAAGATCCTCATTAGGAATCTTGGTCATCCACACTTTACCATTCGAGGAAGGAGAGATGTGGCTACCGACCTTTATGTGTCGGCTTTGAAGGCTGAGTAGATGATATCCAAAGGATGTCGAGCATACCTAGCCATAGTCAGTGAGCCTGAGGCCAAGGTGTGACCCTTAGAGGAGATAGAGGTTGTCTGGGAGTATGCAGATGTATTTCCAGATGATCTACTAGGGATCCCCCTGAGAGGGAGGTAGATTTCTCCATTGAGTTAACTCTCAAGACTAGCCATATATCTAAGGCTCCCTATAGAATGGCCCCAGCTGAGTTGCTTGAGTTGAAAACTCAGTTGTAGGAGTTGTTAGATAAAGGTTTTATCCAACCTAGTACGTCACCATGGTGAGCACCAGTCCTTTTTGTGAAGAAGAAGGATGGATCACTCTGCTTGTGTATTGATTACCAGATGATCAACCAAGCGACCATTAAGAATAAATACCCCTTACCTAGGATAGATGACCTTTTTGACCATCTCGAATCAGCCTGAGTCTTTTCCAAGATTGATTTGAGGCCAGGATACCATCAAGTGAGAGTAAGGAGTGAGGATATACCTAAGACGGCTTTCCAAACATGATATGGCCATTATGAGTTTGTGGTCATGCCGTTTGGGTTGTCCAATGCACCCAGTGTCTTTATGAACCTTATGAACAGTGTATTCCAACCCTTCCTTGACTCCTTTGTGATCGTGTTCATAGACAACATCTTGGTGTACTCTGATGACTTAGCTCAACACCGCGACCATCCCGGTAGAGTCCTTGATATCCTGAGAAAGCAGAAGTTCTACATAAAGTTCTCGAAGTGTGAGTTTTGGATAGACCGAGTCATGTTTCTCGGACACATCATCTCAGGAGGAACGATTGTCATGGATCCCGCTATAGTGTCGGCAGTTCGAGACTAGCCTACACTGAAGAACCCCTCTGAGATTCGTAGCTTCTTGGGGTTGGCCGGATATTATTGGCGCTTCATCAAGGATTTCTCGAAGACCGCCTTACCGCTTACCATGTTGACTCAGAAGGATGTGAAGTTTTTGTGGTCTTATATATGTGAGGCTCATTTTAAAGAGCTAAAGGGGAAGTTGACCATCGCCCTAGTGTTGACCCTACCTTCCAGAAAAGAGGGTTTTGTGATATTCACTGATGCTTCAAAGATGGGA
This sequence comes from Alisma plantago-aquatica, assembly GCA_963693085.1. NCBI lineage: Eukaryota > Viridiplantae > Streptophyta > Magnoliopsida > Alismatales > Alismataceae > Alisma > Alisma plantago-aquatica. The sequence goes on from OY856409.1 coordinate 137,901,443, forward strand.
CTTGGGCTGTGTGTTGGAATAGAATCGACATGTGGTTGCATATGCCTCCCGACAACTCAAGCCCAATGAAGTGAACTACTCGACGCATGACTTAGAGTTGGATGCTATAATTCATGCATTGAAGATATGGCGGCATTACCTGTACGTTGCTACATTTGAGAACCTCACCGACCATAAGAGCTTGAAGTACCTCCTGACACAAAGAGACATGATCCTACGACAACGACGACGGATGGTGTTATAACCTCAATTTCTTGAATATGTAATGCAAAATGTAATTCTCTTTTAATGAATAAATGAAATCTTTTTCTTTGACTTGGAATGGATTTCGTAGGAAATGTCCTTGATTGATTGATGGTGGGCTTTGTTGGCCATTAAGCCCAATTGAAAAGAAAGGAGAATTAAAAAGGAAAAGAAATTTATTAATAATAGGGAAATATGAGTAATTGACAATTAAAAGAATATAAAGGCAAATAGATATTCCCCAATATGGGAATCCATGCCTTTGGTATTTCTTGAGGTCCAAGGGACCCAAAATAACAAGATAATGGCAAAGGGAAAGGAAATAACAATTAATTTTGAATAAATTAATGGATGACTTGGGAGAGAAGGAAGCCTTCTCATCCATTTCTTTTTGTTTCCCAAATTTCGTAAAAAGATAGGCAATAATAAGAGGAACGTTCCCTTAAAATACAAATAGGAGTTATGGTTTGGGAGATATCAATTTTCCAAGTTATCTTCAATTTGGGAATTATTCTGAATTAAAGAAATAGATTTTTCCTTTGTGTTTGAGCGCAAGTAATAAGGTCTGTTGGATCTTGATCCAACGTTGGACGATCTCCGACTAAGTCCCACTGGGACTGTAATTCTATGGTTAATAGAGGGACTTTCCCTCTTGGATTCCTCGCAATCCACTGAATGTGCTCGATTACTAATGGCTCCGTTGTACTCAGGAAGGAAAATTGCAGGGAAACATCCCTGGTTCGAATGGGATTGGTCGTGGTTTTGGAAAACGCCCAAATTCCGCAATGTCTGCCTCAACCCTATATATAGGGGAGGATGCGTGAGGGCACCAGCACCTCTTTTCTCTAGCCCAAACTCTACAGAAGAAAGCAAGGAGCAATTTCGTGCCCCCAATTGGACGTTTCGTCCAGACCTGCACCCCCATCACCTCGGTGACCCTCACCAGAGTCTGGAGAGTAGGGGACGACATTGGAGAAACCCGGGCGAGGAATTGAACCAGCTACCAACTTCTTCAAGGGGAGGCGAAGCTCCCTAGCCGATTAGTGTGGGCAAAGGAAGTCGATAGCTCAGAGTCAACCTCCATGTTGACCCCACGAAGTTGCTGAGACAGAGGAAGACGACGACTCGTCGCCCTACGATTTGAGTCCACGATGATCTCAGTTGAATCCAACGCTCCAGAGTAGGAGCAGCTTCTGTTAGGCGCACGCAACCGGGATCGTTAGATCCAAGAAGTAGATCACCAGACCACAGATCGAGCGGCCCATTATTTTTGGTAATTATTCCTCTCTAATCAAATAATCCAGGAAAAGGGTTTTATTTGCAAAATTCATAGAAATTACTAGGATTTCTAATGGAAAAACTTTATACATGAAAGTTGTGTATAAAAATACAAGGAATCTGATAAAAATACTTTGGGAACCTAGTTCTACTCCGTTTTACAAAAGTACCTTAATTTTCTAGTAAAATGTATTAAAAGTTGATGAGAAACCCTAATTGAAGATAAAGGGTGTATTTTGGTAAATTAATAAGTCAAATTGATAAGATTAACCCTGTTAATGATAAAGGTGGTTTTTTATCCATTTTGAATGCAAGATTGCCTAATTTAGAGTTGTAATACATAAAAGAAGGATAATCTATATGGAAACCCTAATTTGGGATAAAAGGAGAGAAAAATCATATTTATCTAGATTAGGGAAATCAGATGCTTAATAAATATCCTAAACTTGTTATGGGTGATAAAATGAGAAATTAAGGGTTTTATCTAGTTTTGATATATTAAGGATCATGATATTGAAAGAAGAGGTAAAAACCCTAATTCCCAAGGAAACCCTAAAATTGAAATTGAAATCCTAAGTAATGTGATGAAATTGGATAAATATTGATAAAAGGAAGTTGGAATGTTTATTTTAGGATTTCTGTGCACTTTGCTTGCTTGATTGGATTTTCTCTCTCTACATAATTCTGTCTCCAAATCTGCAGTATAGGTATGTGGTTACGCTTATGAATATCCTGAAGTAGTTTCCCGAGGATTTTCAAGGTTTTATCAATGACCTAAATTAAACTATTGGATGCATTTAATTCTTGCAAATTATAATGTGGATATGACTATCACCTAAGATATGTGCCTACTAGCTCAGATCCTAGTCCCCTCTGTAGCTTGATATATTGACCTAGTAAATGGCTACCGATGGGGTAGGTCCATCAGGTCATTGAATGACTAGTACATGGATACCAATGGGGTAAGTCCATCAAGTCATCATGAGTCAGGGATTGGGCTACCTTTGGGTAGGACCATGCGACTCCATAACCCTAAGTATTGGCTACATGTGCGGTAGGGCCATGGGGGTAAGGATCTACCATATGAGAGAGGTAGTATCCATGTCCACTGCAGGGACAACACAGAGATAGGGGATAGGAAAGGATTGAGTAGTATTGCTTAAAATGTAATCTTGGATGTTAGAGGATATTTGAATGACTACATTGTTAACATAGTTGCACAATTATTGTTTCCCCCACATACCAGCCTTGGTTGATCGATGTTTTGTTTGTCGGTGTTTTAGGTACAACCCTGAAATGAACAAACAGTAAAGTGATACATTGTGAAATTAAGATATAAAGTGCAAGGAGGATTAGATATATTAATTCAAGCTCTGGATAGATAGATTTCCAAAGTTTTCCAAAGGTAAGTAAAGTTTTAATTTTTATACCCAATTCCAATTTAGTTAGTAGAATTTCATAATTATTATTTATTATTTGTCGAACCTTTGATCCTGTTAATTGAATAATGGCTCTGACCTTCGAGTCTCCCTTAATTGGGGGTTACCTGGAGGTGGGGTCGTTACAGATGGAGTATATGAAGGATTATGACTTCACCATCGCCTACCATCCTGGGAAGGCAAACGTCGTAGATGATGCACTGAGCCAAAAACATCTCAGGTGTGCAACTATTTTTTCCAATCAGTGGAAGAGCTTAGAGGAGCTGGTGGAGTGGACTCCATGACTGTTAGAGGATAGAGTTCGATTGTCCAACATCCAGATCCAGTCAGAGTTGTTGGATGAGATATTGGCAGCACAGATGGCCAGTGGAGAACTACAAAGATGGTTCTAAGTATATGGTACACCCAGGCACTAAAAAGATGCTTAAAGACCTACAGAGGTATTTTTGGTGGCCAGGAATGAAGAGAGACATTTTGGCATATGTGGTCAGTTATCTTACGTGCCAGATGGTGAAGGCTGAACACCAATGACTCGGTGGACTTTTACAGTCGATAGAGATTTCATAGTGGAAATGGGAGTAGATCACCATGGATTTCGTGGTGGGTCTACCCCGGACCAAGAAAGGTCATGATGTGATATGGGTTGTGGTAGATCGCCTTACCAAGTCAGCACACTTCCTTGCCCTAAAGACCACTACCAAGGTGTCAGACCTAGATGAGCTTTATATCATGTAGATAGTACGTTTACCCAATTCCATCATCTTTGATAGAGACCCGAAGTTCACTTCCAAGTTGTGGAAGCAGGTACAGGAGGAACTTGGTACAAGGTTTAAGTTTAGTACCGCTTATCACCCCCATACAGATGGTCAGTCAGAGAGGATGATCCAAACATTAGAAGATCTATTGAGAGCTTGTGTGCTCGATTGGGGTGGATCATGGGAGTAGTACTTACCTTTAGCTGAGTTTTTCTACAACAACAACTACCAAGCTAGTATCGGGATGCCTCCATATGAAGCTCTCAATGGGAGACTGTGTTGATCACCGCTTCACTAGGATGATGTCGATGAGAGGACCTTGTTGAGGTTAGATGAGCTCCAAGTGTAAGCAGATAAAGTCACTTTGATCAAGCAGAGGTTGAAGAGAGCCCAGGATCGATAGAAGTCGTATGCGGATGCAAAGTTGACTGACGTGCAGTTCACTGTGGGAGAGAATGTATTCTTGAAATTTTGACTGCTCCAAGCTATAGCCAAGAACAGAGAGAAGCTGAGTCCCCAATATGTGGGTCCATTTAAGGTGTTAGAATGGATTGGTGAAGTTGCATACCATTTGGCATTATCCCCTCAGTATAGTATGATGCACGATGTGTTTCACATATCCAATCTGAAGCGATATGTGTAAGATCTGAGCCATGTGCTGAGCATTGAGCCTATTAAGCTTCAAGGGAAGCTAACATATGTTGATTCACCTTTGTGGATTCTAGATACCAAGGTGAAAGAAATCAGATGTAAGAATATAGAGATGGTAAAGGTTATTTGGAAGCACCATGGAGAGGATGAGTCCACATGGGATCTGAAGACAGACATGGAAAAAGCATATCCTGACTTGTTTGTTTGATTGTTGAATTTTGAGGGCAAAATTCTTATAAGGAGGGGAGGATGTTATAACCTTAATTTTTCAAATTCAGAATTGAAATGTAATTTCTCCTTTTAAATACATATGAACATGTAATTTTTTTATTTGACTTGAATGAATGGATTTCATTAACAAATATCCTTGCTTGTGTGATTTCGTAGGCCTTAATGGTTATTGGACCCCATAACAAGAAAAAGAAAGAAAAAGGAAAATGAAATTCAGTTAAAAAATGATAATTAAGAAAAGGAGAAAAGAAAGAGGTAGAAGCCTCTAGAAGGATAGAAGGTAGCCTCCAAAGGTGAAATTTGTATCTTTGGGATTTCTTAGGCACCAAGGAGCCCAAGTTGCCAAGATAATAATAAAGGAAAGAGGAAATATCAATTAAATTGGCTTTATTCAAAGGATAACTTGCTTATGAAGGAAATATCCATTTCCTTTGGAATTTGGGTTTCAAATTTGATACATGAGTAGATCATTCCAATATAGAGTTTCCTTTAAAGTTTGGATGAAAAAGGATAAACTATGAGAGAGTTATGTATTTTACAAGTTTCCAATGAATTGAATTAAATAATACATGATTTTCCCATTTTAAAGGAAAAAGGGAAAATCGGGCGCAATGACAACCATCTGATCCCCGTGTGGTCCAGAGGACCACGGGTCTAACAATGATTGTGCATTGTGTACCCCGAGTCATAGAAGGAAAGGGAGAGGGGAAAGAATCAGGATTTTCTCGCATTTAATGCAATAAGCTGAGATGTGAACGAGTCCATCATCTTCGGGAGTCTGTTCCGAGGAGGACTAACCTGATTTATGGGTGGTTTTGTGGAGAATTGGGGAAGTCCCCAATTCCTCAGACACCTGTAAGAGATCCTATATAAAGGGAGGGGTCTGGGCATCATGAGCGATTGTGTGAACCCTGCCCTCGAGTTCGAAGCATTGCGATGAGTGTGCCCGTGCTCTCAATTGAACCAACCACCCTATTCTTACCCCTCGACTAGCCACAACCATCGTCGGAGCACCGGTGGCTTGTTGGTGGTGAAGGAGCAAAGCCAACCAATATTTGAAGGGTTGGGCAAGTTTGCGAGGAGAAGACAAAGCTCCTGGACCAATCGGATCGACCGCGGGTGGACGAAAACTTGAAGTCAACCTCAAAGTTGACCTCAGCTCATGGCAGGCTGCTCGCACGAGGTTGAAGAAGACAACCAGGTGAATTACCAAAATTCCCTCCCGTGTCTTCAGCCCAGATAAGGGCATTCTCGCCCTTTTCTTTCATTTGATCATGAGTGAGGCGCGCGATCGCGGACAATTGGATCATGTGTGGTCGAGCAGACCATTGATCGAACGGCTGACAATTTTCAAAAAATAATAGATAATCCAAGAGAATACTTTTCTTTACAAAAGTCATAGAAATTTCTAGGAAACTCCGATGGATAAACTTAATATATAAAAATTGATTAAAAAAATATGAGGAACCTGATAAAAATAGGTTTACAACCTGATTTCATTCCAAATTGAAAAAGTATATTAAGTTGATGAAAAGTGCATTAAACATAGGTTAGAAACTCTAATTGTGATTAAAGATTGAATCTATGATGTTTAATGGATTATTTTGAGTAATAATAATCTGTTGGATGATAATGAAAGATTTGAATCTAATCTAGATGAGAAATTGCATGTGTTAGGGTTTTAAACCAAGAATCCATGTTAATGCATGTAGAAACCCTAATTTAGGGTAAAGGATGAGATTGATATGTTTAATTCAAAATATTTGGAAATATGCTGATAGTTGTTGATCCTAAGCCTATAAGGAGAGATAGGACAAGATAATTAGGGTTTTTGAGTAGTTTTACCTATTTAGGGTTTGTAGTGAGAAAAGTGATAACGAAACCCTAATAGCAAGAGAAACCCTAAAAGAAAGTAGAAACATTAGGAAGCAAGTTACATTGCATAGATCTTGATAACATGAGTAGTGAAGGAAGTTGTATGGTTATTTTAGGATCATGGTTGTGTGAATTGCTTGTTTTCCTGGATTTCATACTTGCTTGGAATATTACTATCTTGATTCAGTTGAATAGGTTTGTGGTTATTTATGAATAATCGGTTGTAGTTTCATGAAGGTTCATCGAACATTTGATTGATTGGATGCAAACTAAAATGTTGAGTGTTTATTTATGCAATCTGACAAAGTCACTATGATTATCACAATTGAGTATATATGTGTATTCTCAAACCTACACGCCACCCTGATGTAAGTTGCAAGACCAAGCCCCAGAGGGAATGTCTGAGTTGGTCAAGCCCCAGAGGGAAGACCATTGGGCGCCATGAGAGGTGACCCCAGGAACCAAGCTCATGATGGAGATGGTAGCCTTATGTCCCTTGCAAGGACAAAACCCTAAGAGAGGGTAATCAAGGGTTTAGGGAAAAAGCAGTTGAGAATGTCACATTGAAATCATAATTTGGATTGTTAATAACTTATTTGTGATAATTAGGTTGTTAGAAACTATTTGTGGAAATTTTGATTGCTCCCCACATACCGGTATAGAAATATATTGACTGACATTTTGTTTATTGGCGTTTTGGGTATGATCATTGAAAAGGACAAATAGTAAATTAAAACATTGAGAAGATACGAATAGTCAGTTCAGGGAGGATTAGATAGATAGACTCCATTTGTGGATAGAAATCTAGAAATCCGAAATTTTTACAAGGTATGCAAGAGATTTATTTTATTCCAGCTTTCCAGTTTAGTAATAGTAGAATTTGATAATTATTATTGCTTAAATGTTGAACCACTGATCCTGAAATATTGGGATAACGTCTCTGACCTTCTGGTCTACCTTAAGTGGGGGTTACCAGGAGGCGAGGTCATTACACGTAAGCCTTTTCTCGAAGCACGGTCTAGTCTATGTAAATCTATGACCTATCCAACCCTTAATCCCTCTCTTAAAGCAATTAACGATCTAACAAATCACCTACAGTGATCATGCATAGATAATTCATGAAGCAATTGTAGAGATATGTCCATAAATTGGAGAAACATAAATATTAACGCATAATTGTTAATTACAGTACATAATCGAGTTACTCCCGGTTCCTAAGGAATTAGGGGATTAGCCCTGTATGATTTTGGTTGATGTACAAATAGACAGAGAAGGAAAAGACAAGGAAAACATCAACAAATCAATGAAAACCCCTGGGGAAGATGATCTGGATGACTCTTGATGATGAACAATTTGCTATCTTTCGACTGCAAATCTGTCCACCGGAAGTGCTCAAACCACCCAGAATGCGGTTTTCTCATCTCCTTTCTCTTCTCACAGATGCAACGGAATAGAACGTGATGATTAGATCTGTCTGTAGTCCTCCCTAGTCATAAAATTAACTTACGACGTCACTAAGTCATCAACGTAGAATTGAATGCAATCTCTAATCTCGTCTGATCGCGACAAGTCGGTACCGCCAACAGGGTGTCGGTGGCACCGAGATCTTCTCAAGATCATGATTCCTTGTTAAGTTTCAATACTACCAATTGTGTCTTGACGGCTCCGAGTTTCTCTCTGACATCTCCTAATGATTTTCTATATAGAGGTCAGTACCACCAAGTTGATGCCGGTGGCACCGAGATGCTTCAGATGAGTTATTGTTGAACATGTCAGTAGCACTGATTCTTCTAACTGTACCTCCATGTTTCTTCAACTCATCCCTTTTCTTTTCTTTTCTTCAATTGTCGATACCACCGACAGGGTTGTCGGTAGCACCGAGCTAATTCAATACTTGTCAATTTTACCTGAAATTTACCAAGAAAGAACATAAGTATCGTAAATGATGATAAATCACTATGAAATGATAGAAATAACAATATTTGATGGAAATGTATGTCACATGCTAATAATGATAAACCATGCAAAAATAACATAAAAATGAGCAAATACACACAAAATACATAATAAAATAGCATGTGAAAAGTGACTAATAATCACTGCATCACTCCCTTCACCCACCATGATCTTCAAACTTTTGTAGAGTAACATTAGGATGTTTCAACCACCCCATACCATCATTTTTGTCCAAAAGTAATCAATTTTAATTAAAATTTGAGAACTTTTGACAAATTAAATCACCTTTAATTACGAAAGAAATAGTTTCCACAAAAGAGGAAATGTTATCATATTACACCTAATCAATTTATCAAGAATCAAAATTGATTTCCTATAGAATGTGGTATTCTAGGGTGTTGTTACTGCTTAGATAATTTACTCTTGTTGTCTATTCATGTTGATTCTCTTGAAGACGTAATAATATTTTGATTTTTAGAGAACTAAGATTCAATGAAAAGAGGTTTGAGTTAGAATCTTCTAAAATTAATGAAGGCTTATGGAAGAGTAGAAAAAAAATAAAGATGACAATGACCCAAGGTGGAAATCTAGAGTAAGTTTTGAAAGATGAGGATTGGATTCACCAAGGTGAATTGCATAACCTTAGACACCACTACGAATACATAAAAATATTCAAATCAAAGAACATCCATGGCATGTGTGTCATGGTACTACCTCACTTATTCTTCTTTTAGAGGATATAAATCCATTCTCCCAAAATTGGAATAACATGTGCAAGATAGATGGTACACCCAAGAAAAATAGGATATTTGAAGTCCAACCGTTACCTGCAATTTAGAAAATCTATCAACATATACAAAATGATCAAATTCAAATCTTTCTTTCCTACAAAATGATAGGTTGAGTTTATGTATGTTATGATCAAGATGGATGCATTAAGCATGCTTGATGACCTTATTACACACAAAATCATAAAGAGTTCAAATAAGGGATGGGAATCAATATTTTCTTATTTATAAGTCATTAGGAAAATATTCACATTTATCTATACGGGAAAAAGAAAATTTTCCAATCTACAATAACTAGATCTTTCTCTAAAGCTTCTTTCAATCTTAGTTGATGCTTTGCTTGTGGAGAAGAAAATTCAAAATTTGGAGCGGTTGGAAACATTCATTTTTTTATGTTCTTCCACATATTCATACCCTAAAATTTCCTTAAAATATAGAGAAATATATGTGTTTATTTGTCATGTCATGATATTCAATACATGATACATGAAATACAACAAAAACATCAGTTTAATCTCAGTTCAAGCAATAGTCAAAACTTATTTGAATATTTTCCATCCTTTCTTTCTAAATCTTTCGCCAAACATATTGATGGCATAATAACTCAAAGAACAAGGTCATGTTGTAGCCATTAGGATATGAAATTAGCTAGGCTTTGCACGACCAAGATAGCCTCAAGAGAATATGGAATTCTCCAAGAGGAGAATATTTGACTATATGCAAATTAAGTTAATCTTCTTATCTATAAAGTCAAATTGATAAGTTGAAATCAATTTCATAGAATATACAAAGACAACCTCCCATATTTTTCTCCAACCCGATCATATAATTTTCATATGATTGAATTTGAAACCCAAATGGTTTGACATATTATCTAAGTGGAGACAAAGTAAGAAAGTGCCAAAATCTATTCATTAGAAATGCAACCTCACCTTGATCAAATTTCATGATATGCCAACAAAAAGACTCTTTCACCCATCATCTAGACCCACACCTAAAACCAAAACCCCCTTGCAATTCTCTTGGGGTTTGAATCACTCCTAATCCTTGACTGTTTCCATTTTCCCTCCATCTCTCATCATACACCCTCGACCTACGACAACATCACAATTTTTTAAACAACTACCATGCAATAAATGAAAAACTATCCTACCACAAATACTTGGCCTCATTGGAGTTTGAGTAGTTGTGCAGCAGGGGACGTGCCATAGTGATGCATAGATCTCAAGTGATCCCACACTAGTTTCAACCAGGATATATGTATTCCTCTGTGATGACTACTCATTTACCCTTGTCTTCTCCACTTTCTACAACATTAGCTCCACTCTTGAACTTTGTACCACCATATAAGACATGGGTGTCCAATTGCATCTATGGATCAGTGGTTATGTCCCTCAATCACACTGCTTGATCATTGTGATTTCTATATCATATAAATATAAATTGTTTTCTCCTGCAATATGTATTTTTGTATATATCATCTAATTAAAATGAACATGAGAGTGATAGTTTACCGGTGAACCCTAATAGAAAGGAATAATAAAAAATTTCTATAAGATGATGATCAAGTTGAGTCATTTAATTGTCATGCTATGAATGTATGTTGATGTTTAGCTCCAAAAGAGGTTCTTTCCACTAAATCTACAATCTATGCCCAAATTTGAGAGAAGTCTAGGTATGGATAACTAGACAATTGCTCATTTATTTGATATCTATGTTGTGGTATTTATGTCTGGATGAGTTATAGTGGTCAAGGTGATAGAAGGCCAAATCTAGACACATCTTTTTAATATCATCTCAATTTTCAATTTGTTTTCAGCATGCATTTTATTTTGTAGTTATTATTTAATAATCACTCTTTTACTCTGATTTATGTTAGGTAACACACAAATGGAAAAAAATTATGGATCAATCATGTGATCCCTGCAAACAAAACCAGACTCTACTACAATTGAACACATGCACCTACAGAATACATTTGTGTGGTAAGATCTCATAAATACAAAACTTCATAATAGCTACTTGGTAAGGAAGATGAAATCTGACCTTATGCTGGTAAGTATTACCCGCATCCTCTCATCACACTTCATTGGATACTACTCCCAATAAAAGCTCCAAGGAGGGGAGCTAACGTTTGAACAAATGCCAATGACTATTATCTGCGTCCTCTCGCCACACCAATGTGTTTTACTCTTGATACACCCAGAGATAACAATGGTCATTGCCGGTCATTACCCACAATCAATCATACAATTGTGTTATTTGTCATCAATTTGCCACCAAATCAACTTCCTGGGCATGTGTGCTTCCTTTTATTTTATCTCCTAATGTCTCCCCCACCTTTCCCTGCATGATGAGATCTTGACGAATTTTAGGATCTATACCCAAAACCCTTCCTTCAATTGTCCGTAGGCTCTTCTTTTAAACAAACTTATTAGGTAATTCCAAGCAACCCCGCACAAACCATTAAGAAATCCCAAATAAACCTAAACTGCTTGCCAATAATTCCAAGGGCTGTCTAACCTTCGTCAATGTATTCTATGGAAACCCCTAAAGTAGGTGATGTGGTCATACTTAGGGGTGCTTTGGAATTAACTAGCTAGAGGCATTACGCAAAAAATGTGCCAAATGAAAAGGTGGTTACCGGAAACCACCAATTGTTGATTGACACCGGCCTCCCAACTTCCCAACTCCCCAAGACAATAAACATTTGGCGGCCTTTTTCTTTGGGGAGGATACGCTATGGTTCTGGCCAGATACTGGATGGAGATTCTGTACAGCAGTTGTTGGGTGAGAGCGCGTGGCTAAGGTTGCGAGTAGGTCAGAGGCCCAATTGTCATCTTGTTTTGTTCTGCTATTTTCTGCGTTTATGCGGGTGTTATGAATACCAGTGACAAAAGCCCGATCGTCCAAGCCCGTACATAGCTATTGTGGGGTCAATCGGGGTGTCACGACCTTCATGTGTGTGCATATCGTATCTGCAATCAAGTCCAGAGGCCCGTCAAGTTTTCCATAAACTGTGGTGATGTTGCTAAGATATATAAACTGAGAGACACGCTATTGTCTCCTTTTCTTAAGTCTTGTGAAATGACTAATCCAGACCTGGCAATATATCTTCTGCGGGCCTTTTCCGTTTTTTATGTTTGTGATGCATTCAATCCCTATATAAGTAAGGGTTTAAATAGTTTGTATACCGTGCGGAGTTGGCCATATCTATACCAAACGGTGTGTATGTACGGTGTGGGGTTGATCATATCTATATGTATGTCCATTTTATTTGATGGATCTGGATCTGATTTTAAACCCGCATAGTAAAAATCTAGCTGGACCATAAACGCACCCACAGTACTCGCGGTATGCGGTACGGATAAGCGGTACATCAAACGTCACATTGTTTATGTATAAAAAATACAATATCTTCTATATATCTTAATACAATAAAATATTACTATATATAAGATATTAACATTTCAATTATATTAAATAATACAATACTTTATAGATTGAAAATTAATTAAGTTAATCGTTAGCACATTAGTAGTCATTGTCGTATTGTTTGATTTATTTAACGTACCATATTACTGTTTTGATTTTAAGTTTGTACTGTTTTAATTAGAATTGTAATTAGAACAACTAGATCTCAATTAGATGATTAGTCTCAACTATATTTAGATTACAAATATATAGTTTCAACTATTACATCAATTAGATTGATAAAGTATAATATATAATTTATAATTTAAATAGCTATTTCTATACAAAATGTATATGAGTTTAGCGGGTCTAAGTTACTAATATTTATTAGTGGACCTATTTAGATACGGGTGTGTGAGTTGTGTGCGGATGCAAAATTTTATATCCGTGATGAACATAACTTGGAATGAGTTTTTTTCCCAAAAGCCCCCTATGTTTCTCTGAAATTCCTGACAACCCCCAGCTTAATACTAATTCCAAAATCCCCCCTCTACCGTTACCAGCCATCCAAACTAACACATGTCTCGTATTTTTTATTCTTTTCTCAACCATGGCATCCACCAAGCCGTACATGCTACTGTAACGATCTTTTTTTGACGTATTCATCCGAGCTTAGTCCCACATATCATTAATTTAGTTACATTCTTTTCCTAAGCCTACTAATTACCGGAGCATGAGAATATGATCAAGGGCAATCTCTAACTAGAAGAAGACAAACCTAATCTCCATCTTAGACGATTATGATAAAAATTCCGAACTCCAATCAAGTTGTTTTATGTTTTATTACAAAAATCTAAGCATTGGACTAAGGATCAACGTTGCTCGGAGCTAGACCGAACTTAACCAGATTAGACTGAAGACCAAATCAGTAAAAAAGATAGATGGTAGACCGACCATTTTAAAAGGAGAGTGGTCAGGACCAGACATTTTTAAAAGCATGACTGACTGAAATCAAATTGTTTGACCGTATCCACACCTCTTATGTGTTATAAATTAGTTGTAAATATGGTCTAAACGGTTCGATCTCGATCGGGTTTTATTTTAGAAAGTTCGGTCCAAATCCCTCTAAAATAGTACATTCTACGGTCTATTGTTTTTTTACTAGTTCGATCCTTGCACTAATTCGGTCGAGTTTGCTCGACCAATGCTAACCCTTAATTCATCGCTTAGATTTTGTTAATAAAATAAAAACATGTTGATTTGAGTTGGAATTTTTGATAGAATTGTGGATCAAGTCTATCTAGATGAGCATATTTTTTTAACTTTGTTCCAATTACTAATAGACTTAGAAAAAGAATGTAGAAAAATGCAGCTAAATTGATTATACGTGGTTAGGATTAAGCTCGGATGAATATTGCAAAGAGGGATAGCTAAAGTGGCATATACGGCTTGGTGGGTGCCATTGTTGTGAAAGGAATAAGAAATAAGAGATGAGACGTTAGTTTGGACGGGTGGTAACGGTGGAGGGGGGATTTTGGAACTAGTATTATGTTGGGTTTTTTTTGGAATTTATGAGAAACAAAGGGGGATTTTGGAAGAAAAAAAACTCTTTTGGATTTATGTTCTGCTAGCATACCCTGACTCATTAACAATCCTACATGAGAGGAGCTATCAATCCCTCACAGCCTACAACCACAACCAATCGAAACTGCTATCTCCCAATTCTTTTTAGACTTATAATGATGTTAGAGTACAATTCCAACACAGTTCCAGACTGCATTTCAAAGTTACCATGCGTCCTAAACTGCAGTTCCTAGTGTTAGGATTTGGTTTGGGTTAGAATTAAGTCCAGTAATATTAGGAAAGGGAAAGTAATGTTCAATGTGGAGTTCAAGCATTATTTCATTCTCCTATTCTATTGTCATTCTCCTAGTCCTTATAGAATAGACGTAACTCTCTTACTTCCTTACAGGGAGATGTCATGTACCTATAAATAGAGGTAGACATCATGGGTTATCGGTGTGCCGAAAGTGTCAAACAGTGTGTCTGACAATACAGGGGAAGGCATACAGATAGCCAAGAAGGAAGAGAGTGAGAGTGGGGTGCAAAATTCTATTGTGGGCACGGGATTGTGGGAGAGCGACAATCCTTGTAATCTTTGTGGAGTTGCTTAATAGAATTTTATGGTCTTCTTCGCCAACTCAGTTCTGTCATTGGTTGTTTGTTTGTCAGTTTGGCCTGTCGACTTAGTGGTCGTTGTTGCTTTTATTGTGCAAGCTAGGATTGTATCTCGTGCGGTGTTTTCTTGGGCTTGGAGGGCATCCGCACGAATCCCAACAAGTGGTATCAGAGCAAAGGTTGGTACGAGACGATCAGCGAGCACCGGAGGTACGTGAAGTATTATGGCGTCGATTAACAATGTGGGGAGTTATCATATTGATAAATTTGATGGCAGAAGAAGGTTCAGTGTGTGGCAAAGCACGGTAAGAAAGTCTTAGTCTAATAAGGGCTAATCGAAGCTCTTGAAGGGAAAAAGTCAGATAAGATGTCTAAAGGCGACTGGAGGATGATGGAGCACAAGGCGGTTAGTACAATCCGTCTGAGTCTTTTCGTGGGGGTAAAGTATTCAGTGATCAATGAAGATTCACCGAAGAAATTATAGAAGGTCTTAGAAGAGTTGTATATGGCAAAGTCACTGACGAACAGGTGGGTGCTGAGATGGCAATTGTACAAATTGCACATGGAAGAAAGCATAAGGTTCGAAGACCATCTCAACGTCTTCAACAAGCTTATCACACAACTGGTTAGCATGGAGGAGAAGATCAGCGAGAGTGATAAGGTCGTTCTCTTAGCATCATCTCTACCACATACATGGGAACAACTGGTGATGAACATCTTTATCGGGAAGACTACACTCGACTTCAACGAGGCGATTACATATTTATTAGAGGCAGAGTCTTTGAAGAAGCCATCTGAATGTTCCTCCTCAGGTGGTAATGTTTTAGCTGTTACAGACGACATCTACAAAAGAAAGGATCACGGGAAGAAGAATCAAAATGGCAAATGCAGACGTGTAAGCTATATATGTGACGAGGAGCGCCACATATTAAAAGATTATCCAACGTTGAAGTAGTTGAAGAGTGGAGATTTCTCATTAGCGGAAGGATATTAAGAAGTACTAGCTGTCATGAAATCATGTATCAATCATGGGTGGATATTTGATCTAGGCTCTCGCTACATCATATGTCCAGAGATAGATGTATTTGATGAAGGATATCTCCATCAGGCACGTGGGATTATTCAACTGGAAGATGACAAACTTTACCAAATTATCGGAATTAGAACAGTTACATTATGGATGTATGATGTAGCACATCACACATTATTGGGGGTCTGATATGTCTCCGGTCTCAAGAGGAAACTAATATCTGAGAGGGAACTTGAATCCATCGGTTGCAAGATTTCAAAGAAAGGTGCATGCAAGGGGCAAGTGATCATGAAGGGTACCTGGTCCAAAGGATCATATGGATTGGTTGGGAAGGTTCTAACTAAAAGAGGAGTAGCTGACGGGAGTTCTACCACTGGAGGTGTAGATGAAGCATTGACACGTGAGGTGAGCTCAAAACGTGCTACATGTCTTCAACTCTGAGGGGAAGTCACGTGTGAGGTTGTAAGACCGACTACGAAATTCAACAGATGCAGAAGCAAAGTTGTCAATTGTTGGAAGAAGGAAGACATGACAAGACCGACCACACAGTACCAGCGAACAGGTGGAGCGCGGAGAAGGTACAAACCTATGGCATGGAGGGCCAAAGGAATGAAGGTTGTAGTTATTCCAGCTGCATGTAGAGTCAGTGTAGTTTTTCAAACTGTACAACTTGAGGAGCATTCAGATGAAGGTTCTGAGCAGCCATGTCTGGACACGCACTCTGCATAGGTGTGCAACGGTAGAGTGCTTCCGAGTGCGGAAGCAGCTTATGAGGGTGGAAACAAATAGAAGAAGAACAGGAGAAAAATTCCTGAAGGAGCAGATACTTCAGTGGATAAGATCCAAGGTGGAGATTATTAGGATTTAGTTCTTATCCAAATTGGATTAGAATTAAGTCCACTAATATTAAGAAAGGGAAAAGTAATATCCAAGGTGGAGTTCAAGCATTATTTCCTTCTCCTATTCTATTGTCGTTCTCCTAGTCCTTATAGAATATAGATGTAACTCTCTTACTTCCTTACATAGGGATGTCTTGTATATATAAATAGAGGTAGACATCACAGGTTATCGGTGTGCTGAATAGCACCAGACAGTGTGTGTGCCAATACAGGAGAAGGCATACGGACAGCCAAGAAGGAAGAGAGCGAGAGTAGGATATGAAATTCTATTGTAGGCACGAGATTGTGGAAAAGCGACAATCTTTGTAATATATGTGGAGTTGTTTAATAGAATTTCGTAGTCTTCTTAGCCAACTCAGTTCTCTCATTGGTTGTTTGTTTGTCGGTTTGGCCTGTCGACTGGGAGGTCGTTGTCGCTTTTATCGTATAAGCCAGGGTTGTATCTCGTGTGGTATTTTCTTAGACTTAGAGGGCTTTCGCGCGAATCCCAACACCTAGGAAGTCCTCAAGAGAATGGCATCTTCAGGTAATGCTACATATATATCAACTAAAAGTATCTGGTAACTAAACTAACTCTTGCATTTTTCAACAACTTTTGAATTTGACATCACATTCCTTGTGTAGTTAAAAATGAAACCACCTAAACAACTATTAGCGTCGTATCATTATTCCGGTCTAAATTTTGTGAAACTCACCAAAATGAACTAACTCATCACGTTTGGGCTACCATTATATTCGAGGGAGAACAATGCCGTTTCCATTAAAGAGTTTGAGTCAGCTGAACATTCTATTTCTTAAGGGTGGTCAGCTCAACAACAGGGTTGTTCTACCTCTTATGCTTTCGAGGAAAAAATGTACACACAAACAACCGTAGTGTGTTTTGCGAAACAAGAATACAACAAATAGCACCTAGTGGCCGAACCATGGTAATTAGTCATCGCCAGTACCGATGGTAATTAGTCATCGTAGCAATTCTCATGGTAGAAAATAGGCTTCCGCTAGACTTTATTTATGGCTGTGGCTAGTAAAAGTAATGTAAAATGAGTGTGGTTGGCATTCAGGCGACTAGATACGTATTCGTAGACATTTATGTTGTGTCCACGATTGCTCATGGTTTTCTACCATTTCTTGTTTGTTTTGTCAAACACAAAATAAGTAGGACAAATTGCAATAATAAGGCTAGTCTTATAGAGTGCACCCATCTGAAGGTATATTTAAACGAAGGATCACGAATATTTCTGTTTACCTTTTGGATAACGCAATAGAATTGGCATATTGATGGATTTGACATTGCTAAAAGTTAGGGTGCTTCAATCTTTGACAAGCTATGCAACAAAAAAAAATCTTTCAAAATTCCGGCACATCTGAGGCTAGTTACAAAGAATTAATGTCTCGTTATTGTGTAACAGAAATCATCTGCCATAAGTCTTAGTAAAAGTCATAATTTCATATGGCGACGTTTGAACAAACTCTATCAGTTTGCCAAACAATTTATGACGGGATGCTATTCTGTCAATTGTCTTGTCTAACAATGCTACTTTAAATAATCTCCCGAGAGCTACGGATTGAACAGTTGAGTTAACAATACACGTCTTATGTTTTTTGATAGGAGACCAACAACTATTTAACTAGTTTGAATATTTTGTTGCGGGTGTGTGCCGCAAATCTTATCCGTAACGATCACGGTCTGCCATGTGTGTATATTGGTTTGTCAAACCACTTCAGCTTACTATGGATTGGTATCATCAATTCAAGACACGCCTAAACAACATCACACACTAGAGCTCCCCCACCCCATTCCTTCTCAAACAAAAACAAAAACCTTACGAGAACGACTAGCAGCCGGAGTAGGATGGTACCTGCGAAAACTAAAAAGCAAGTTGGCAGCTGAAATGTGTTTTCTCTGTCGTGTATAGTGCACCTAAAAAGGAATAAGCCCAAGACCTGAATAGCTGATCAGTTACACACATAACAGACCAATATTGTAAAAATCGACAAGCTTACGCATGAATGTACAATGTAAAACACAATCCTCGTTCTTTTGTTTACCAGTCTCACACTTATATATACAGATAACGGTTGGTTATTGTGGGCATTAACGAACCCTAAATTGTTTTGAAAAGAAAACTGCCTTGTGATGGATGATCTGAAAGCAAAACGGGATTTTCATATGCAAATTAAAAAATTGGGGAAGTAGTCTATAAAAAAGGGTGAGAAAGTCTTCAAAGAAAAGGTGAGAAGAATCTTTGTTAGGGATTCACTTTTGTTTACAAACATGCAATTGAAATCGTCTGCACTAGGGAGAAGACAGTTTTCTTTCAAAATAGATAAGAATATCTATCGGGCTGTCATCATTCACCACCAAATAATTAATATTTTTAAAATCATCAAAAATAGAATCAATTTTAATATATATAATATATCACCTTTTTTGAAGTGAATGTAGCCAAATGTAGGCCGCATTACACCCTCAACAACTCATTTGTAAATGAGGGGAGTATTAAACTAACGTGGCCCTAAATGCGCCCTATTGGTGGGGAACACTTGCTACAACAGTGCATAATCTACCCATTGAGGAATGTTTTCTGTCGAATTGACTCTGAATGCGTCCAAAATTGGTTATATTCAGGATATAATGGTTATAAAAATGGCTACTTTGGCAACAAACACCTACATTTAATTTGGTTAACTTCACTTCTCACTCAACCAAATCAAGTTCTGACTTTCTTCCTCTCTAATCTCTAGTATTTTAAGAATAGTCTACTTTTGATCCTATTGTTTAGTATTTTTTACTTTTAGATATTTGGTGGAGCTCTAATAAAGCTATTCATGTGAGCTTATTATGATTCTGATTCTTCTTATCCTGGAGCTCCGATCCTTTTTCATGTAGTTCTTCATATATCTGGTGCCTTTTGTTGATTTAGGTGAGTATTAGGTCATATCTTTCAAACTTTATTTTTCTTTTAAATAGTATATCCAAATGTCATTGGTTGTGGTCACTAAATTAGAGACTTTGTTCATATTTGCAACCTAAACAATCTAACACACTCTTGTCGATTATTAAGCATAGGACTATGACCATTCTTCGTTCCAAGTAGTAATGGGATTGAAACTACACTATAAAGACAATTATTTATCAAACAGTTCAAGCTCTAGTCATTCTCATAGGCCTATTCAAAAGTCTACAATGAAAATTTTTGCACATCAGAAATCATGTATTCACTAAGTACTTGAAATATACCCAAATAAGTACTTGACCATCATCCTATCTTATATCCATCCAGTGATCAATTAATGAATGCCATAACCGTCGATGATGATACCTATAGGAACATATTGAAGTTGGGCTCATTCAAATTCTAGATGTCTATTTGCACAAATTCTACTTGAATGATAAGAATCAATAGTTAGGGCATTCTTTTTATCTATTCATTGAATGTAAGGAATACATGAACGTCCTGAGTCAAGTTCAGTCAATCAACCCTAATGAAATTCTTAGTGTAGATGAAGGTGCACAACTTGAGCATGATCAATCAATCTACAACATGAAAATCGACTCTAAAGAGAACAATGAAACTAGTGATGATTTAGAGACTGAATCAAATGATGAGTTACTAAATATTCCTAGTTTAGAACAATTTGTCATTACTCAAGAATAGTTGCTCTTAGTGCACCATGATTTTGCAAATGATTAATGGATTTCAAATTTTTGACAACTATCATTCATTTAGGATGATGAATGGATTTCTATTTTTTAATGATGTGAGAACCACCCTCAAGGAGGAGCCACTTTGTTTATCGCACCCAGTAGTGTAAAGTTTCCCCTCCCCCTCAACTACCCGCACACTAAAGGAGGAATTTAAATAACACAGTGGGTCGGCATGCATGACCAGAATGAATTTGTTTCAAGGCTCACAACCTGGGTTTTGAACATGGGTCCCTTCTTTGAAGAGCATGTACCTTTACCACCTGAGATACTACCACACAACGAATGGGTTTTCATTTTTGTACATACAATTATATTGAACAATCAACTTATCCATAAAATGAAATTGGACACTATCTTATATGTAAGTCAAAACTGAATTGCTACAGAAGTTGTAGACATGGTAGATAGAAAAGATGTTCAATGAAAAACCCATCATTCTAACAGTAAATTTTCACCTTAGTTCATGTACATGAGAATTGTAAGTGGAAGTTATATGCACATATTTCTAAAAATGTGGTGGGTTTGTGGAAGATTGGAGAAGTAAACTTGAACACATGTGCCATAGTGCTATCCTAAATATAGATCATTGTCAATTTTTAATGTCTAATAATTCATGAATGGATTTGCCTGATTTAGTGGCATGTCTTGAAATGAGAACAAGTGATATCTATGACAAAGTTAATGCTAAAATGAGTATGAAAATAAGTTACAAGAATGCATGGCACGTTGGGCGAAAGGTCATCTATTAAATTTTGGGGTATTGAGAAGATTCAAATTGCAACCTATGAGGTTTCTCAAGGTTTTATCTCAATACATTTAGGGGACTATATATTGTACATAGAACAATCAATACACTCAAGAGTTGATGTGCACACATAAAATCTTTTGGCATTTATTTGCATGTGGACATTCTATTATATGAAGGCCTCACTATTGTCCTATTCCCAATGTTGATGGTATACTTCTGCTTGTCATTACAAGGGTACTCTTTTGGTAGGCACCACATGTGATGTTGACAATGATATTTTTCTGCTTGCATTTCTTTTGAAAATGAGAGAACTAAATGTTGGAATGATTTTTAACTATTTTGTTAGATTGTCCCCAATCTTTTAGATTTATGTGACATTTCATAAAAAGGAGTGGCATTCATAATGTAGTTGAATGTTTCTCAACTGAGAAACTCACTTTCAGCGTCTTCGACACATACCTAAAATCATATAACCATATTTCAGATACATTGAGTTGGAAAAGCTTATGTACTTTGCTATATTAATAAATAAATGTATTGAAGCCAAATATTCATGGGAGACATCTATACTATAAGTCAACACAAAAACATATCTCTATGATATTGGTCTCTTCAAGTGTTCACGTATATATGACCGAGGCTACATGTATGACATTTTTTGTAGAAATTATTCAGAGTCTATTAATAGTGTGCAAGAAGGTGCCATAAACCTTCGTTTTCAAGAAGAAATTACATCCATATATTATTAATTTGTTCATTTATGTTGGGAAAATAATGCACTTGAATGGATAGGGAGGAACAAACCTTACCACATCATGCGCTTGGCAATTTTAATAAAAAAGACGATGCATGATATTTCTCAAGTGTCTCTATGATATTTCTCAAGTGTCTCTATGTATGAATAACTTCAAGTTCATTGTTGATGATATGTAGGGACATAAGTTTTTCATAGAGATATATCCTAATGATACTAGACACTGTACTTATGGAGTATGATAAATTGAACATATGTCTTGTGGAAATTCATTGCGAACATCTCAAGTATTAATTTCATGTAATCATAGCCTTTTCAGCAAGTAGTATAGAATTCAAAATGTTTATTCATATTATCATGTTGAGTTAAGGGATTCTAAAGAAGGGGTATTGACCACAATCTGATCCAAGAAATGAAATGCACATTTCTCTTACCATCTATAGTAAAGAGACATTTAGGGTAACCTAAGAGTGTGAGATGTCAAGACAGAATGTATATTGGTCCAAACCATATGGTGTATGCTTGTCACAAATGTGGACTTCAAAGTTGCAACACAAGAACTTATGTCATGCTTTAATATGAAGTTTGTAGCCATATGTTAGTCTTCTATTTAATGTAACTGGAACTCATAGTAGTAGTTTTATTCTCTATCTAATGTAATATAAGGGTGTAATAGTACATTTATATATTGATTTATGTAACGAAGACCTAGAATAGAACTTTGGTTTTCCTACAAGAGGAGGGTGATTCGAATATAATTGCCTCATGACTTTCTCTTATGTTATGAAATCTATAAATCCATAGATGTTTCCCATTTGTATATACATTTTTAAGATGTCTCGAGAAAGAATATAGATGCTTCACATGATAGAGCCCTTAACTCTATATAATGGTATCAACCTATCAAGATAGGGAAATGGTCCATCATAATCCTTTAGATGATGATTGAAATGACAAATCATAGTCCTTGATGAAAATTAGTCTTTATATTGATGAAATAATAAGTAACAAAGTTCATCGAAAGTTGCAAATATAAATGTTATTCTTGCATAAGGATTTTCATGAACTACCAGGTTGGTACATGGATCATACTAAAAATAAAGCAATATAAAACTAACATGCCAGAAGAAAACTAGAGGAATCCAAATCAAGGTTTTATAGCATTTTCCACTGAAAACTTGGGTGGTCCATTAGATCACATGTGCTTGATATTTTTTCTTGGATATTAGATGACTATATTGAAGTGCATTCTAGCTTTAAGTGGTATTGGATGTGTCTTGTCCATTGTAATATTACTTTATTTTAGTTGCATATATGGAGAAGAGGGAACAAACAAAATAGCTTCTTGAGTAGTATTGTAGTTTTATGTTGACATTTAGTGAAATTAATCGTGTAATATATGTGTATCACATTTGCATGATGAAAATGAGATTAAAAAAATTAATCATATATTGGTATAAATTAGAAATAAAATTTATTCATCTATAAAAAATGAGATTTAGTATAATCAATTTATTTCATTCATTACCAAGGACTACTCAAGTATTTGGGCATTTTCACTGACATGAACTAATTAAAATGAACAAATATGAAATGTTGGGTGTTTTTAGTCAAATGCACACAACATCACATATTAGAATGAATGAATGAAATGTAGTGCAAAAATTGGTGTTTTCCTTTTTGAAAAATGTATGTGTCAAAAGTCTGGGCGCTTCCATATCACATATTAATGTGCCAAACATCAAGACATATTTATCAAAAAGGGTTAAAGCTTCTAGATTTTTGGCGCATACATACAATGAGGTGTTATTTTGGGATATATTTGAAAACAACACCATTTTGGTCATTATTTGAAATTAAATGTGTGATTTTAATTCTTTTATCAATAGTCAACGAAGAATAGATTGTAGATATACATAGAAACATTAATCATGTCAGATGTGAGTTTCTTCTAGTAGAGTAGGAGTCGTTGTGAGGTATGGGGTATCTTTGCCCAATAGTTTATATATATATATATATATATATATATATATATATATATATATATATATATATATAAAAACTATTGGGCGAAGATACCCCATACCTCACAACGATTATATATATATATATATATGTGTGTGTGTGTGTATGTTTGACAATGATCCAGTGAGAAATATATTTTGGTGAGAGCATGAGAGACATTTGAATAAATTTGTACAATGATCAAATTTTCATAATCTAACTGTATGGATTAAAAATATACCCTATTAGTTATCTTCCCACAAAATTTCATCATCATAGGACTTGTATTGCACGCACAACAAGCAAATCCTTTTCGACGCTCAATATTGAGTTTTAGGCTGACCGTTGGATGTAAATTGTGTATGTTGTATATATGGACATGTAAAAAGATATTCAATTGTTATGATTTTTTGTGTGAAGGTAAATGTAATGATGTTCTTCCTATCCATAAGGTTGGATATTGAAAATAAGCTACAACTTTATAGTTAATCAAATGCCTCTCATACTCTCATCGTAGAATGTTTCTCACTAGATCGCTACCCTCTCTCTCTCTCTCTATATATATATATATATATATATATATATATAGAGAGAGAGAGAGAGAGAGAGAGAGTCAGGCTAGAATACACTCGAGTGTATCCGGAGCGGAATACACTCAAGTAGTTTTTCATAATGCAATATTGTTTTTGAAAATCTAATCCATTTATCTTCTTAAACATCTCGTGAACAACTCATACGCAAAATTTGAGCACATTTGGATATGTATAGCTCATGTTATGAAGACCACAAAAATTATGCATTTCAAATTAGTTTCGCGCGTCAATTTTGTTTCCTTTGGATGAGTGACTTACACTCATCCAAATGGGCTCAAAATTTGTATGTAGCCTAGTTATAGTATGACGGTAAAGATCAACGGTTTACATTTTGAAAAAAATAGTCTTGATATGCAAATACACTTGAGTGTATCCATGCGATCCGTACACTCAAGTGTATTCTAGCCTGACTATATATATATATATATATATATATATATATATATATATATATATATATATATATATATATATATATATATATATATATATATATATATATATATGATGTATTCTTTACCCATATGGGTAACTTAAATTAGTTATCCGGTGATTTTAGTTACAATCTGAACATTTTGGTTACAATTTTTCCATTCTGGTTAAAAACTTCCACTCATGGTTACAGTTCAGGCAGATATTTTTCTCTCCAGAAATGTCATTTTTACTATTTTTGCATAGCACAATACAAAGTTGACATTGTTTTTATAAAATGAGATTTGTATTACAAATTTGGTTATGTTTTACATTTTGGTGCCTTCCTATTACAAAAGTGGATCCCCATCTCGGGTAAAGAATATATATATATATATATATATATATATATATATATATATATATATATATATATATATATATATATATATATGTGTGTGTGTGTGTGTGTGTGTGTGTGTGTGTGTGTGTGTGTTCTATATATACATACCTATCATATGAGATTATGGTATTCAACTCAAAACCATTTGACAATGAGTGAAGGGACCACACACCTTATGAGCCCAAGGATCATCCTAGAACTCAGAGGTGTGTGACTATTCCAACATCCCCCCTCAAGTGTAGCCACTTTTGTGTGCTTGCACTTGCACTTATTAATATATATATATATATATATATATATATATATATATATATATATATATATATATATATATATATATATGTGTGTGTGTGTGTGTGTGTGTGTGTGTGTGTGTGTGTGTCTATATATATATATATATATATATATATATATATATATATATATATATATATATATATATATATATATATATATATATGTGTGTGTGTGTGTGTGTGTGTGTGTGTGTGTCTATATATATATATATATATATATATATATATATATATATATATATATATATATATATATATATATATATTTATATACATATATATACATATATATATGTATCATATGATATGTGATTTTTTCACTCTAGGTAACATGTGACGGTGGATTCCATACCTAGCATGATTCTTCAATGTTGGTTTAGAGAAAAACTTCAAAAGACTGCTTTGATTTTTGAATCGATGTGTAAACTTAAGGTTTAGACTTCTTTTGACAAAGAGAAATAGTTGTTGGAGATTATTGTTAACTCTATAGTTTACATTACCTATATTTTCATGATGACTTCACCATTCTATGCATGTGCGTCCAATGCTTTTGTTGGTATTATTTTAGATTGAACAGACACTCTCTCATTGCCCTTAAACACAAACCCAAGAAATGAAGAATTCAAGTCAACTCGTGCACAAAGATCCAAGATTCAAGGATAAGAAGAATCCTCTATAACTCTTTGTTGTAAATCATTCTTATTGATTCTATGAATTTTGATTAATCTCAAATATATACTATATTTAATAGGAATGGACAGTTGATGTACTTTGTGATATATAGAAATTCTCAAATAGGAAGTGTCTTTTTTTAGTTTTTCTCTTAGAAAAATCATCCAACCTGACTATGAAGGCATTTCTAAATACAAGCATAATTGGGGTTTTTGTGAGTAAACTCAACTTTATGTGAAATCAATAAAGGTGTAGGCAATGTCTTTAGTTGAGATAGCATGGGAAAACTCACTAGGCTGACCTACCAAGGTGCCACAATAGCTAGTCATTGTGCACGTATTTTAAGAGAAATATGATCAATTGTATTGTGTCTATAGCTTTTTGAGAGTGCACATCTAGTAGTCATATGGGAATAAAAAATAGAAGTAAAGCTATTTGATGTGTGCATAACCCTGTCCCCCAGACTGCTAGAATTTCTCCAATCAAGTCTACTGACTAGTAGTCGCTCTCATCTATAAATAGATATTGAGTGCATCTCACAGTTGCCAATTGGTTGTTATGTTATAATGAAAAAGATTTTGACTCAGAGCCCATGCTCGCTCAAAATGCTTGCTTACCGTAGGTTTAAGTAAATAGGATACATGTAAAATATAGTCTCAATTTGTTATGGCGTGAATCTCTCCTATCTCTTAAAATATCTTTTATCTATAAAGGCTGATTAAAGCTCTTCCTTAGCTGAGAAAGGTGTGAGCTAGATAGATTCATATAAGGAAGGTTGTCTCTTAAGTGAAGTTATTGGCTCCTTGCATAGAGAGCAGGCTTGCTACTCATGATATAAAAAGAGCAGTCTTTTATTATATGATCTTGGTGAGTACCACAAGGCAGTACTCAAGCTTTGAAATTCTAGACATTGAACTCTCTAGGTAGTGAATCTAAAACATTTCAATATGGAACCACTCTAAAGATTTTTCTGTTACCGTGGTTTTCTCAATCTCTGTCATCCTTGTTTTATATACATTTTTAGTTATCTTGTAACGTAATTTGAAGTTCTAAGAAATTTAGTTTTGGTTTTTAATACCCAAACAATCCCCTCTTGATCTTGCAGATCCTATAAGTGGTATTTGAAGAAGGTATTCTTACAATTCAATAATTCTCGAAAAACACTCCGCTTGTACTAGGGTTGTAGCTTTTTGAGAGTGCACAATTAGCCACTAGAAGGGGCTAAAAGTGTAAAAACATATATGTTAGGTTTCCATCAAACCCTCTTAAAATGACTAGAATTCCTCTCCATCAAGTTTAATTGTTAATAGGTAGCCTCAATTATAAATAGGAGTGACTTGATAGCACCTCAAGGTTTCCAAACCCACACCCACAGCAAACAAAGAAAAAATATGAAGACTAGCATCCGTAGGAGTCTATGTGAACAAATGTATACTCATTCTACCATTTATAATGCCTAGCATCAACATGGAAGTGGGCTATGCAAGACGAAAAGGACTATAAAAAAGGAAAGACGATACAACACCCAACACAAAAAAGAAAAAGAGCGCTGAAGACCAGCATTGGTAGGAGTTGGCACACCGGTGTGGGAAACAATAAAGAAAGTTGCGCAGCTGTTATCTGTTTCTCTGCCGTGTATACTGTACCAAAGATAGAAATTGGGAAAAAGACCCAAGACCTGAGCTACAGACAGAGCAAACCACTACTGTTGAAATCAGAACGGCTTGCACGTTCTCCATCCTTTCTCTTATTTATTTTCTAAGGTTGCCGTTGGCAGTTAGGAATGGCCGAAATTTTAAAGAAAACCTCTGGCGCTTGCAGGTCATCTGAAAGTCCGAAGGCAAAATGGAGAAAAGAATGTTTACATATACCTGCAAACTCAGTCGCCCGCACGCATACCATGGATAAGGTCAGATCAGACAAATGAGCGTCACCAGTCACTACCAAATAATCAAAAGGGAGCAATGTAGAGCAAGTCATATATCTCGCGCAGGGTTGTGTTGGGTTTCTTCTGGTAGAAACCGGCACCGCCGCGCTGAGCTGGCTGTCTATCTACCTAAAAACGGAAGAAACGCGTTATACCCGCAACACATTCGTATCACATCCAATCCCTTGCACTCCAGGCAACAAGAGATGGTAGATTGATTCCAAACCCAGCCAAACTCCTAAAAGATGTAATGATGTATGTATCCGGATTGCTGAAAGTGGTTTCGAGTGCTACTATTTACAGATTTTGGAAAAAAGAAAAGAATAATAACAATAAGCTGTACAATTGGCGAAGAAGAGTAAAAATGGGCGTGGGGGGTGCTGTCATTATTCAAGAATACGCAACCCAAACGCAGGTCCCAGGGCCGTTCTTCGGCTCCGGATTATGGCCGCCCTGCTCATGCCGAGGACCCCTGTCGAAGTCCCCAAATCCCAGAACGCCCAGATCGTACAGCTCCTTGAACACCTCATCAGCTGCTTCAATGGGGCAGCTAAAGTCCTTGGTTTCAGATACCCCTCCTTTCCAGAAATCACCTGTGTCGCCGTTGTTGATAGGATCACCCCACCGCCACCGCTGCAGTGAATCATCCCTGACCATCTTGCATCGGTTCACCACTCGCATCCTCTTCTTCTTACTGTTCTTCCTCTTCAGGAAACAGCTGCTGCATCGGCTCCTCTTGAGCAGCACGACGGCCCTGACGGCCTTCCTGGCCAGCTTCTGCGGGAGGCGGATGAAGATGACGGCTAGGACCTGGATGATCAGGCAAGGGCAGCAGGTGCAGATGACAATGCAGTCCGCCGCTAGCATGTTGGGGTCCTCCATCTTCTTCCCCATTGCAGGAAATGAACAAGGGGCAGGAGGTTAAGTGGGTGGAAGAGAAGGAGCTTAACGGGGCGGGAAGAGATCGAAGGAGAAGGAGGCGAGGGAAGAAGAAGAAGAAGAAGACGAATGCGGGCATTGCTTAGGGACAAACACCAGAGTTCAGGGGGAGAAAGCTTTGTGCTTGGGTTTGGGTTTGGGTTTGAGTGGGGGAAGAGAGAGAGGGGGGAGCAAGGAGGAGTACTATGAGGGAGATTTTAATCTTTACGCACACCAACCTATGTGGCCCTCTCCTGACGCCGGCATCTCGGAATCCCTCTCCCCGCAGGCAAAGCGCGTCTCTCCCAAGGCTTTGCTCGCTCTTCCCCGGGGTGACTTTGGGGGAATGCGGAAGCCAAGGGAGAGAGAGACTGAAAACAATTAGACTAATAAAAGAGACATGCGGGTGGGCAAGGCAGTCGTCCCGAGATCTTAGCTGACCAAAACTAGAATGAGGAGTCTTTTATGAGATCTTAGCTGACCAAAACTAGAATGAGGAGTCTTTTATGCACTACAGTGCGTCATGCTGGAAACCATTTCGAAATGAGTGGGAAAGCGGAAGACAGAGTGGGAAAACAACTCGCGCAATAAACCGAAAGTTGCAGCTTGCAAGCAAGGATAAATGGAGAAGCAGCGGCATTGGTTTGGAAATAAGTTATCATAATATGCGCGTACATACACGTATACGACCGGTGTGTCACAACTAGCCTCCAAAAACTAGAACTCGACTTTCTTTATTGTTTCTTTTTTGTTGGCTAGTTAGTTTATTTTATTGAAAACATACACATATATTATTACAATTATAATCTTTTTTTTGACATACGTAAAGCTTAAATGTTTTCACATATAAACATAGCCAATTAGGCTTAAGAGTGGTAAAGGAAACATGAGTGAGGAAAAGCAAAGAGAGTTTTGTGATTGCATCTAACACAATGTTTAGATTGCGTGGTATGTGGTTTAAGGCCACAATATGTGTGCCTCCCCTAATACTGGAAAATTTTCTCCAAATAGGTTGGAGTTTCCCAAAGGGTGGACTGTTGTTGAAAAGGATCTCAATAGCTCTTTGTGCATCATATAAGATCATAATGTGTCTTCATCATTGGGCTTTACACATGATAGTAGTTTGAATAATATCTTGGATCTCGACATCAAGTGTCGCATGCAACAAAAAAGGCAGCCCAAAGCCTATGATGCAGGCACAAGCTGCATCGATAATATGGATACCCAATCTTGCACGCCTAATGGAAGGCGGGAAAGTTGTACAAGTGAGCGGTAATTGATCTGAAGAATGCTCGGGTAGGGAAAGGTGGAAAGCAACATATACTATTGTTTGACAGTGAAGCAATGGTTCTTGTATGCTTTGTGATGAAAGCAGCACAAGGCACAATCGTCACTTTCCTCCCTGAGTGTATCAAGTCATTGCACACTTTCTAGATATAGCGGCAAGCTATGTGAAAAAGAGTGCAAGTCAATACACCACTAGGGGAAGAAGATACATTATATCCATTCATCTTTGTCTAAAGTGAAGAAGAGAGGATCACCTACAACCCGATGCCACATGGACTGGATGATAGAACAATCTTGTAGACTGTGCAGTAGGGAATTGGGGCACTGTTACATGCCAGACATGTTTTGTCTACCTAAATCTTTCTTAACAACTTGTCTGCGTTGTTGACAAGTGTTTTATGCTAGAGTAACCAAACAAATGAGTTCATCATATTGCTCGTGAGGCCAATCCCAAATGTCCACCCCAACCAGAGGGACAAGGGGGAATAAAGGATATGCAACTCCATGCTTTAGAAAGAAGAAAAGTAGTGATGAATCTTCTATCACACTCTTTATTGTCGAGGACCATGGACTGGATAGTCAGGTCACCTAAATCAGGCAGGATCTAAAAACAAGGATCAAGGGCATAGACCTTCATACCACATATCCATCTATCATGACATACATCAGTTGAAGACCCAGATTGAATCATTTTGGAGCTTCTAATCATGATAGATAACATGTTCTGTTGGATGAAGGACTAAACCGACAAGCACGATATGTTTCTCACTCGATCTTCTCATGTATATTTTACACTCACAACCCACACCCACAATAGCTTGGGTTGATTGAGGAAACCCCAAATATTCTTCAGCATCAGAGCATGATTTTGGTCATGGGCATCCTTAATACCCGCGGCCCTCCTACCTTATTTAAAGTTACTCTCTTCCAAGAGACCAGTGATGGCTATTTTTTATCTCACCTAATGACCATATGAAGTTTTTGACATACTTATTGATGACATCATATAAATTAGGATATATTCGGGACATTTTCATGGCATATGTTGGGATAACTTAAAGAGTTGTTTTGCAAGAGCAGTATTGTAACACTCGGGCTCATCGCCCAAGGCTCTAGTAGAGTTTTAAAAATGATGACTTGCCCCACAGACCACTACTAGCTTTAACTACATGCTTTGTCCTCAGTCATGTGCAAGTCGGGATAAACTTCTCGACTAGTTACCCATCCTAGTACTATTGTGGACTGAGCATACTTAACCACAAAGTTCTTTAGTGATGGGCTCCCTAAAAAGGAGGTGAACCTTGGTGATATGGATAGTCCAATCATTCATTTTAAGATTGTTTTATCTGAGGTCTCAAATCTTTGGATGTTACAATCTCCCCCACTTAGACTCTTGACGTCCTTGTCAAGGCTCAACAATAAGGCCTCATAATCATTTCCCATTTCAGTGGAGACCCACAATGACCCATGTGAACCGAACTCCCGATCACAAAATACTAGCGTAAGGGTGGGTACATCACGATGGACAACCCTTTCCAACATGCATGGAACGCATGACTCAAGACCGGCATGCCACGTGCCCACGTGGGCCCCACCTACTGGAGGGGTTGTGGCTTTGATAGAATTTATAACATCCGGGGCCACTACTCAAGGGTCTAGTAGAGTTTTATGAATGATGATTGGCCCCACATACCACCACAAGCCTTAATTGTGTGCTTTGTCCTCACTCACGTGCAAGCCAGGATAAACTTCCTGACTAGTCACCCATCCAGTACTACTATGGGATAAGCACACTTAACCATAGAGTTCTTTAGTGATGAATTCCCTGAAAAGGAGGTGCACCTTGGTGATATGGGTAGTCCAATCATTTCTTTTAAGATCATTTTGTCTGAGGCCTCAAATCTTGGGATGTTATAGGTACAACCTGCTAGGAACAATTGTCAGGAAGTCTAGTTATTCATGCATTCTTACAGGTTTATGACATGCTAGAATGTGTTTCCTTATTTAGTTGATGATGGAGGTTGAGCATTTCTCCGAAGGACACACACTAATTAATGGAATAGTGACTAGATGCAACCAAAGGAAACACACACAGATCTTTCAAATTTATAATGGACCTAGTCTGACACACTCACTTAAACTAATCACATGTTACCCGTAAGTGCACGAGGTCGTGCTATAGTATAGGAAAATGGAAAGAGAAGGTTTGATCCATAGGGAGAGGGGGCACTAGAGCTAGGTTAGTGTAACTATGTTGCTAAAGTGGAGTGTAGGGTTTTTAGGATTTGTTGGTGGGTTTGATTGATTACTCTAATATTGCAAGCAATTAAAGACAAGGAAGTAAACTAGACTATAAGAAACCCTAAGTTACCCTAAACAAGTTGAGTCTAATTATAAAGTCAAGACAACTAACTAAGGAAGAGCAAGGAGCTACAACTAAGCTACACTAGACTAGCAATGCAAGTTAACACCTAAGAGACAAGTTAAGCACTAAAGCAATTAATGACTTAGATTATCACTAACTAGCAAGATTAACACTAGCAAGCTCAAAAGAGCACTAAAAGCAAGACCTAACTATCAAGAACTAAGCAATTGCATAAGAGGCAATATAGGCAATTAACTAAACTAGCATTAGCAAGCTAAGAGAAGAAGATGGGTTTCAAGCAATATTAATGAGAGGTGGGCCATTTGGGAAATGATACTAAGATTTTAGTTGGGGGTTAACATAGCATGAAATTCTCATGTCTTCTGTTACGACCCATATCAGGGTTAGTCAATAAATACCTCGAATTAGGTGAAACACCTCAATTAGTGTTGAGTATCAAATTAAATATCATGGATAATCAAATAATTAAATATGTGAATCAATAGTTGAGTTTGAGTCATCAGAGGTAATTAATGATAATAGCAACGTTGATCATTAAGTTAATTAAGTTGAATTAAGTACACAGATGTGATTAGTGCTTTGATCAAGTGTTACTAGTTGATTAGCATGTTTTATTGCTTTGAGGTTATAGAGAATTCAGTGCTTGAAAGTTTGCAATAGAAATTACTCGAATTGGAGATTCGAGGCAAACGTTATGAAGATTTCAAGAGTTTTGGACCTGGCTGCAATTTTCCCAATAATTGATTTTTTTTCTTCTTTCTTTTAGAGGGTCGGCTACCCCCTCTTCTCTCTTATCTTTCTCGATAGAACAGGAAACGAGAGCGGCGCCCAACGCTTGAGCAACAGCGGAAGGTGAGGGATCGCATGGGCAATTTGAGCGCCCATAGCTCAGATCCAGCAGCGACGCCACTTTCTCCACCCTTCCTTCTCCTTCTTCTTCCTTTTCTTTCCTTCTATTTCCTCCGCCCTAGCGGCGCCCCTACCGCGCCCGACCTGCACCTTTACCTGCTGCTCGGCGCTCCAGCCAGTAGTGGCAGCAGCACGCGGCCAGCAGATAAAGGAAGGATAGGGATGGCTCCGCATCACCCTCAAGCATCCACAACGACGCCACTAACCTCCTCTTCACCCTAGCTTCACCTACTGCGCCCCAAATCTGCTGGGCAGTGCCCCACCTTGCCCAAGCAGCAGTTGCTACATTTTTGGTCGATTAGCCACCTTGGGTGCGAGGAAGCATCAAGGAACGATGCCTTGAACCCGTCCTTGAGGTCCTAGTAGCAATCCGCCGCCATCAAGCCCTCGAGCAGCACCCAGCAAAGGTCCTTCCAACCTGTGCGTGTGTGAGGAAGCTGCTATTTGCAGCAGGCTAAATCACAGGGTTGAACCAAGGAGGAAGATGACCCAGCGGCGCCATCGAGCTCGGCCGTGAGGTCTAATAAGGATCCTGCAGCTTCCAGCCACATTCAGGCACCCAACCGAGCCTCCCCTTCAACCTGAGTAAATCTAAGGAAGAAGACCTGCTGACGCCGCAATATTGGGGACGGATTTTTGGTTGAAATTCAGCCACTTCGACCCACTGTGAGTAGCGTTTCATTCATCTATCACCATTTAACTCGATAAAACGGGTGATTTTAGTTCGATCCGGTTTGACGTAGTTTTCAACGTATACTCAGGTGTCGGGCAGTGTCGGTACCGTTAAATTACCAAATCACGCGCTTTAATTATTAACGCTTGTACATCGATAATTAGCAATTGCTGTGTGTGAATTAGAATAGTATAACCACACGATCAATCGAAACTAAATTACTTGATTAAATGGTGAAATAGTAGCACACGACCAGAAACTGGACAGTTTGGGCATAAACTCAGGTTGTATGATTTTTTAATAAATTAATTGAGCACGATTTCAAAGTTGATATGAATAAATAAAAATATGCAATAAAACCCTAATTGCATATATCTTTTGACGTTAATATGTGTAAATTGATATTTACATGAAATGGCACATTTCTCTGAATTATTACCAGAAATTCTCAAGTATTGTTATTAAATTGTGTTGTGATAGGTAATTAACTTTTAATCGAGTTAAGTGATGCACAAACCAGGATTAGGGTTAATGTGCACGTTTTTCGAGAATTTTAGAGAATTTACAAATGTTGAGTATGATTCTCGTATGTGAAGTAAATTTATTTAATTCGTGCAATAAGATGTTCAATTGCTTAAATTCGCTATGTATTTGCCAGATTGAAATAAGTTGGGTTATTTATGCATTTCTAATTTGTCTGAATGCATGGTATGAGAATTTCTCAGAAATTACAATGATTTGAAATATATTGCTCTGACAGTTTTAGAATGACAGTGTATTGTGAATTGATCTGAAATCAGTAAATGTGATATTCCTGTTTAAATGGTTATATGTTAAATCAGTTAATAGACCTAGGTGCCCTAACACCGTAGAACCCCTAAGAGGTATCTGCAACTTAGGGGTGAAACTCGTGTTGCAACATCATCCGTGCTTGTGTCACGGACAAACGAGGAAAGAGAGGTAGTGTCTAATAACAATCGTGCGTGTGTCACGATGGCACTGGGAAAAAGAAAACTTGGTTATCTAACACCATTCGTGCTTGTGTCACGAAGGTAACCCTGTGAGACTCTCCGCCTGTGTGCTCAGGTTAGAGGAGGAGTCTAGAGTACTAGAATACTGCAGAGAGGCCCTTGAGCGCCTAGGACCTGCGGTGAGGCCCTTGAGCGCCTGAGAGTACAGTGAGGCCCTTGAGTGCCTGAGGCCCTTGAGTGCCTGAGAGTCCTGTGCAGACCAGGATAGCAGTCAGACTTAGCATTTCCCGGGTGTGTCGCTAAGTCTTGTACGGTGGGACCGTAGCATGAACTTGCTGCGGATCTTTATATGCAGAGTACACTGCATATATTTAGGGCATAATAATAATGAAATGAATAAATAATCATGTAGGTTCACAGTAAATTTATATAACTGTTTATTTACCTGAAATACCTGTTGATGATTTAAATGTGATTATTATCTGTATATTTGTTATGTTATTAGAACTGCCTTGCTTAGTTCTGCATTTATGTTTAATTCCAATTTATAAACCTGATGAGTTGTTTAGTGATAGCTAAGTGAAATGCTATTCACTGAGCGAGTAGGCTCATACCTCTACTCAAAACATTTTCAGGTCAACATCAGCATCAGGAGTTGGAAGGATCGTTTCATCCTAACGCCTAGTTGATAGAAGGTTTGTCGTTAGTCTAGTTAGAGGTCTCTTAGTCCTTTTCCCTCGATCTTTGGGACAAAGTGTGAGTGAGAGAGTGAATGTGTATAAAGATGTAAATTAACTGTTATGTTTTATTTTATGTCAAACAATGTAATATGCTGTAGACTCTGTTATATTGCTAGTCAGATAATAAAGATGCTTCCGCAGTTTATTTAGTTTCATTTTACAGTATAAACCAGATTATCCTATTAATGTCTTTAAAATGTTATAAAAGTGAAGAGTGGTTTGCTTATGTGTAAATCCCATCCTATCGTGTCTTAATCTCGTGGTTTGTGATTAATGTGAGATTGGGGCGTGACAATTCTTGGTATCAGAGCTTTGGTTTGAGTACATAGTTACTCAAGGTCAGGGGACAATAAGAGACCAATAGGATTAAGGTTTAGGTGTCTTTCTTCTATCTGTAATTTTCTAACAGGAAGTGTTCTGTTATACTATTGCAAATAGCAGGAAGAGGATGTGGTCACGAGAATCAAGTAATGAGCTTAAGTTGAGTCATTAAGAATCATTAAGGTCAAAAGATAAAGTTATAAGTAAGACGAATAATAAATGATGAGTTTTAGCTCTGGAAGGTCTGAGTGTTTAGATACCCTGGCCAGGTGTCTGAATACTTAGATTGACCAGTATCAAGCTACTCTGTTTGTTCTTCTCTGGATGCCCTGGCCAGGTATGCAGAGGAAGGATAGGCTAGAGAGAAAACCCTAGAAATCTTAGGGTTAAGAGATCAGAAATTAATAAAGGTATAAGAGATTACATATAAGATGTGATTCAACTCTTGTCTATTATTGTTTATCTGATTTAAAGATCACTAGAAATGCTTTTATATGCATGGAATGAAATTTCCAGTTTGTAAAGTAAACATGATTCTTTTATATTGTTGTGTCATGAAGTGAATTGTTTAATGTTTGTTTCCTTTGTATTAATGT
This sequence comes from Alisma plantago-aquatica, assembly GCA_963693085.1. Taxonomy (NCBI): domain Eukaryota; kingdom Viridiplantae; phylum Streptophyta; class Magnoliopsida; order Alismatales; family Alismataceae; genus Alisma; species Alisma plantago-aquatica. The sequence continues at coordinate 137,938,498 of OY856409.1, forward strand.
AGACCCGAAACTGTGTTTAAATGAGGTTGCCCTGAGTGGATATTCTTTCCACATGTTTAAGGTTAATAGGGGTTGATTAATCTCGAGTAGCTCTTGGCTTCAGGACTACAGGTTCGGCCTGGTCCGGCTGGCAGGATGCGTTACTGGGATCTAATGACTCCTATTAACAAGTAAAATAAGAAAAGAAGTCTAAATGTTCTTTAATCTTGAGAATTAGGGCTTGAGAAGCATAGACCCTAATCGGCCCAAAACAGGGTTTTGATGATACATAAATACAAATTTGACAAGTAAAGTGTTTTAGTAAATGATTTTTAGTATCTTATGTGTAACTCTAATTTGGCTAAGATTGGGATATGATTTGGATATATAAAATGTGAACAACATTGGAAGATATCAGAATTTTTGAAGAATGTTCTGACCTGTTCATCGGCTGAGTTTCAAACTCGACCGATCACATTTTCAGATTTATATAGCAGTGTGGTAATTGAATTTTTATCTTTTTATTGGTATATCCAATTGATCTCAAATTTTAACTATGTTTGAAAATCACAAATTTTAGACACTATTAATTTGGCATAATTTTTGGATGACTTTTGATCTCTACAGTAAGGTGTCGGTCGAATTGCAACTCGACCGAATCTGCTGCAGACTGCTATATAGCAGTGCACTGTTCGATTTTTAATTAATTATTGGTAACTTGAAATGACCGGAAATTTTTACTGGAGGTCTAAAACTTTATTAGGCACAACATATAAATTTTTCATAATTTTTGGAGCTTCTGTTAGCAGTTTAATAAACGAATTACAGAAACTATTATGAAAACTGAATTTTCAGCTAATGTAATTAAAGTTGAGTGCTGGGTTAATATGTTATTGACCCAAGCAACTCAATTTGATTTATATAATCGACCACAAACACACAATAATGCTATGATATTGATATAGACCAAAACCCTAGGATGATTAGGGTTGAAGTAGTTTAAAGGATATCATTAGTAATGTAACCTTGTATACCAGTATCTTTGTTAAATAAGACCTTGAGATTTGTGCTATGAAAAGTAAACTGGCTTTGATAGTGACCTAGAGTTTTAAGGTAGTTAATCTGAACAGTACATGAACAACATGAAATGACTTAGAGAAAAGAGTAAAACATAAAACTGAAATGTAACTATAAGAAGGTAGCATGGAAATCGGAGTATTACCCGAGATATGATCTGAAGATAGTTAATGTAGTTCATGTTTTTAAGGCATGGTGTCATTATCTTTATGATGTGACAATAGATTACCACCATGGTAAAGAGAATGTGGTGAATGATGTTTTCAGCAGAAAGTCAAGTTCAACAGCTAAATGCATTCTCTATGACAGGTTTCAATAGAGACCTGTTAGTAGAAATGTGAGAGTTGGACTTAGACTTAGGGGTAATAACATAGAATGATTTGATTGTATAGATGTAAGTTAAGCTTATTTCTTATGACCAGATCAAGGAACTACTATGGGGTGATAGTGAGTTAAGCCAGACCATGCATGACCTGATAGGAGGAAAAGAGACTAGAGTTTAAGTTTTTAGATGATAAGATGTTGTTTTAGCATGACATATTGTGTGTACCTCGAGATAGAGTAAAATTCTTTTAAGGGGAAAAGGCCGAAAGAAAAGATTCTTATGGAAGTGTATGTATTGATGTATGCTATGCTAGCAGGAAACACTAAGATGTATATGAATCTCAAATAGTTGAAACAAGTGGTCAGATATGCGGAAGGATGTAACTAAGTATGTGGTTAAAAGTAATGTATACCAGTAGATTAAGGCTGAACCCTAGAAATCTATAACTACCTTGTAATCTTTTTTCTATGCCTGAATAGGAATGGGAATTTATCACAATGGATTTTGTGGTAAGATTACCCAGGACACCTAGAGACAGTGATTTGATATGAATGATTGTGGATAGACTAATTTAGTCTGCTCACTTTCTTCATATTAAGTCGACCTGTGATGTCTCGAGACTTGACTAAGATATACAGGGATAAAATAATTAAGTTACCTGGTAATCCAGTTTCAATTATATCATATTGAGTTTAAAAATACACAACTGATAATGGTACAGTTTGAGTATGAACCCAGAAAACACAGATTTGGTAAATCATTAGATGCATGATTTCAAGCTAGCAAGATAGCATTAAAATATGTAAATAAACCTAGTTGCATGCTTCCTGTTATGGTAATGTGTATGACTTAACATTTGTATGAATTGGCGCATTTCTCTGAGATATTATCAGAAATTCTCAAGTACTATTAAATATTTGTGACATGATACGTAAATAACTTTTAATAGAGTTATGTGGTGCATAAACCAGGAATTTGATTAATATGCACGTACTTCGAGAAATTTCAGATAATTGATAAATATTACAGATGATTTCTTATAAGAGAAGTAAATTACACTTATTGGTGTAATAAGATGTTCAATTACATGAAATTCAGTATGTATGCGCCAAAATTGATTGAGTTTGAAATATTTATGAATTTTTAATCTGTCTGCATGCATGATATAAACATTACTCAGTAATTACAATGATTTGAAATACACTGCGTTTCCAGTTCTAGGATGATACCGTATTGTGATTTGAATTGAAATCAAACAGATGAGATAATGGAAACCCTAAGAGTAGGGTGTTGCCATGTGATTACTGAATGAGATAACCCTAAGAGTAGGGTGTTGGCATGTGATGAATGAACAAGGCAAATGAAACCCTAAGGATAGGGTGTACGATGAATTAAGTATCTTGATATCAATTTTTATTATAAGATGTGATGATGTTTAACAATTAAATTGCATGATTTATTTTAGTACCAAATTGACATGCATTCTGTTTATTTAAGAATTTTAGTTTGTCTCCATGAAGAGTATAATAATTTCTCGGTAATTACCATAAATTAAGATACTGTTGTAACAGTTCTAGAAAGACAATGTATTACGGTTTGATCTGGAATCAGATCGGATAGGTCCTATGTTGAGGGACCAATACAGATAGTTGATCAGTGGATCAAGAAACTCAAGAATCGTGATATACCATTAGTGAGAGTTCTGTGGAGAAATCTTAACCTAGAAAAAGCTATGTGGGAACACAAGTCAGAGATGAGTAACAAGTTACCTTTCTCTTTTAGGAATTTCGGGACGAAATTCTTATAAGGGAGGGAGATTGTTACGACCCATATCAGGGTTAGTCAATAACTACCTCGAATTAGGTGAAACACCTCAATTAGTGTTGAGTATCAAATTAAATATCATGGATAATCAAATAATTAAATATGTGAATCAATAGTTGAGTTTGAGTCATCAGAGGTAATTAATGATAATAGCAACGTTGATCATTAAGTTAATTAAGTTGAATTAAGTACACAGATGTGATTAGTGCTTTGATCAAGTGTTACTAGTTGATTAGCATGTTTTATTGCTTCGAGGTTATAGAGAATTCAGTGCTTGAAAGTTTGCAATAGAAATTACTCGAATTGGAGATTCGAGGCAAACGTTATGAAGATTTCAAGAGTTTTGGACCTGGCTGCAATTTTCCCAATAATTGATTTTTTCTTGTTCTTTCTTTTAGAGGGTCGGCTACCCCCTCTTCTCTCTTATCTTTCCCGATAGAACAGGAAATGAGAGCGGCGCCCAACGCTTGAGCAACATCGGAAGGTGAGGGATCGCATGGGCAATTTGAGCGCCCATAGCTCAGATCCAGCAGCGACGCCACTTTCTCCACCCTTCCTTCTCCTTCTTCTTCCTTTTCTTTCCTTCTATTTCCTCCGCCCTAGCGGCGCCCCTGCCGCGCCCGACCTGCACCTTTACCTGCTGCTCGGCGCTCCAGCCAGTAGTGGCAGCAGCACGCGACCAGCAGATAAAGGAAGGATAGGGATGGCTCCGCATCACCCTCAAGCATCCACAACGACGCCACTAACCTCCTCTTCACCCTAGCTTCACCTACTGCGCCCCAAATCTGCTGGGCAGTGCCCCACCTTGCCCAAGCAGCAGTTGCTGCGTTTTTGGCCGATTAGCCACCTTGGGTGCGAGGAAGCATCAAGGAACGATGCCTTGAACCCGTCCTTGAGGTCCTAGCAGCAATCCGCCGCCATCAAGCCCTCGAGCAGCACCCAGCAAAGGTCCTTCCAACCTGTGCGTGTGTGAGGAAGTTGCTATTTGCAGCAGGCTAAATCACAGGGTTGAACCAAGGAGGAAGATGACCCAGCGGCGCCATCGAGCTCGGCCGTGAGGTCTAATAAGGATCCTGCAGCTTCCAGCCACATTCAGGCACCCAACCGAGCCTCCCCTTCAACCTGAGTAAATCTAAGGAAGAAGACCTGCTGACGCCGCAATACTGGGGACGGATTTTTGGTTGAAATTCAGCCACTTCGACCCACTGTGAGTAGCGTTTCATTCATCTATCACCATTTAACTCGATAAAACGGGTGATTTTAGTTCGATCCGGTTTGACGCAGTTTTCAACGTATACTCAGGTGTCGGGCAGTGTCGGTACCGTTAAATTACCAAATCACGCGCTTTAATTATTAACGCTTGTACATCGATAATTAGCAATTGCTGTGTGTGAATTAGAATAGTATAACCACACGATCAATCGAAACTAAATTACTTGATTAAATGGTGAAATAGTAGCACACGACCAGAAACTGGACAGTTTGGGCATAAACTTAGGTTGTATGATTTTTTAATAAATTAATTGAGCACGATTTCAAAGTTGATATGAATAAATAAAAATATGCAATAAAACCCTAATTGCATATATCTTTTGACGTTAATATGTGTAAATTGATATTTACATGAAATGGCACATTTCTCTGAATTATTACCAGAAATTCTCAAGTATTGTTATTAAATTGTGTTGTGATAGGTAATTAACTTTTAATCGAGTTAAGTGATGCACAAACCAGGATTAGGGTTAATGTGCACGTTTTTCGAGAATTTTAGAGAATTGACAAATGTTGAGTATGATTCTCGTATGTGAAGTAAATTTATTTAATTCATGCAATAAGATGTTCAATTGCTTAAATTCGCTATGTATATGCCAGATTGAAATAAGTTGGGTTATTTATGCATTTCTAATTTGTCTGAATGCATGGTATGAGAATTTCTCAGAAATTACAATGATTTGAAATATATTGCTCTGACAGTTTTAGAATGACAGTGTATTGTGAATTGATCTGAAATCAGTAAATGTGATATTCCTGTTTAAATGGTTATATGTTAAATCAGTTAATAGACCTAGGTGCCCTAACACCGTAGAACCCCTAAGAGGTATCTGCAACTTAGGGGTGAAACTCGTGTTGCAACATCATCCGTGCTTGTGTCACGGACAAACGAGGAAAGAGAGGCAGTGTCTAATAACAATCGTGCGTGTGTCACGATGGCACTGGGAAAAAGAAAACTTGGTTATCTAACACCATTCGTGCTTGTGTCACGAAGGTAACCCTCTGAGACTCTCCGCCTGTGTGCTCAGGTTAGAGGAGGAGTCTAGAGTACTAGAATACTGCAGAGAGGCCCCTGAGTGCCTAGGACCTGCGGTGAGGCCCTTGAGCGCCTGAGAGTACAGTGAGGCCCTTGAGTGCCTGAGGCCCTTGAGTGCCTGAGGCCCTTGAGTGCCTGAGAGTCCTGTGCAGACCAGGATAGCAGTCAGACTTAGCATTTCCCGGGTGTGTCGCTAAGTCTTGTATGGTGGGACCGTAGCATGAACTTGCTGCGGATCTTTATATGCAGAGTACACTGCATATATTTAGGGCATAATAATAATGAAATGAATAAATAATCATGTAGGTTCACAGTAAATTTATATAACTGTTTATTTAACTGAAATACCTGTTGATGATTTAAATGTGATTATTATCTGTATATTTTTTATGTTATTAGAACTGCCTTGCTTAGTTCTGCATTTATGTTTAATTCCAATTTATAAACCTGATGAGTTGTTTAGTGATAGCTAAGTGAAATGCTATTCACTGAGTGAGTAGGCTCATACCTCTACTCAAAACATTTTCAGGTCAACATCAGCATCAGGAGTTGGAAGGATCGTTTCATCCTAACGCCTAGTTGATAGAAGGTTTGTCGTTAGTCTAGTTAGAGGTCTCTTAGTCCTTTCCCCTCGATCTTTGGGACAAAGTGTGAGTGAGAGAGTGAATGTGTATAAAGATGTAAATTAACTGTTATGTTTTATTTTATGTCAAACAATGTAATATGCTGTAGACTCTGTTATATTGCTAGTCAGATAATAAATATGCTTCCGCAGTTTATTTAGTTTCATTTTACAGCATAAACCAGATTATCCTATTAATGTCTTTAAAATGTTATAAAAGTGAAGAGTGGTATGCTTATGTGTAAATCCCATCCTGTCGCGTCTTAATCTCGTGGTTTGTGATTAATGTGAGATTGGGGCGTGACATCTTCAATCTAGATTATCAAACCAAACAACAAAGCAAGTGCTATTGGAATCTACCCTAAGCTATTAGTTGGGAAACTAGGGCTAGGTTTGATTCTAATAGGACTTGACAAGTCTAGGTTTCTAGGGTAAGTGGTATTAGGGAAATTGAGAGCCAAGGGTAGGAATGGAGGTAGAGATGAGGGATTTTCACCCCATGTTGCTCCCCATCTAGCCTTTAGAAAACTCTAGGCAATTACACTAATCACTCTTACACTAGCTACTTAGATCTCACACCTATTTGTAAGAGAGAGGATATGTATGTAAGAATATAGGGTGCTAGCTAGGGATCCACTAATGGGACCTAGGAGCTATTCCTAAGATAGCCACATACAATCCATTTTCCCCTAGAAACTAGGTGTTTTCAAGCATCATACAATAAGCAATCCATGTTTCAAAGCATAAATCACAAGCAAGATAATGGGAAATGAGATAGAAGTAAGAGACAATCATAATAGAATGGAAATATATTCAATACAAGTTATTTTCCCCCAACATGGTATCAAAGTAAAATTTTAGCCCCAAACATCCCACCACAAGGGGCTTAGCTAGACATGATCAAGGAAAAGATCAAAAAGGAAGGAAGAATGAGGTAGAAGGACATGGAGCTCATGGAAGATTCTTCTCCTTCACCTCCTAGCTTTTGTAGAATGCCCTCCCTCCTCCAAGGTGGGTGAATGCATGGGAATATAGGGGATTGTGGTAGAAAACCCTAGAAAACTAGGGTTTTGGTGGAAATGAGGTGTGGTGATGGGAGAAAGTAGGTGGAGGTCTTGAATGGAAGGAAGGGTGGTAATGAATGCTAGGAATAGATAAAGGGAGGCTACCTTCATGCCCCATTCACCACCCATGTATATATAGGTGGTGGGGAGGCACTAGACCAAGTGGGGGGTGCAGTGCAAAACTGGGTAGATTTTCAAGTAGCATGGCCATGTTGGGCAACACAGCCATGGTGGTGTGTGTGTAGAATGGTCATGGTGGTTGGGAATAGACATGGTGGGAAATGGAATGAACATGGGAATTCTGGGTTTTTTAGACTGGTAGCACGACCATTCTAGCTAGCTCAGTCATGCTAGTATTTTCTAGCATGGCCGTTTTGGCTAGAATGGTCGTTCTGGCCAACTGCGTGATTTTTTTAAGGTTCTGCTGCTTGGGGCTTGTCCCAGAATGTCAATTCCATGGTAGAATGGCCGTTCTGGGGTCCTTTCCCTTTATTTGGGTCTTGAACTTTGTCATTCATGGAGTTTATTGCTTAAATACATTCTTTGATCACTTGGGGTAGGTTGGGAGTGGTTTTCACCTCATTTTGGGCTCCTCCAAGCCTAGGTAAATCCTGGATTCAACCTTCCTCTTTCCCTTCCATCAAGTAGTGGTCAAAGTACATACAAACATGCAAAACCATCCATAGGTGCATTTGATATAAAATCACATATTAGGGGAATTAACTTGCATTTGAGCATGTTTATACGTGATTAATATGCAAAAAGACACAAGATGGAGCCCTAAAATAGGGTTGCATCACCACCCCAAACTAAAACATACTTGTCCTCAAGTATGCTCCAACTTAATCTCTCTTTCAATTCACTCCAGGAGTTCATGGGTAATGCAATCATTGTGATTTTTATTGGCTAAAATGAGTTCACATGAGGAATTAGTCATGCTATCCATTACTCTCTATTCATTTTTAGTTTTCAAATGTGAATCAATCACAAAGAACAAGAACTTAGAATACGGGACACCATTCACATATGCCAGTGATGCAATTTTCATAATGCTCTGGGTAAACCGTATCATGCATGAAATACATTCAAAAGGTCAAAATTATTGTTTCACTTACTAGAGATACCTCATACACTTCATTTCACTACTCTTGACCCACTTGGATTGTGTAGGGGGGTGAGGGCTAGAGTTGATTTACCCTAGCCCTACTAGGCATAAAAAGAGAAGAAAGGATTATGAAAGAGAGTGCAGTTCTATTACACTCGTCTTTTTTTTATTTAGATGCTCCTAAATAGGAGCATCCTTTATTTTCTTTTTGCTTTTTCTTTTCCTTTTATTTTCTTTGCCCTTGGTGTAGGTAGGGCGCATGGTGGTGAGAGTGAAGCGGGGAGGTAAAGATATGGTCACCCAAGAATTTTGGGGTGGCCAAGGCTAATATGTGCACTTTGGCATCCTTTCATGAGGGGAGAGGTAAGAAGATGGTAGAAGAAATGTCAGGTGAAAGAGGGGTCACAAGTAGTGGGAATTCATGTATAATCTCACTCAAGCAAGTTAGTCCATGTAACATTCACTAGTCAAACAAGCCATGCATAAAATGAATAGTATGGTAGATTGCATCCTTTTCATATAGAACAAATAAACCCAAACGTTCAAGACTTGCAAGAATCACCCTTTCATTCAAAACAAAAAAATATTTCAAGAGGCTTGGAGCACTTGCAAAATCCCTACATAGGACTCATTCTAGCCAAAAACATCAAAAGAAAGTTACATTATCCAAGATTTAATCATTCTCAACACAACAAAATTTGGCCAAAATGGTGCTAATTTGCACTTTAATCACATCCACACCTACTTTAGGGAAAAAAGGACATGAAGCAAGCAAATTCTAACTAAAAGACACAAAAATTACAAAAAATTACATGAAAATGCAATGCATGAGATGGAATGGTAAAAATAGTTTTTTTTTGAAAAATTACTCAAAATGCATGAAAAAGAACTACATGTATGCATGAATGCAAACAAAGCACGCAAAGTCAGGATAGACAAGTATAAGGTTTATTTAAACTGTTTGATCATCTCAAAAAAAAATTAGCACAAGGTACATAGAGAAAATATGGTGAAAGAAGGGCTTACCACCCTACCACCCCAAACTTTTAAATCATGTTGTCCTCAGCATGAAATAGAAGTTTAGAATAATAGAGTAAAGGGCATGGAGTCGTGGTAGAAAACCACCAAGAGATGGAGTGATCAACGTAGAACTAGGTGAGTAGGACAAGACCACCACGGTCGTGCTGAGAAACATGGTTGTTCTGGCTTGCCAGCCATATGAGAATGTTGAGTAGCACAGTCGTTTTGGACTCCTTCCTATAGCACTTCTACTTATTTGCATTGATCTCTTCAACTTTGATCTTCTCCTTGGCTAGACCCTTTATGCATCACCTTTTCTTCCTTGTACATGTAATAACATGATTCACAAACATAAAAACTATCAAGTATGGTGTGTGTGTCTATGTTTCTTGAAGAAAAACAAAAGTGTAACAAGAAAAGGGTTTTGAGATAAAGAGTCCCAAACAAACGTGGGTTCCCTCCCACTAGCGCTAAGTTTTGAGCCTTCAACCAGGCTTGTTGTTCCTTCCTCAATCAATTGTTGTCTAAAGGTAAAATTTTCCATCCTCCTCATAGGAAATCCTCTTAAATGCCTTCATTGTTTTATCTTCCTCCCAAGGGTCATGCGAGCTTCTCAAGTGTTTTTTCAGTAGTTTTCTCTCATTTTATCTTCTTCTTCAAGGTATGCACACCCTTATGGAACTTCATACAAGCTGGCTTTTTCTTGATGATGTCAAGCAATGAAGTGTTTACCTTAATCATCTTTAAGACATTCATAATGTTCATGTTGTAGTTTTGCTTTCCCTTGAGGAATGGTCTTCATAGGAATCAATGAGAGGGATCTCAATCATATTCGACACTTGAGAACCTTGAATTATCACATTGGGATGTCTTGGATCAGTGATTGGGGCACTTGATGGTGTCATTTCGAATGATGGTGAGACACATGATATTATCCTTTCAAAAACTGATGGGATACTTGGTGTTATCTCCCCAAACAAGGGTGGGACAGTAGGTGTTATCTTCTCCAACAAAGGTGGCATAGTAGGAACTATAGTGCACTTGGCACTCTCACAAGGACTTTCTAGCAAGGGTTCTCCATCATAATTTTTTATCAAATTGCTTTCCTCCCTTGTTGAGCTTCTCAACAACCTTATCACACATTAAGACTGAAACCATATTCACTTACTCATGGGGAGGAGGGGGAGCATGTGATGGTTGTAGTGGTGGTAGTGGTCTTTGGTGTGGTGGGTTAGGATTGTGAATGATGTAGGATGGTTGTTGTGGAGGTGGTTGGTATGGGGGTGGTTTTTGTGATTGATATCGTGGTGGTGGTTGTGAGGTGTGTTAGAAGTTGTATGAAGGTTGAGGCAGTGGTGTAACATAAGGGGTAGAGGGAGTTTGATATTGTCCCAAGGTAGATACTTGCCATTGTGGTGGATTATAGATGCCTTGAGGATCACCCGTATAACCAATTTCATTGTTTGGGTTGGCCATGGTTTGAGAAGGGTGTCTTCCCTCCTCACGATGGGTAAGTGACATAGAAATCTGGTCTAGCCTTTGCTCAATCCAGTTTGTCCATGAAAGGACACCTCTGTCTACACTTCATCAAGTCTTCTTAACCTTGCAAGAACTTCTTCTTCAAAGATGGAGTAGTTTCTTGGCTCTTGGTCTCCTTGTTGCTCCCATGAAAAGTTTGGATGATTTCTCCATTATGAAGTGTAAGATCTCGACATGGAGCCTTGTTTATTTCGGATGCCATAGGATTGTAGAACTTGCATATCTTCACAAAGATCCTCCATGGAGTTGGCAGAGTGATTAGAAGAACCGCCCACGTGAATATTTATGAGATTTACCATGTCTAATGGTATCTTCATCATGTAGGGTGGTTGAGGAATTGTACCGGGGAGTAGAGGTACTCGGCCTAGCTAGTTAGTGTAGCTTAGCTTTTCCTACTACCCTCACCATTACTATTCTTTATTTGTTGTTTACTCTTGCATACTTTCCTTCTAACTTGGATCTTGTTGTTAGTTTAGGTATTGTGCAGGTGACAGTTGTGCATGCTTGATAGATGCTCTAGTTCTACCGCCTTGGTTCCCTTCGACCCCGAGATAGGCAGAAGAAGACACCAACATCGACGCAAGAAACACTGAGAATCTGAAATGGATGGTCCAGATGCTCAAATCCCTCCCGAGAATAGTTATCAAAACCCTCCTAGGGATGTCCCATAAAATCCTCACGGGGGAGTTCCACAACAACCTAGCCACCTTCTCCATGACTATTTCACTCCAGGTAACTACACCACCCCAATTGCCACCCTTGTCAACCAAATTTTGTATGACGATCCGACAACAAATTAGATCGTCATTGTGTAATGAATTGCAGAATTAACCATAATCAACAGAGTAATAAAAATCACTAAAAATTAAAACCTTTTGCAAAGAGATCCAATTCCAAGAAACTCTTATAAAGAGAACCAAAGTACTGCATACATTATAGTTCACATTGTACATACCATGTACCATCTCTTCTCGATGAATATATTTACAACAGTTGCTTTGCCAAAACTATACATAAGTAACATAAAACCTCAAGGAATTCAAGCCAAAATCTCAGATCGATCATGAAAACATTGAGTACTGACTCCAAGGACCTGAGAGTATAGAGACGACACATAGGACTCATATCAAGAAGACACGACAGTCAGTATCTCCACCTGAGATGTTACTGTTGTCCCTAATGCTGCTGTCCTTCCCCTACTGTATGGTCCCTACCTCTTCGTCAGCGTCCACCAAAAAATGTTGGTGACCAACGAGGTGAGACCCATGTCCCAGAAAGAGATATAACTCTCCACCAATAATATTATTATTGTAGGTAAACAGTAATAAACTGAGCAGAGGATTCTTTTATATTAATAAGTAGAATTTAGTCATTGTTTAAGTAGAATAGAGCAATATCATATTTTAAAGCATTACAGCTATATATGATAAAATAGTAAACCATCTATTTAATAAGGAATATGAAGAACATGTATAACATTTATCCATTTTAGGATACATTAAGCAATATAACTTCAACCAATGATTTCCGTATTTCATCCTTAAGCAAATACGCTACACGACTGATTACATTTTACAATCACATTTATGCCCTGTGGAGATGAGGTATACCGCTCATACTCCAACTATCCACGACGGAGTAAAGCATCGGTTCCATACCTAGGTCAATGGAAGAGCCGGACTCCATGACCTCATCTGTCTCAGTCAGTGCGAGACCACATGCAGAACATCTAGTGTCTCTGCTAAATAGATTTCTAGGGTATACTGGCAACTTCTCTATAAAGCTACAGCGGCGATTACACTCTCTTGGCAATCGAGATATTTCATGCTTATCTCACATCGATCTGGCATTAAACATCATCGGGAGATTCGTGATACATCCATCCCCATACATATAATGAAGGATTGAGAGATCTCGTGTTTATCTCACGTCAACCCCACATTAGGCGTAAGGATATTCGTGCCAATTACCCCAACATATTCAAAAATATGCCCTCCAGGTGATCCCGTGGGAAAACCTGTTTCACCATCACCAGCTACTGACGATGATGGATCTATGGCCATGGCTCTACATGATAAGATTTAACTTGATTAATTAAGTGCATTACCATATTCTTTTAGCATCAACCAAGTTTTCAAACATGTATTATTATGACAAATTCTACAAAGAAAAGTGTAATACATCTATCAAGTACTTTTCAAAACTTTATAAAACATAGGGATCTCAATCCCTTATCTCATTATCGGGAATTCTCATCCCTCAACAATATCATCATCATATTTACTGGATCTAGGTATTCAAAACCCTTAGTTCATCACTTATAAGGTAACTATTACCTCCAAGTCATCTGACTAGGGTATACATGATACTTGTTACACAAGCATCTCACATAGCTCACAAGGTACATTAAACATCATAGCTCATACATGGCTATGCTCATCCACTCATGATACCTGCATTGATAGTATACTTGATAACAACCATATCAATTACATATCAACACTATTCAATACAAGAGTAACACCACTATTCCCTCGTTAGGTTTAGGGTTTCCCATTCTTTATCAATTAGGGTTTCTCATACCATTACCCAAAATTAGGGTTAGGGTTTCCCATTATTTATCAATTAGGGTTTCATGATCACATTATCAAAGATCAAACCCTCATTCATACTCTACACTTATTAAAAGTATCAATGTATGCACATTACATGTTTATTACAAAAGTATGAGTTTCTCTCTCATCCTCTCGAGGATGTTGATTACTCCATACTTTATTAAGTTGGCTCATCCTTTCACTAAAGTACATGCACCTATGCTTATCATAGTGCATTGAGTTTATTACTTTCATAGGCATCAAATGACAATCACTCTAAGTGTACTATTCACCTAAGTACTTTAGAGGTACTTCCATTGTAATCAACCTTGAGATACTTTACAACCACTCATAGGGTTGTTTGACCTTACATGGTTTTGAAACTATTTGGTCTCTAAACGGTTTGAGATTATTTAATCTTCAAATGATCTTGAAAACCCCTTTAACTTTCAAATAGTTTTGAGACCCCTTTGACCTTCAAACGGTCTTGAGACCCCTTTGACCTTCAAACGGTCTTGAGACCCCTTTGACCTTCAAACGGTCTTGAGACCCCTTTGACCTTCAAATGGTCTTGAGATCCTTTAATCTTCAAATGGTTTGGACCTCTTTGATCTCCAAACGGTTTGGGACCTTTTTGACCTCTAAACGGTTTGAAACCGTTTGGACTAAATTAGGTTGAAACTGTTTGCACTCTAAACAGTTTGAAACTGTTTGAACTCTAAACGGTTTGAAACTGTTTGGCCTATCCAAAGTTGAAATTGTTTGGACCACTAAACACTTTTGAAACCGTTTGGCCATCCAAGGTTGAAACCGTTTGGCCATACAAAATTGAAACCATTTGAAAGTGTTGATCTAGAGGTGTGTGCTAAGATGATGTCATCATCATCAAGCTTCAGATCTCCTTTTCTACTGTCCATACAAATGATGGATTCATTAATGCATCAATTACTCAAGAAAAATTCGAGAAGAAAGAAAGATCAACATATATTGCAAGATTGAAATCAAATAATAATATCAATGGGTTCAAGTTATATAACCCACCTTCAAAGCAACTTCAAATTTCCAAGCTTTTCATCTTTAATGGTGAAGATAGCTCCAATTATACAAGGCACGTTCTCAACCCTTTTGATGTAAAAGATTGCCAAAGTTGAGCATTGGATGGAAGAGAGAAGAAAAGAAGAGTTATAACTCAATTTTAGCCTTCAACCCAAGGTTGAAGATGACCATGGATCTTACCTTAAGCTTGGGAAATAATCTCCTCCTTCTCCTTTTCTTCATTGGTCATTAGCCTAAGTGAGGAGTGAGTGTGGTGCGCAAATAGCCTTTCTAGTAGGTGAATGGTTGAGTATATATATAATTGAATTCTTAGGAGAGAGAAAGTAGAAGGGAAGTCATCAACTTTCCTTGCCACATGCCCCCTCCACTTCCTTGTCTCTGAATCTATCCTTCTTATCTTCAAATTCCTTTGAATTATCCTTGAATTATAATCAACCATTAAGCTCCTTAATAAATATAATACTATTATCCATTAGCACCTTTATGTTAGTGGACATTACTTTTCAATTAAAAATGTAGGTAGATATTTTTCACCTACTTAGGATTATTTTGGCGCCTCTCAAGATATTTTGGCCTCCATTCCATTATAGGATTTCACCCATAGATTTTTAGTTGATGGGCACTTCATTTAATATATATATTTTTGCTACAAAATAACTTAGGGTTTCAATTATGCTTATTTCTTGATTATTTTATTATCAAGAGTATCATTTCTCAAATATGGTTCAAACAAGACGCCCCTTTCTTTTTATTTCTCTAAATGATACCAAGAGATAGTAGGGACACTATAAAGGTGGTATTTTACATATTCAACCCTAGGTTTTGGGTAAATTACAAATTACACCAAAACTAGTATTCAATGCACAAGTATTATTCAAACAAGCTCCTTCTTGGAACTTAGGCTTCCACAAGCCATCCCTTAGCATCCTTATCATTCTTATGATGCTAAAGTACTTGAGTAATATTTATCATGTAACATTTTGCAAGGTAACCCCTTATATTGGGTAAATTGCACTTTAGTCCAAAATAAGAAAATATTTCTTCAACATTATACAAATAGGACCAAAATTGAAACATAAGCTCTCCTTTAGTCTCAATTACTTTTCAAAAGATAAAAACAAGAATATAAATGACTTACTTAAGAAAAAATCCTAGGGTTAAGGCGTAACCCAAGTCAGGGATGTTACAATTATCCACCCCTAACAGGGATTTTGTCCCCGAAATCATCAAGAGAAAAGAGAAGGGTACTTCCTCCTCATCTCTTCCTCCAGTTCCCACATAGCCTCTTCAACGCCATGATGATGCCAGAGAACTTTCACAAAAATTATGTCTTTCTTTTTCAACTTTTTGATTCTCCTATCAAGAATCATCATTGGTCCTTCTTCATAGGATATATCTTCATTTAACTCTACCTCTACAGGTTGCAATACTAACTTCGTATCAGGGTGACACTTTCTCAGCATGGATATATGGAATACTGGATGCAATCTATGTAGTTCAGGTGGCAACTCCAACTTATAGGCTACCTTTCCAATCTGTTCAGTGATTGGATAAGGCCCCATAAATCTAGGAGCTAACTTACCCTTTTTCCCAAATCTAAGAACACCTTTCCAAGGTGAGACTTTGAGATATACTCTGTCTCCAACTTGGAATTCTAAGGGTCTTCTCCGTTTATCAGTGTATGACTTCTGTCTATCCTGTGCAACCTTTAACTGTTGTTGTATTACTTTAATCTTTTCAGTTGTCTGTTGCACTAATTCAAGACTCAAAAGTTGGTATTCTCCTGTTTCATACCAGCACAACGGAGATCTACAACGTCTACCGTATAATGCTTCATATGGTGCCATATCAATACTGTGTTGATAACTATTATTGTAAGAAAATTCTATTAAGCTCAAGTGTAGATCCCAACTTCCTACAAACTGAAGGACACATGCCCTAAGAAAATCCTCCAAGTTTTGTATAGTCCTCTCAGATTATCCATTCGTCTGTGGGTGAAAGACAATATTGATTCTTAACTGCGTACCCAATGCTTTATGTAGTCGTTCCCAAAAATGACTCGTGAACTGGGGACCTCTATCAGAAACAATTGTGGCTGGAACTCTGTGATGAATGCATATTCATCGTAGTTCTATCATCTTGTTTAGCCAAGTTTTGGTTGCATTCATGCATTTACTGGCTTTATCTTCTAATATGTGCATTTATTTGGCTTAATTGCTTTAATGAGCTTTTATTGGCCTTATCTTCTTATATGCAACTCATTTTGGCTTAATTGATTTTACTCCTATTTTTATTAATTCTTTGCACCCTTGTGCAGGTCGTTTTGAGCTTTGGGCCCTGTCCTCTGGGTTCTTTATCTGTTTTAGCCCTTAGTTTGGGCCTGGTCAAAGCAAGTCAACGGGCCCCTTTATTTCTTTAGCGGCTACTGTACGAGCGTCTACCCTAATCACCTGAGGATACCCTACTTTTCCGCGACCGCGGCATACAAGATCCATGACCGCGATCTTTGCCGCGACCGCGGCATACAAGAGTCGCGACTGTGATCTTTGCCGCGACCGCGGCATACAAGAGCCGCGACCGAGGCATACAAGAGTCGCGACCACAATCTTTGCCGCGATCGCGGCATACAAGAGCCGCGACCACGATCTTTTCCGCGACCCTCTCTCTCCCCCCATAAATCGCGACCTCATATGCTCAACGCCGCGACCGCGGCTTCTTCACACCTGCCTGTGGTTATCAACATATCACGACTATTGCGCCATCGACCCCACCCGCGATCTTTGCCACGACCGTGGTTGTTATCGCGACCTCCACTTCCTGCTTGCCTGTGATCTCTCTACCATCGATCAGCGCCTGCTCCTTCCACCATCACTACATGAGCACCGATGTTGTCAAGACAATCACGATCAGCTACCCAAATCACGGTCCCTGCTTCTCCACCATTGCCGCCTCCTCCATGACAGCACCACCTCCGCTCAACCACCAAGACCGCGACCGCGTTGTGAACAACCGCGACTGCGGTGTTCACAACCACGTCCTACGGTGTTCTTCCATCTTCCCGTGATCGACACCTGCTGCCCTACACCATGACCCCTCTATCTGCAACCACGACTAGGTTGCCGCTTCATCCCAACGGATCGCGACCGCGATCTCCAAAGGCCGCAACCTACAGAGAAGCCATGACCGCGATCTCCAAAATACCGCGACCATGGCCAAACTCAGCCGCGACCGCGACATCCAAAGCCCGCGACCGTGCAAAAAGCCGCGACCGCAACATCATTCAAAAGGCCGCGACCTGCTGTAGAATTACTAAGGTCGTGAATTTAAGTCGGTGCCAACCTGCCTATAAATAGAACACGACTCTAGTCAGTCAAATCATCATCTCCAGACGCCGTTTGGCTGCAGGTCTTTCCTGGGCCTAAGGAGACGATCTCCATAGCCAAGAACCTGCCCCTGTGGTGGTTTTGCGGCCTGTTCACCCAGATCTGGAGTGAAGACTCAGATCTGCAAGCCATCTCATTCAGATCTAGATCTAGATCTAGATCTGGGTCTAGATCTTCTGTGTCTATACAATTGCCACGCCGCCACGAGCTGCTCCCCCTGCTGCGAGCCAAGGACAATGAGAAGAAGAAGAAGGTGGAGAGAGAAGATCCACCCCGTCTGTCATGGTGTACTTCTCTCTTCTTCCAGATCTGCTCCGACATTGTGTAGAAGATCATTTCTCCATAGAGTTGCAATCATCTTCTTCACCATGCTCATGGCGGAAACTTCTCTCTCTCTTGTTATCCTTGTTTCTCTCACCATGAGTGAGTAGTTTACTTTCACTGGGGTGCGAGGACTAGCCCCGCTGCCCATGCTTTCATATCTTATTATTAAACATTCAATGGCATGTATATAATCTTTCATTTCATTGTTAATCGTCGATGTGTGCTTGTGGATTGATCACCTACTTGCATTTATCTTGTTCGTTTCCTATGTTGTGAGAACTTCAATGCGTAGGTTTTGAATGTCGATTAATGTGGTTGAATCCCAAACTAGAAATAGAATGGGATTCCTTGAGGTCGTAAGTGTATGATCCGTGTGGTGACGAGCCATCTAGCCCACAGAGACGCTTCTGTGTACCTGACGCCTGTATAGGGGGCCCACAACCTCATTTGGATTTATGTATCTTCGGAGCCGTAAGTATGTGATCTGGATGGTGACGAGACATCTGATACCTAAGGTGATGCTTACGGGAACGTGACGCCCGTATGGGGGGTTTTGCAACATCTCTATTTGAATGGTTGTATCTTGCATTGATGTTTGATGTTTGGATGTGATTGCATGAGTAGTGGTGGTGAAACCCGGGACCATCCCAGCGATCCCCATCATAAATCTTTAATCAACCTTTAATCATGCTCTTTTACTTTCCTCACATTTAGTTTAATTAAACTCAAATCAACCAACCTTGTTCTAAATATTAGTCTTGATTCAACTAGATTCGACTAGAGAAAGATTCTTAAAAACGTTGTCCCTTGGGATTCGATCCTCAACTATACTGCGATAAAACCTCTCTTCTTGCGTATGGTATTATTGCATGTTGTTTTGGTTAAAAACTTAGGGATTTCAACCCTAAGTGAGTTTGTTAGTGCGATACTATAAGCCACGTCAAATTCTGGCACCGTTGCCGGGGACAATGGAATCGTCTAGTTAAAACTAGTTCTTTTGAGACTAATTTAGGTTTTTCTTTTACGTTTGATACTATCGATCATATAAACTTGAATTCAGTTCTACTCCGTCCATCTCACTAGCAAAAGATCTTTTCATCCTAGGTACCCACAAAGTCTAGTGTATGCGCCACTCAGACAATCTCGAACTCTCTGCTAGCTGTGACCCTGAGATAGACAGAACCTTTCGCCATCAGTACAGAGAGAACCAAGCAAGAATGGCTCAAGAGGAGGAAATTGCTCAAAGGGTAGCTCAAGCCCTTAATACACAAAGAGATAGGCTTATGCAAGAAGCCCGAGCCGCAGTTCTAGAAGAAATCCAAGCAGCCCAAGCAGCATCTCAACAAGCAGAGTTACAAAAAGACCTTAGGGAGTTCTCAATCCCTAAAGCTGCTGACGTTCATCACCCAGTGCAACCTCCTCCGATCAACACTCCAAATTTTGAGATAAGAGCACATTGGGTTACGTTGCTTCAAAACAGTCCTTTCTATGGTAAGCAAGGAGAAGATAGTCAAGAACATCTTCTGAGGTTTATAGATCTTGTTGATAGAGCCATGAGTTGGTATAACTCCTTGCAATGCGAAACCATCACCACTTGGGAACAACTTCAAAATGTTCTTGGAAAAATTTTATCCACCTTCTCTCACCTATGAAATTAGGGGACAAATAATGCAATTCACCCAGGTCCCTGGAGAATCCCTAGCTGAAGCATGGGAAAGATACAAAGAGCTTCTATGCAAGTGTCCACATCATGGCATTCCAAAGAATCAACTCATTGAAATCTTTTATAGAGGTGTGGACGATGATATCAAGATGTTTTTGGATTCCTCATCTGGAGGAAACTTCATGCATCAGAGTTATGATAGCGCATGGAAGGTTGTCACCCTTGGAGATGAAAACCAAGCTAACTGGGGTAGACCTATTGGCAAAGGAGTGCTGAAGGTAGCTATGGCCGAAGCAACACTTGAGTACAAGTCTATCGCTGAGTCTCTCAAACTCCTAGTTGCAAAGCAAGACCATCTAGAATCGTCTCTTGCCGCCTATGAAAGAAGACGCTCACCCCCTCGACAACAAGAGCAAGTTAAGTCAGCTTCACTCTTCTGTGAAGCATGCAAAGGAACTGATCATTCTACTCTAGCATGTAACATTCTCTATGATGTTGTTTTGAGCAATACTTGTGCCCAAGGAGATAATGGTCAAATGGAAAATCTGAATGTTGTCAACACTATCCCTGGTCAAGGGTACTATAATCTGAATCAGAATAGGAACCATCTGGGTTTTCAATATGGAAATCCTTCTAGAGCGGAAAACTCACGACAACTTGGTTCAAATACTCAACAACGAGGCCTGCCAGGATTCCAGTATAACCAACAACAGAATTTTGGGAATCAAGGGAACTTCAGAGGTAATTTCCAGAATAGAAACTACAACAATTTTTCGAACAATTCTCAGTTCCAGAATCCCAATCAAGTCCCCTATCAACAACAACAACAAGGGCCACAAGTCGGTCCTATCTCTCCTGATGAAAAATTGTCAGCTGTTGGGAAGATGCTACAGTCGCAGCAGACTATGATAGCTAACCAGCAAGCCCATCAGAAGGCTATTGAATCTCAACTAGCTCAACTTGCAGCTAGCATGAAGCCTCCTATTGGAACCTTTACTGCCCAACCAGAAAACAATCCTAAACATCCTGAGCAATTGAAGGCTGTCACCACTAGGTCTGGAAAAGACTATTCTGACCCCCCTGCTAAGATACCAATGGCGGCAACAGACGATGATGACTTTGTGAATGTCCAAGACTCTACAATACCTGAGTCTCAACCGAAGGAACAACCAACCGTTGATAAGACAGACAAAGCAAGATTGGAGGAACCATTGGCTGCATAGGCAGAAGACACACCTGAGCCGGATGTGCCAGTGTACAAGCCCCGTCCTCCCTTCCCAGCTCGTTTGAAGCAAACAAAGCTCGATACTCGATTCAACATGTTTAAAGAATCTATGAAGAAGCTTCATGTAGATATACCCTTTCTAGATGCGCTGGACGAGATACCAGCCTGGACTAAGTACTTAAAGTCTCTCCTCACAAGGAAGTACATAACTGAAGAATATGAGACTGTTAAGCTAGAAACAACCACTTCCGATATCATCTAGAGAAAGATGCCTAAGAAGCAGAAAGACCCGGGATCCTTTGGGATTTCATGCCATATCGGTGACTATTCATGTAAGAAGGGATTGACCAATTTCGGTGCTAGTATCTCTATCATGCCACTTAGCCTTTGTAAGAGGCTAGGGTTTGCAGAACTTCTCCCAACTGGGATGACCATACAACTTGTAGATAACTCTATGACTCTTCCCTTAGGAATCATTGAAGATGTCCCTGTCAAGGTTGGAAAAGACTCTTATGTCCCATGTGACTTTGTCATCATGGACATAAAGGAAGACACCAGATACCCTCTCATCTTTGGCCATCCGTTCCCCGCCACTGCAAGAGCTTTGATTGATGTTGAAGCAGGGACCTTGATGCTCAGACTAGGGAAAGAAACCCTTGAGTTCAAAGTTTTTGAAAGCATGCGAAGGCCGAGCATGCAGGAAGAAGTCTATTTGATTGATTGCATTGAGCAAATGTCTCTCCTCACACAAGAGGAATATGAACAAGATGATCCTTTAGAAGTGGCTCTAACAAACCCATATGCTGAAAATTTCATCAACGAACAAGTTAAGGATTGTGTCCTTCACCTCGACTCTGTAGAGGAAGATCCTGAAGCAATGTTCTAGGAACTCAAAGCTGTGAATGTAACTGAAGATCCATGTGAGAAGCAGAAGCCCCTGAAATGAAGCCCCTTCCTGAGGGACTTAAGTACGTGTTTTTGGATGATCTCAAGGTTTGTCCAGTTATTATAAATTCTGATCTAATGACCGAACAAGAAGATAAACTCCTGAAAGAATTAAAGGAAAGAAAGAAAGCTATCAGCTACACGATGAGCGATCTCACTGGGGTCAGTCAAGCGCTTTGCATGCACAAAATCCCTATGCTAGAAGACCGCAAGCCGACTGTTGAGCATCAATGGAAGTTGAATCCTAATATGAAGGAAGTAGTCCGCCGCAAAGTTATCAAGTTGCTCACTACCAGAATCATCTATCTGATATCTGACTCACCTTGGATGAGTCTTTTACATGTTGTTGCAAAGAAGGGTGGCACTACTGTGATACAGAATGAAGATAATGAACTCATCCCCACTCGAACAACAACCGGGTGGAGGATGTGCATCGATTATAGGAAGTTGAACAAGGCCACACACAAGGATCATTTCCCGATGCCTTTCCTAGATCAAGTCTTAGAGCGATTAGCTCACCAAGAATACTTCTTCTATCTCGATGGTTACTCTGGATTCTATAAAATTCCTATACATCCAGATGACCAAGAGAAAACCACTTTTACTTGCCCCTTCAGAACCTATGCCTTCAGAAGGATGCCATTCGGACTCTGTAATGCACCTACAACCTTCCAACGTTGCATGGCAACCATATTTGCCGGGCTAACCGAAACTGTTATGGAAGTTTTTATGGATGATTTCTCCGTATATGGAGATTCATATGATTCATGCCTAATGCACCTCTCCCTTGTCCTCAAACAATGCAAATAAACACACCTAGTGCTTAATTGGGAGAAATGTCACTTTATGGTAAAAGAAGGTATTGTCCTCGGCCATAGGGTCATTAATCGAGGAATCGAAGTCAACAAGGCCAAGATCGAAGTAATCTCCAAACTATCTATCCCTACCAATGTAAGAGAAGTCCGCGCATTCCTTGGTCATGCAGGCTTCTACAGAAGGTTCATCAAGGATTTCTCCAAGATAACCAAGCCCATGACAAACTTGTTGTTGAAGGACACTGACTTCTATTTTGATGAAGAATGTATCAAGAGTTTCAACAATCTAAAGCATGCCCTTACAACAACACCCATCATTCAATCCCCGGATTGGGATCACCCATTCGAAATTATGTGTGATGCCAGTGATTACGCTGTGGGTGCCGTCCTGGGCCAATGTATAGAGAAGAAACATCATGTCATCTATTATGCATCGAAGACCCTTGACGAAGCTCAGAGGAACTACACAACTACCGAGAAGGAACTCTTAGCAGTCATATATGCCTTTGATAAGTTTAGATCCTACCTCATTGGTTCAAAGGTGATTGTCTACACCGATCACACTGCTATTCATTATCTTCTAAAAAAGAAAGATGCAAAACCAAGGCTAATAAGATGGATTCTCCTATTGCAAGAATTTGATCTTGAAATTAGAGATAAGAGAGGCACAGAAAATGTTGTAGAAGACCATTTAAGTCGTATCCACACTATGGAAACTGAGAAGATACCAATTAATGACTCTCTTCCAGATGAACAACTTATGAAAGTCTCAGAAGCTACTCCTTGGTACTCGGACTATGTGAATTACCTTGTCGCTGGTGTCATCCACCCTGAGTGTACTGGCAATACTCTAAAGAAATTCATGCATGACGTGAGGCAATACCACTGGGATGAGCCATACCTCTTCAAGCTCTGTGTTGATGGTCTCTACAGACATTGTATCGCTGAGAAAGAAGCCCAACTTATTTTAGAACAATGCCACTCAGCCCCAGTCGGAGGCCATATGAGTTCAAAGAAAACTTCTTTGAAGGTTTTGCAATGTGGTTTCTTTTTGGCCAACCATATCCAAAGATGCTTATAACTTTGTGTTGTCATGTGACAAGTGTCAAAGAACGGGAAACATTACAAAAAGAGATGAGATGCCACTTAAGCTATGGCAAGAAGTCGATATCTTTGATGTTTGGGGAGTGGACTACATGGGTCCATTCCCATCCTCACATGGATTTTCCTACATCCTAGTTGCAGTGGACTATGTCTCTAAATGGGTAGAATCCATACCAACCATCACTAGCGATTCAAAACCTGTCATTAAAATGTTCAAAGATATTAT
Source organism: Alisma plantago-aquatica (assembly GCA_963693085.1). NCBI lineage: Eukaryota > Viridiplantae > Streptophyta > Magnoliopsida > Alismatales > Alismataceae > Alisma > Alisma plantago-aquatica. Next base: position 137,962,696 of record OY856409.1, read on the forward strand.
TTTTCCTCGTTTTGGAGTTCCACGCACTATGATCTCCGATGGAGGTTCTCATTTTCTGGAAAGATGCTTTGAAGCGTTGTTGAGAAGATATGGTGTAACACACAAGGTAGCTTCCCCCTACCATCCACAAACAAGTGGGCAGGTAGAGGTTTTGAACCGTCAACTCAAGGCTATCCTGGAAAAGACGGTAGGATGCAACCGAAAGGATTGGTCAGTGAAAATCAATGACGCCTTATGGGCCTACCGAACTGCGTTTAAAACTCCTCTTGGAACAACACCCTTCAGACTCATCTATGGAAAATCATGTCACCTGCCCGTGGAACTAGAACATAAAGCATGGTGGGTAATCAAACAACTAAATTTTGACATGAAGAAAGTAGGCGAAGCCAGGATTCTACAACTTCAAGAGTTGGATGAACTCCGAATGACAGCTTATGAGAATGCACGAATCTACAAGGAACGCACGAAACTTTGGCATGATAGTCATTTGAAGAGGAAGGACATTCAAGTGGGAGACCAAGTTCTACAGTTCAACTCAAGACTGAAGTTATTCCCAGGAAAACTCCTTTGTTGATGGTCTGGGCCATACATTGTCAAGAGCATCTACCCACATGGTGCATTTACCTTATGGAGTGAGAAGTCAGGTGATTTTGTGGCAAATCGCCAATGCTTGAAGAGATATTTCACCACAACTAATACTAGGACTGATGAATTGATGAATCTGTCCAAAACGACATACCTACTAGAGAGCTAAAGAAATCACGTCGAGCCATCGACGTAAAACAAAGGCGCTTGTCGGGAGGCAACCCGATCTCTAACTTAGCTTTTACTTTTAGTTTTGTTTTTAGAAAATTTTGCACCTGGTAGACAATGCATCGCAAGATGCAGTCTTAAGTTCTGATAGTTTCCATTTTTGAGATTTCAGATGGAGGACGCGTCGCCGAAAGGAAAGCAACCACATCTGGTGGACCAACCGACACGATTTTACCCCTCCATCTCGGATTTAGAGTTTGCTCGGGACGAGAAAATTTCTAAGTTCGGGGTGGAGGGTGGGTGGTATGTACTTTACTCTCCAACCTCTCCTATCCATTTCAGACTTAAGATTTCATCGTTGAAATTTTGAGCAAAATTTTCAAAAATTTTCAAAATTTTCAAAAGTTTTCATAGCAGTTTGTATATAAACTTGATGAAGTTTTGACACTTTTGTTTCAATCAAAGCCATTACCTAGCCGTCTATCCTATTTTTCCATGCAATTTTGAATCATTATACCCTCCTTATTCGAAACGAAGCCTCAAGAAGAACAATTTCTGAAACTAGCCAATGATTAGAAATCATCGTGTGACGCTTATGAATCCTAACATCATGATCAATAGATATGGCAAGTATCTGTCGAACTAAGAGGGATCAAACACGTTGTGCTTACTATCTGACTAGTGGAACAATAGCATGGAATCTCCACCGGATCCTCATCAAGTCATTATTTGAGCAGAGTATGATAAGGAAAATGACCCGGTGCACTGAATTGTAAATCAAGTTGCACTCTGATCTGAACTCTCTTCTACACTTCTTCCATCATCTTCTTACCCCTTTGTTCATCAAAAACAAACAAAAATAGCCAATATAGTGCCAAACCCTAAGTTCGGAGTGGCACACTCTATCTCTCTTTACGCTTCTTCCATACCCCTCACTATGAAATAGGGGCATATCACCAAGAAAAGATGCCTAAGCGCACACAAAAAGAAATGCAATCTCGAGTCGAATAGAGGAGAGATTCGCAAAAAAATGCAATCAATGAAATTGCAAATCATATAATAAAAATCTCGAGTCGAATAGAGGAGAGATTTATTTCTTCCTTCCATACCACCCTTCACTCCCTTTTTCACCTACTGGCACAATGAATGCCTACACTCACCAACATCCTAAAAACACCAGTGGCAGATCAGATGCACACTTGTTGTTCTGTGGGTATCTCTGGACTCTTACGAAACTCTCTGACATGCTTGATTTTGGAAAAAGTAGAGAGCAAGTGATATTGGGAAGTGAACTCGGGAACGAGGATATGGTAAAATGTGTTCTGTGATCTCAGGATGTTGAGACACTTAGTGATATCGAGCAGAAAAGAAACAATCGTGATGTGAAGATGAAGCAATTGCACGAGTTGAAAGTATTCATCTGGCGAGTGTTTTAGATTTTGTGTTACTCGAGGATGAGCAATGTTTAAGTTCGGGGTATCTTGATGAATGCATATTCATCGTAGTTCAATCATCTCATTTAGCCAAGTTTGGTTGCATTCGTGCATTTACTGGCTTTATCTTCTAATATGTGCATTTATTTGGCTTAATTGCTTTAATGAGCTTTTATTGGCCTTATCTTCTTATATGCAACTCATTTTGGCTTAATTGATTTTACTCCTATTTTTATTGATTATTTGCACCCTTGTGCAGGTCGTTTTGAGCTTTGGGCCCTGTCCTCTGGGTTCTTTATCCGTTTTAGCCCTTAGTTTGGGCCTGGTCAAAGCAAGTCAACGGACCCCTTTATTTCTTTAGCGGCTACTGTATGGGCGTCTACCCTAATCACCTGAGGATCCCCTACTTTGCCGTGACTGCGGCATACAAGAGCCACGACCGTGATCTTTGTCGCGACCGCGACATACAAGAGCCGCGACTGTGATCTTTGCCGTGACAGTGGCACACAAGAGCCGCGACCGCGATCTTTGCCGCGACCACGACATACAAGATCCGCGACCACAATCTTTGCTGCGACCGCGACATACAAGAGATGCGACTGCGATCTTTTCCGTGACCCTCTCTCTCCCCCCATAAATCACGACCTCATCTGCTCAACGCCGTGACCGCGACTTCTTCACACCTGCCCGCGGTTATCAACATATCGCGACCGTTGCGCCATCGACCCCACCCGCGATCTTTGCCACGACCGCGGTTGTTATCGTGACCTCCACTTCCTGCTTGCCCGTGATCTCTCCACCATCGATCAATGACTGCTCCTTCCCCCATCACTACATGAGCACCAACGCCGTCAAGAGAATCACGACCAGCTACCCACACTGCGGTCCCTACTTCTCCACCATTGCCGCCTCCTCCATGATAGCACCACCTCCGCTCAACCACCAAGACCGCGACCGAATTGTGAACAACCACGACCGCGGTGTTCACAACCACATCCTGCGGTGTTCTTCCATCTGCCCGCGATCGACACCTGCTGCCCTGCACGACGACCCCTCTATCTGCAACTGCGACTAGGTTGCCGCTTCATCCCAACGGATCGCGACCGTGATCTCCAAAGGCCACGACCTGTAGAGAAGCTGAGACCGTGATCTCCAAAATACCACGACTGTGGCCAAACTCAGCCACAACCACGACATCCAAATTCCGCGACCGTGCAAAAAGCCGCGACCGCGACATCATTCAAAAGGCCGCGACCTGCTGCAAAATTACTAAGGTCGCGAATTTAAGTTGGTGCCAACCTGCCTATAAATAGAACACGACTCCAGTCAGTCAAATCATCATCTCCAGACGCCGTTAGGCTGCAGGTCTGTCCTGGGCCTAAGGAGATGATCTCCATAGCCAAGAACCTACCCCTGTGGTGGTTTTGTGGCATGTTCACCCAGATCTGGAGTGAAGACTCAGATCTGCAAGCCACCTCGTTCAGATCTAGATCTAGATCTGGGTCTAGATCTGTTGCGTCTACTCCATTGCCACGTCGTCACGAGCTGCTCCCCATGCTGCGAGCCAAGGACAACGAGAAGAAGAAGAAGGTGGAGAGAGAAGATCTGCCCCGTCTGTCGTGGTGTACTTCTCTCTTCTTTCGTATCTGCTCCGACGTTGTGTAGAAGACCGTTTCTCCACAGAGCTGCGATCATATTCTTCACCATGCTCATGGCAGAAACTTCTCTCTCTTTTATTATCCTTGTTTCTCTCACCATGAGCGAGTAGTTTACTTTCACTAGGGTGTGGGGACTAGCCCCGCTGCCCATGATTTCATATCTTATTATTAAACATTCCATGGCATGTATATAATCTTTCATTTCATTGTTAATAGTCGATGTGTGCTTGTGGATTGATCACCTACTTGCATTTATCTTGTTCGTTTCCTATGTTGTGAGAACTTCAATGCGTACGTTTTGAATGTCGATTAACGCGGTTGACTCCCAAACTAGAAATAGAATGGGATTCCTTGAGGTTGTAAGTGTATGAACCGTGTGGTGACGAGCCATCTAGCCCATGGTGATGCTTCTGTGTGCCTGACGCCTGTATAGGGGGCCCACAACCTCATTTGGATTTTTGTATCTTCGGAGCCGTAAGTATGTGATCTGGATGGTGACGAGACATCTGATACCTAAGGTGATGCTTACGCGAACCTGACGCCCGTATGGGGGGTTTTGCAGCAGCTCTATTTGAATGGTTATATATTGCCTGGATGTTTGATGTTTGGATGTGATTGAATGAGTAATGATGGTGAAACCCAGGACCATCCCAACGATCCCCATCATAAATATTTAATCAACCTTTAATCCTGCTCTTTTACTTTCCTCGCATTTAGTTTAATTAAACTCAAATCAACTAACCTTGTTCTAAATATTAGTCTTGATTCAACTAGATTTGACTAGAGAAAGATTCTTAAAAATGTTGTCCCTTGGGATTCGATCCTCAACTATACTGTGATAAGACCCGTCCGCTTGCGGGTGGTATTATTGCACATTGTTTTGGTTAAAAACTTAGGGATTTCAACCCTAAGTGAGTTTGTTAGTGCGATAATATAAGCCATGTCACTCTGTGCAGCCGCACTATCTCATCTATATATATCTGTGCAAGTTTCTCAGCAGTATAGGCTATTTTGATAGGAAGAAAATGTGCTGACTTAGTCAACCTATCAACTATCACCCAAATGGAATCATGACTTTTGGCTGTTCTGGGTAAACCAACCACAAAGTCCATGGTCACGTGATCCTATTTCCACTGTGGTATAGGTAAAGGTTGCATTATCCCTGCGTGATTCTGATTTTCAGCTTTAACCTACTGACACACTGGACACCACATAACAAACTCAGCTACATCTTTCTTCAAACCAGACCACCAATACATGTCTTTCAAGTTATGATACATTTTGGTGCTCCCTGGATGCATTACATACATGGATGAATGAGCTTCCTCCATGACTAACTCCCTTAAGTTATTGGCATCATGTACTACCATCCTATCATGGTAACAAACTACCTCATCATCTGACTCATGAAAACCATCCCATTTCTCACCACCATACTCTGACCTGATCTGCAGAATCATAGTATCAGCCTATTGTGCCTCTTTGATATGTTGTTTCAGAATAGGTTTCACTTGCATTTCAGCTAATAGTCCAACTAACAAGGATACTTTAAGCTATCCATTGTTTTGCCTCAAAGAGACAAGCATATCTCCTTTAAAGCACACTAAAGAGTTCAACTGTGCTTTGTCTATGATTGGCGACGATGATTTTCTACTTAGTGCATCAGCCACTACATTAGCCTTTCCTGGATGAAAATCAATTGTACAATTGTAGTCCTTGATTTACTCCATCCAACAACATTGTCTCATGTTCAACTCATGTTGTGAAAAGATGTATTTTAGGTTCTTATGGTCCGTGAAAATCTAGAATGTCTCTCCATAGAGATAATGTCTCCATATCTTCAACGCATGAACCACTACAGCCAATTCTAGATCATGCGTCGGATAATTTTCCTCATGTTTCTTAAGCTGTCGAGAAGCAAAAGAAATCACTTGTTTATCCTGCATCAACACACATCCTAGACCATTCTTAGAAGCATCACATAATACAATATACCCCTTTCCCTGCTCAGGTAACACTAACACAGGCACACTTGTTAACCTTTCTTTTAACAACTGGAAAGAATGTTGACAATTGTCATTCTAGACAAAAGGAACCTCCTTCTTGGTTAACCTAGTTAGGGGTAATGCTACAGAACTACAGTTCTTAATGAACCTCTTATAGTAGCCTTCCAGTCTTAGAAAACGGTGTATCTCCTTTGGTGTCTTTGGCTGTTCCCACTCCAAGACAGATTCTACCTTTTTAGGATCAACACAGATACCTGAGGCAGATATTACGTGTCCTAGGAAAGACACTTCTGATAACCAGAATTCACACTTGCTAAACTTGGCGTATAGCTTGTGCTCTCTCAGTAAAGTCAGGGCCTGATGGAGGTGTTGCTCATGTTGTTGAGCATCTCTACTATAAATCAGGATGTCATCTATAAAGACTACTATGAATTGATCAAGGAATGGACGGAAGATTCTGTTCATGAGTTCCACGAATGCATCTGGTGCATTAGTTAGTCCAAACAACATAAATATGAACTCATAGTGACCATACCTTGTTCTAAAGGCTGACTTAGGTATGTCATTCTCCTTGATACGTAACTGATGGTATCCTGATCTCAGATCTATTTTGGAGAATATAGTTGCACCACACAACTGGTCAAATAGGTCATCTATCCTTGGTAGAGGATATTTGTTCTTTATGGTCACCTTGTTGAGCTGTCTATAGTCTATGCATAATCTCATAGACTCGTCCTTCTTTTTCACAAAGAGAATCGGAGAATCCCAAGGTGAAGTACTCGGTCGAATAAAACCCTTTTCAAGCAACTCTTGTAATTGTTTCTTGAGTTCTGCCATCTCAGTAGGTGCCATTCTATATGGTGTTTGAGTTATAGGTTGTGTACCCGGGATTAGATTAATCTTGAAATCAATCTCTCGGGGTGGAGGAACACCTGGAAGTTCCTCAGGAAACACATCCTCAAACTCCATAACAAATGAAACTTCAAAAAGACTAGGACTCTCTACTTTGGTATCTACCACATGTGCCAAGAATACTTCACATCCTTGTCGCATCAGTTTCTCAACTATCATTGTTGACACTAGACAAGTTGGAAGAATCTTTTTATCCCCCTGAAAGATCCATATATCACCATTGTCTGTGAACATAGCTTGCTTGGAACCACAATCCAAGACAACCTGATACTTTTCTAGGGTGTCCATCCCAAGAATTATGTCAAACCCATACACTCAAGTGGTATAAGATCCACCTGAATGCTATGTTCTGAAAAAGAAAGAACACAGGGAGAACATACCTCCCACAACACTGCAGGTCCAACTAACAGAGTTTCTAATAATAAGTTATCTGCTCTATGATTGACAGTCATATTGCAGTCATGAATCACTTCTCGAGTGATAAAGGAATGCGTAGCACCCGGATCAATCAAAACAGATACAAAGCAGGATGAAGACACATCAGAATGAAATAGTTCCATCTGACTTGTCACGACTCGTGGGTTGACCACTGCTTTTGGCTGATTCATAGCATATAATCTTGCCGTTGTTGGTTGTTGACCACTCACCCTGTTGTTGGGTGCATATGAACTAGCTTGGGATGCCTATCCATGTCCTTGTGTGCCACTGCTAAACTGTCACTTCTGAGAACCTTGTTGACTCTATCTCGGTGGTTAGGTTACACTCACGTCTCTAGCTAGACAATCTTTCATCAGATGTCCCATCTTCCCACATTTATAACAACTTCTGTTCTTCTACTGTGGCCTAGATGGTCCTGTTACTAACATTGATGTTGAGCTGTGGGCTCCCTCTGGTGGTAAACTACGGCCTCTACCCTTTCTGGATTTCCACTGCGTCTGAGTATTGAACCTCGGTGGTACTGTTGGTGTAGAAAACCTTTGTTTCTTAAAACTTCCGGACCTCTATCCTTGGAACTGTGTATACTCCTTCTTACTGTTGGCTTGACGTTTCTCCATCACGGACCTTTCTATTCGCCTAACTGACTCCACAAAGGTGGCAAACCTCTCTCTATTCTCTAGAGCAGATGTGGGTGTGGTCAAATCAGCGTTCAAGCCCTTCTCAAAATGCTGAATCCTCTCCTCATCTGTAGTAGCCATGTGCAAATAAAATCGTAGAAGCTCCTAAACGTAGCTTCATACTCACTAATGTTCATTGGTCCTTACCTTATCTGTTCAAACTGAGAGATTTTATCGTCCAGGCAAGTCTTGGGAAAATATCTACTAACAAACTCTTGTCATAACTCTCTCCATTCGATCTCAACTCGTGGTCGTTTCTCTTCCTCAATGGCCCACCAGTGGCCAGCACTCCCTTTCAATAGGTACACCACATGCCTAATATTCTCAGATTCTGGGATATTAAGAATTCTGAAGGCCTTCTCCAGCTCAGTCAACCACAAGTCTGCATCTACTGGGTCAGCTGTACTAGTATAATCACTGGCTCCTACCCATCAAAGCCGTTCAAAAGTCTTGCCAGCTCCATGTCTCTCATCGGGGACTGATGCCCTAGGTGCAGGTGGTGGCATCCTATCCGCCATATGTATCATTGTCGCAATGAACTATCCAAATAGAGCATAGAAAGCTAGGTTTTCTATCGAAGCTTGGTCAAGCTGGGGATTCTTAGGTACTAGTTCCTATCTAGCCTGATCCCTTGCACCACCTCCTGGTGCAGCAACACTACTTTCAACAACATGTTCCTCATGTGATCCAGCCATCTTTAAGTTCTCCTCCTCCTCCTCCTATAAGAGCAGAAGTCACTATAAGATAAACTGGAGGACACTAGAATAGACTCTACTACTTAATCCTATGTCTCTGTAGACTCAGCAAACCTTAGGCTCTGATACCAAAACTTTATGACGATCCGACAATAAATCAGACCATCACTGTGTAATTAATTGTGGAATTAACCATAATCAACAGAATAACATAAATCACTAAAAATTAAAACCTTTTGCAAAGAGATCCAATTCTAGGAAACTCTTATAAAGAGAACCAAAGTACTGCATACATTATAGTTCACATTGTACATACCATGTACCATCTCTTCTTGATGAATATATTTACAACAGTTGCTTTGCCAAAACTATACATAAGCAACATAAAACCTTGAGGCATTCAAGCCAAAATCTTAGATCGATCATGAAAACATTGAAACAGACTCCAAGGACTTGAGAGTACAGAGATGACACATAGGACTCATATCTAGAAGACACGACAATCAATATCTCCACATGAGATGTTACTGTTGTCCCAGATGCTGCTGTCCTTCCCCTATTGTATGGTCCCTACCTCCTCGTCTGCATACACCTAAAAATGTTGGTGACCAACGGGGTGAGACCCATGTCCCAGCGAGAGATATAACTCTCTGCCAACAATATTATTATTGTAGGTACACAGTAATAAACTGAGCAAAGCATTCTTTTATATTAATAAGCAGAATTTAGTCACTATTTAAGCAAAATAGAGCAATATCATCTTTTAAAAACATTACAGCTATATATGATACATCAGTAAACCATATATTTAATAAAGAATATGAAGAACATGTATAACATTTATCCATTTTAGGATACATTAAGCAATGTAACATCAACCAATGATTTCCATATTTCATCCTTAAGCAAATACGCTACACAGATGATAACATTTTATAATCACACTTATGCCCTGAGGAGATGAGGTATACCGCTCATACTCCAACCGACCATGGCGGCGTAAAGCATCGGTTCCATACCTAGGTCAATGGAAGAGCCGGACTCCATGACCTCATCCATCTCGGTCAGTGCGAGACCACATGCATGACATCTAGTGTCTCTGCTAAATAGCTTTCCAGGGTATACTGGCAACTTCTCTATAGATCTATAGTGGCGGCTACACTCTCTTCGCAATCGAGAGATTTCATGCTTATCTCACATCGATATGACATTAAACATCAACGGGAGATTCGTGATACATCCATATCGGAACATATAATGAAGGATTGAGAGATCTCATGTTTATCTCACGTCAACCCCACATTAGGGCGTAAGGATATTCGTGCCCATTACCCCCACATATTCAAAAATATGCCCTCCAGGTGATCCCGTGGGAAAACCTATTTCACCATCACCAGCTACTGACGATGATGGATCTATGGCTAGGGTTTTACATGATAAGATTTCACTTGATTAATTAAGTGCATTACAATATTCTTTTAGCATCAACCAAGTTCTCAAACATGTATTATTATGACAAATGCTACAAAGAAAAGTGTAATACATCTATCAAGTACTTTTCCAAACTTTATAAAACATTGGGATCTCAATCCCTTATCTCATTATTGGGAATTCTCATCCCTCAAAAATATCATCATCATGTTTACTAGATCTAGGTATTCAAAACCCTTAGTTCATCACTTATCAGGTAACTATTACCTCCAGGTCATCTGACCAGGGTATACATGATACTTCTTACACAAGCATCTCACATAGCTCACAAGGTACATTAAGCATCATAGCTCATACCTGGCTATGCTCATCCACTCATGATACCTTCATGGATAGTATACTTGATAACAACCATATCAATTACATATCAACACTATGCAATACAAGAGTAACACCACTATTCCCTCATTAGGTTTAGGGTTTCCCATTCTTTATCAATTAGGGTTTCTCATACCATTACCCAAAATTAGGGTTAGGGTTTCCCATTCTTTATCAATTAGGATTTCATGATCACATTATCAAAGATAAAACCCTCATTCATACTCTACACTTATTAAAAGTATCAATGTATGCACATTACATGTTTATTACACAAGTATGAGTTTCTCTCCCATCCTCTCTAGGATGTTGATTACTCCATACTTTATTAAGTTGGCTCATCCTTTCACTAAAGTACATGCACCTATGCTTATCATAGTGTATTGAGTTTATTACTTTCATAGGCATCAAATGACAAACACTCTAAGTGTACTATTCACCTAAGTACTTTAGAGGTACTTCCATTGTAATCAACCTTGAGATACTTTACAACTAGTCATAGGGTTTTTTGACCTTACATGGTTTTGAAACTATTTGGTCTCTAAATGGTTTGAGATTATTTAATCTTCAAACGTTCTTGAAAACCCCTTTAACCTTCAAATGGTCTTGATACCCCTTTGATCTTCAAACGGTCTTGAGACCCCTTTGACCTTCAAATGGTCTTGAGACCCCTTTGACCTTCAAACGGTCTTGAGACCCTGTTGACCTTCAAACGGTCTTGAGACCCCTTTGACCTTCAAACAGTCTTGAGACCCCTTTGACCTTCAAACAGTCTTGAGATCCTTTATTCTTCAAATGGTTTGGACCTCTTTGATCTCCAAATGGTTTGGGACCTTTTTGACCTCTAAACGGTTTGAAACCGTTTGGACTAAATTAGGTTGAAACTGTTTGCCCTCTAAATGGTTTGAAACCGTTTGGCCTATCCAAAGTTGAAACCGTTTAAACTCTAAATGGTTTGAAACTGTTTGGCCTATCCAAAGTTGAAACCGTTTGGACCACTAAACACTTTTGAAACCGTTTGGCCTCTAAAGGTTTTGAAACCATTTGGCCTCTAACAGTTTTGAAACCGTTTGGCCATCCAAGGTTGAAACCGTTTGGCCATAAGAATTTGAAACCGTTTGATATTGTTGATCTAGAGGTGTGTGCTAAGAAGATGTCATCATCATAAAGCTTCATATCTCCGTTTCTACTGTCCATACAACTAATGGATTCATTAATTCGTTAATTACTCAAGAAAAAATCGAGTAGAAAGAAAGATCAACATATATTGCAAGATTGAAATCAAATAATAATATCAATGGGTTCAAGTTATATAACTCGCCTTCAAAGAAACTTCATAGCTCCAAGCTTTTTGTCTTTAATGGGGAAGATAGATCCTCCAATTATCCAAGGCACGTTCTCAACCCTTTTGATGTAAAAGATTGCCAAAGTTGAGCATTGGATTGAAGAGAGAAGAAAAGAAGAGTTATAACTCGATTTTAGCCTTCAACCCAAGGTTGAAGATGACCATGGATCTTACCTTAAGCTTGGGAAACAATATCCTCCTTATCCTTTGCTTCCTTGGTCATTGGCCTAAGTGAGGAGTGAGTGTGGTGTACAAATAGCCTTTCTAGTAGGTGAATGGTTGAGTATATATATAATTGAATTCTTAGGAGAGAGAAAGTAGAAGGGAAGTCATCAACTTTCCTTGCCACATGCCCCCTCCACTTCCTTGTCTCCAAAGATATCCTTCTTATCTTAAAATTCCTTTGAATTATCCTTGAATTATAATCAACCATTATGCTCCTTAATAAATATAACACTATTATCCATTAGCACCTTTATGTTAGTGGACATTACTTTTCAATTAAAAATGTAGGTAGATATTTTTCACCTACTTAGGATTATTTCGGTGCCTATCAAGGTATTTTGGCCGCCATTCCATTATAGGATTTCACCCATAGCTTTTTAGTTGATGGGCACTTCATTTAATATATATATTTTTGCTACAAAATAACTTAGGGTTTCAATTATGCTTATTTCTTGATTATTTTATTATCAAGAGTATCATTTCTCAAATATGGTTCAAACAAGACGCCCCTTTCTTTTTATTTTCTCTAAATGATACCAAGAGACAGTAGGGACACTATAAAGGTGGTATTTTACATATTCAACCCCAGGTTTTGGGTAAATTGCAAATTACACCAAAACTAGTATTCAATGCACAAGTATTATTCAAACAAGCTCCTTCTTGGAACTTAGGCTTCCACAAGCCATCCCTTAGCATCCTTCTCATTCTTATGATGCTAAAGTACTTGAGTAACATTTATCATGTAACATTTTTCAAGGTAACCCCTTATATTGGGTAAATTGCACTTTAGTCCAAAATAAGCAAATATTGCTTCAACATTATACAAATAGGACCAAAATTGGAACATAAGCTCTCCTTTAGTGTTAATTACTTTTCAAAAGATAAAGACAAGAATATAAATGACTTACCTAAGCAAAACTCCTAGGGTTAAGGCGTAACCCAGGTCAGGGATGTTACATTTTGGGTCAACAATTCTCCATCCCACCAGCCCTTCAGGGACTCCTCCCCACTTACTATGGGATGGAGAATGACAATCTCTATCACCACATAGATGCTTTCCTAGAAACTTTTTCTACCTTCCATACTCCATCCACCACCGATGATTATATAAGGAGGACTCTCTTTCTGTTCTCCCTAAAAGAAAAGGCCAAGGAATGGTATATGTCCAAGCCCGAGTTGGTGACATGGGTGGCAGTGAAGAATGAATTCCTGAAGAAGTTCTATCTGATATGCAAGCTCACTCAGATGAGAAGGTGCATCACCTACTTCACCCTGAGTGAGAATGAACCCTTCCATGATTCATGTGAAATATTTTAGAAGCTCTTGCATGACAACACTCATCATGAAGTACCTCTATGGCATCTTGTACAATCATTCTACACAGGGTCGGTTGAGTTGAGCCAGAAAGCTTGGTGTGTTTCTCCCAAGGTCACACACTAACAAACGAAATAGTGACTAGAAGCAACCAAAGGAAACCTATAGGTATCTTTCAAATTTATAATGGACCTAGTCGACACACTCACTTAAACCAATCACAAGTTACCCGGATGCGCACATGGTCATGTTCTAGTATTGGCAAGTGGCAAGAGAAGAGTCGATCCACAAGGAGAGAGGGGGCACTAGAGATAGGTTAGTGTAACTATGTTCCTAAAGTGGAGTGTAGGGTTTTTAGGGTTTGTTGGTGATTTTGATTGATTACTCTAATATTTCAAGAAATTAAAGACAAGGAAGTAAACTAGACTACAAGAAACCCTAAGTTAGCCTAAATAAGTTGAGTCTAATTAGCAAGGCAAGACAACTAACTGAGGAAGAGAAAGGAACTATAACTAAGCTACACTAGACTAGTAATGCAAGTCAACACCTAAGAGACAAGTTAAGCACTAAAGCAATTAATGACTTAGATTATCACTAACTAGCAATATTAACACTAGAAATCTCAAAAGAGTACTAATTGTGAAATCAAGACATAACTATCAAGAACTAAGAAATTGACTAAGAGGCAATAGAGGCAATTAACTAAACTAGTATTAACAAGCTAAGAGAATAAGATGGGTTTCAAGTAATATGTAACATCCCTGACTTGGGTTACACCTTAACCCTAGGAGTTTTGCTTAAGTAAGTCATTTATATTCTTGTCTTTATCTTTTGAAAAGTAATTGAGACTAAAGGAGAGCTTATGTTTCAATTTTGGTCCTATTTGTATAATGTTGAAGCAATATTTGCTTGTTTTGGACTAAAGTGCAATTTACCCAATATAAGGGGTTACCTTACAAAATGTTACATGATAAATGTTAATCAAGTAATTTGGCATCATAAGAATGAGAAAGATGCTAAGGGATGGCTTGTGGATGCCTAAGTTCCAAGAAGGAGCTTGTTTGAATAATACTTGTGCATTGAATACTAGTTTTGGTGTAATTTGTAATTTACCCAAAACCTAGGGTTGAATATGTAAAATACCACCTTTATAGTGTCCCTACTGTCTCTTGGTATCATTTAGAGAAAATAAAAAGAAAGGGGCGTCTTGTTTGAACCATATTTGAGAAATGATACTCTTGATAATAAAATAATCAAGAAATAAGCATAATTGAAACCCTAAGTTATTTTGTAGCATATATATATATATATATATATATATATATATATATATATATATATATATATATATATATATATATATATTAAATGAAGTGCCCAACAACTAAAAAGCTATGGGTGAAATCCTATAATGGAATGGCGGACAAAATACCTTGAGAGGTTCTGAAATAATCCTTAGTAGGTGAAAAATATCTACCTACATTTTTAATTGAAAAGTAATGTCCACTAACATAAAGGTGCTAATGGATAATAGTATTATATTTATTAAGGAGCTTAATGGTTGATTATAATTCGAGGATAATTCAAAGGAATTTTAAGATAAGAAGGATAGCTTTGGATACAAGGAAGTGGAGGGGGCATGTGGCAAGGAAAGTTGATGACTTCCCTTCTACTTTCTCTCTCCTAAGAATTCAATTATATATATACTAAACCATTCACCTACTAGAAAGGCTATTTGCACACCAAACTCACTCCTCACTTAGGCCAATGACCAAGGAAGCAAAGAAGAAGGAGGAGATCGTTTCCCAAGCTTAAGGTAAGATCCATGGTCATCTTCAACCTTGGGTTGAAGGCTAAAATCAAGTTATAACTCTTCTTTTCTTCTCTCTTCCATCCAATGCTCAACTTTGACAATCTTTTACATCAAAAGGGTCGATAACGTGCCTTGGATAATTAGAGGAGATATATTCAGCATTAAATATGAAAAGCTTGGAGCTTTGAAGTTGCTTTGAAGGTGGGTTATATAACTTGAACCCATTGATATTATTATTTGATTTCAATCTTGCAATATATGTTGATCTTTCTTTCTTCTCGAATTTTTCTTGAGTAATTGATGAATTAATGAATCCATCAGTTGTATGGATAGTAGAAATGAAGATCTGAAGCTTGATGATGATGACATCATCTTAGCACACACCTCTAGATCAACAATATCAAACGGTTTCAAATTTGTATGGCCAAACGGTTTCAACCTTGGATGGCCAAACGGTTTCAAAACCGTTAAAGGCGAAATAGTTTCAAAACCATTAGAGGCAAACAGTTTCAAAAGTGTTTAGTGGTCCAAACGGTTTCAACTTTGGAAAGGCCAAAGGTTTTCAAACTGTTTAGAGTTCAAACGGTTTCAACTTTGGATAGGCCAAATAGTTTCAAACCGTTTAGAGTGCAAACAGTTTCAACCTAATTTAGTCCAAACAGTTTCAAACCGTTTAGAGGTCAAAAAGGTCCCAAACCATTTGGAGATCAAAGAGGTCCAAACCATTTGAAGATTAAAGGATCTCAAGACCGTTTGAAGGTCAAAGAGGTCTCAAGACCGTTTGAATGTCAAATGGGTCTCAAGATCATTTGAAGGTCAAAGGGGTCTCAAGACCGTTTGAAGGTCAAAGGGGTATCAAGACCGTTTGAAGGTTAAAGGGGTTTTCAAGATCATTTGAAGATTAAATAATCTCAAACCGTTTAGAGACCAAATAGTTTCAAAACCATGTAAGGTCAAACAACCCTATGAGTGGTTGTAAATTATCTCATGGTTGATTACAACGGAAGTACCTCTAAAGTACTTAGGTGAATAGTACACTTAGAGTGATTGCCATTTGATGCCTATAACATACTAAAAATTGATACTAAATATATTATTGACTATATTGCATAATTCCCACCTCTTAAAA
Source organism: Alisma plantago-aquatica (assembly GCA_963693085.1). Taxonomy (NCBI): domain Eukaryota; kingdom Viridiplantae; phylum Streptophyta; class Magnoliopsida; order Alismatales; family Alismataceae; genus Alisma; species Alisma plantago-aquatica. The sequence continues at coordinate 137,978,903 of OY856409.1, forward strand.
ATCTTATTTTGTAATTTTCCACATATTGTCTTAATTACATCTGAATACTCTTGACTTTTGTACATTTGATATTCTTGATGGTCATGTAGGATCCAATCAAACCAAAACACACCATGAGTTAGCTAAGTCCATGATTTAGATTTGACACTTGTTAATCACTGTCTTTGGAATCACATTATAATTTAGACAATCAATCTTGAATAATTAATTGTGCCATAATAATCAGCGATGAGTTGGTACAATACACAGAAACTTGGTTAAGATAAATTCATGCAAAATAATATATTTCAAGGCATCCGATATAAAGATCTTATGGGGAAAGAACTGAGGTTGATCATTTTTATAACAATCGAATATATGTGGGATGCCATAGTAGGACTTTTAATGTGGTCATTTGAATAAAAGTCAATTGGTCGACTACAATGAATATAAAATTAGTATTTCTATGTTGAACATATGAGTCACTTGCTTAAATGAAAAAGATAAAAGAACACAACAAACCTCAATTACCGGCTTCCCTTCACTTCATATGTTTATCTCCTTTTGGCAAGTCAATTAATTATAATTCATATCTTAATTGTATACAAGTTTGTGATAGTAAATGCTGCCCATTTAGCAATTAATAAGAAAGACTTGTCCTCATTCTCTCCCGTAGAGGATTCTCACAGCCAGTGGATATGGAATTAGAAACGTATGATTTGATGGTTCTATTATCTCCCAGAAGAAGTACTCAAACTAACTTCTAGACTAATCAGAAACGAAAATTGCACGTACCTCCTCCCTATCTCGGCTTGACGACACCATCTACTGTTAGTCAAAACGGCTGTGACGATTACCATTAAATGCCAATATCCGTTACACATCTACGGACCCACACGCCTGGTTTCTCCATCCCTAAGCCCGCGCTGCGCTCCCTTCCGCACGACCATTTGGTCGGCCAGAGCAGTAGTGAGGAAATCACTCCCCTTCCTATGTCTCATCCTCTCGTCAGTTGCTCTACACATCCGGTTTAAAACACTATTATCAATGACCAATCAGGTGATTAGGAGAGGAAGACCAGAACACCATGCCATTAAAATGACGATCTGTGAAAGAAACGGCCGACGAGCCGCTGTCAGGACCCGACGCCACCCCAGACCTTGTTAGGAGAATGTAGCACCTCACCTCCACCCTCTAGATGTAAACCTAGCAACCACAAACCTATATATACATTTCAATCAAGCCATTGGCAACCCACCAGCAGTAGTGACAGATCCTCTTCCTGCCCTGATCTGATCCCATCGCCACATAGCCTCGCCAACCTTCCTCTCCCCGTGGCGCCTCCACAGAATCCCGCCACCTTCTCACCTCTTCACAACCAACAACACCACAAACATGATGGACAACAAGCAACATAGGCGGTGCCTATCAGATCCAACCCAGACCTGACATTGCCAACCTATAGAACCCTGGAGGCGGTGCCTTTTTTCCAACTCTGCGTTGTCAGGACAACCTCGACTAAACCTGCAACATGGCTGCTGATCAGCAGATCCATCTCCTCTACAACACGACAACAACTACCAACGCTATCTGTGACGTTCTCGGGCCGCATAACACATACACCAGATTTATCTTCCCCGTCCACATCTTCCTCCAGCGGCAAGGAGTCAGTGGATTCTCCAAACACCTCACAGCCACACCATTACCCAACCCCATCACCGCATGGCAACCCACTTCGACTCCATTTGATCAGCCACCATAGAAGCAATGCAACACCGTCACACAAATTGGAAGTTGTTGTTGGATTGGTCACCACTCTGTCACCGTGAACCCCTAATAACCACCTTCACATATCTTTCATTTTTGCCAAGACCTACTGTAATACCTATAACTACCACGGACCTGTGTAGCAACCTTGCAGTCGGAGGCACTGGCTGACTTGCTCACATCCTCCGGCCTCACCACTGCAACCTTCTCGTATTGTTTTGGGAGAACAGTCTGGACCTTCATCTACCAGATAGGTCTATGTGGCCGCTGATACCTTCTCGGAGAAATATACCTTCATACCGAAATGGAGATGAGCCTACAAACATCATCCCTAATGATCCAACCTGGAGCATATCATTAAGCATACTTCCAACTGTAAGTTTCATCGTATTTCTGTAGTCTAGTTTCTTAAGTAGTCAATTGGTTAGAAAATTGAATTAGCCAACAAATAACAATATTGAAACATACATGACACTATAACTAATTTGAGGTCGATGCATTATAGATGTTTGTGTCATGTCGTATACACACATACATAACTATATTATTTAAAAGAAGTATCCTTATCAATATATTAGCTAGTGTTATATAATTGGTCAAAGAAAAATATTAGATATCGTTGATGTTCAGAACTGAGACATACACATGTATATAAAATAGATAATGAATACCCCTACAACTAACCGTATCATGATGTAGTATACATATGAATAGGTTGATATCTATTGAAAACTAGTAATAATTATGGAGCATATCCTAAATGCCACTGTTATTCCCATAATGTATGAAAGCTTATATGGATATATATGCAATTAATAACATATGAAATAAAAATATATGCAAGGAGTACATCTATCTAGATTGGGCTATCTTGAATTAAAGGTACATTCTAAAAAGAACATGTTAAAGAAAATTTCTTATATAAATATGAATTTGGATGATTTTGTACAATTCTAAGAAATCTAGATAGATAACATGTTAATTGAACTCTATATAAATAAATAATATTTTCAATCACCTACATAGAACTAGACACACACTTGCATTTTTGTTTGAGATGTGGAATAATAAAATGGTTTACCCATTGTAATACCAAGTATATATGTATTAATGTATACGAGCCTATGTAAGCTTTAAACACTAGATTCCTCTAATAAGAGTAAATTGATTTGTAATACCTCATAATAAGAACTTTTGACAACACTGATAATATGGAATTATATTAAAGAGAGAATAACATTTGAGGACCTAAAATAGACAAAATAACTATAGACTTAAGTATGAAATCTAGATGGAAAAGAAACCCTAATCCTAAGAAAGTCAAAGTGAACAACATTGATTCCAAGTCAAATGGTGACAAGATTATTATTCTTTATAGGTACCTCTTCGTAAATTCTTGGAGACACATTATGCTTATGCAATTCTTGGAGCCCTAAATAATTAAGGTACTAGATTCTCTATTTTTATATTGAGTTGTTCATTTCCCTCTTGAATGCCTTGTACATTGTTTAGTGGTGAACCCTATACTTGTTTAAGCCTTTTCTACCTCTTTGAAAGTTCACCACCTCAGATTGATTATTGTTTGAATGCATTGAATATTATAATAGAACTTGAATTGATCTATTTGGAGTTTTGACTCCCTAGACATGGGTCCCTTTGGGATTTGGCCCCTTAGAGCTTTGGCTCACTTGAGGTAGGGTACGTCCCGCCGCCCTGTGCACAGGTGTAATGGATTAGTTTTCCCCCAGTCGACTGGTTAACATAGTAATTAGGCTCAATGTTGTTCTTTCATAGATGATTGAACATAAGGCATTGTTGCCCTTGAAGGAAATGATATGATAGTGCTCAACCATTGATGCGATGATTTTGAGTCGCATTTAGAGACCTATTTCATATGTGTTTTGTGCCTTAATTACTCATTTTTATGGATATTATTGCATAATTCACTTTATTTGGTCTTTGCCATCATTTTATATCAAATTCCCTTTGTTTTACTATTTTGAGCATTATTTATCATCTTATTATAAATTGTGTGGATTTACTTGGTCTTGTTGTGAAATTTCAGGAAAAACAAGTATCTTCTTCCGTCGATACCATCGACGGAAGTCGATACCATCGACCAAGCCACAGGTTGTCAGCCGAGAAGAGCAATACAGAGTCGATACCATCGACACCTAAGTCGATGGTATCGAGATCCCTTCAAGTTGCTGGCGAGGAAACTGTCGATACCATCGACCCAAGTCGATGCCATCGACACAAGGGGAGCTACAGCGTCGCTAAACGACAACAACCGATGCTAAAGGAGTCGATACCATTGACACACAAGTCGATGGTATCGAGATCACCACAGGCGCTCAGAATAAAAGAAAGGAAAGCTGCCGCTAATCCGCCGGGTCGATACCATCGACCCGCGTCGATGGTATCGACGCCGGCAGATATGCGTTGGATCTGTTTTGATCTCGATCGGACGGCTGCTGTTATTTGACGACCTAATTAGGGACTTATACCTAATGACGACCGCCCAGATGAGAGGATCATCTCATTTTGGATTGCACGAGTGCCGAGGAGGAGAGAAAGGAGAACGGAGGCCAAGAAGCTCATCCCGGGTGATTCAGACGCTGCCGAAGACGATTTCCACCACCGACAGGCGGGGAAAGCTCGTGTTCTACGCCAAGGATCCACCGGTTCTTCTCCGTTCAGGGGTTTTCCCATTTATTTCCCGTTTTTCTTATGAATTCCCCAATTTCTACCATGTATTCGTGTGAGATGAACATGAGAGGCTAAAACCCTCAATCTTTAGGACCGGGAGTAGCCCGGGAATGCATTGTATGACATTTTTATATTAATAATTCATATTTTTCTCTCAAATCCGTGGTATAAATTCGTTTTCTCCATTTCTATTGTTATGCTTGATCACCATAATAATAATTTAACACCCTTAATCACTTCGACAGAAGGATTAACGGTTGAAAAGAGACAAATTCTACATTAATCAATAAAACCCTTGACAAAGGAGTTGTAAAATTAATGGTGGGAACTGAGAGACCGTTTATAATGCACTTAGTTTAGGGGAATGATTACTACGACGGTGGAATCAACCTAAATCTAAGTAGTGAATTACACCACGACAGTGGGTAATTCTGTTTTCAGGCCACTACCCGGATAAAGAGAGAAGTGTGAGGGATTATATGAAACCTAATACAATGTTGACCCGCGGTGAAACTGCCATCCTAAAGATATCCCTTTGAATTGATTAAATTAACCTTTAATCGATTGTTTTCTTTGTTTGATTTTTATTTTCTTTTTCATTTGAACAACAAAACCCTACTTTGTTAATCGGTCTAGCTGATTGCGATTAGTTAGTAGAAGTCTCCAATAATTCACGTATCCCTGAGTTCGACTCGGGCCTCACAAGGCCTATATTACTCGACGCGTATACTTGCGTTTAAGTGCGTAGTAAAATACACGTCAAGTTTTTGGCGCCGTTGCCGGGGATACGGCGAATTATTGGCACTTTGAGTGCTAAGAGCGGCCATTCTAGGCCACATTTTTTATTTATTTTAAAACAATTTCAAAAATTCCTTTATTTCTCTATAATTGTGTTGACTCGTTCAAGGCATTGTACTGAACCACTATTTCCATATTTCAGGTACTTTGCATGGTGCACACACGTAGTCGAGACTACGTGAATCGCACACCTGAGGTTCCATCTGCGGGACTAGAGGACGAGGACTACTACGAGGAGGAACACCACAGTGATATAAATTCTGAATCTGAGCAAGAACAAGAAGAAGTAATGGCTGAAGCACAGACAATATGGGAGAAGATCAAGGCGTCTTCTTCCTCGGCATCAAAGGGGCCTATAAAGAAACAAGGGCTAAACATTCCAACCTACAAGATTGATCCAACACTGATTAACCTGGTTAAATCAAACGCATTTCACGGATTAAAAAATGAAGATCCAGTGGCCCACATCAGCCAGTTCGTGGAGAACTGTGATATGGTGAAGATAGATCGATTTCCGCAGGATGTGCTCTACCTCAAGTTATTTCTAAGTTCCTTGGCTGGAGTGGCAAGAGAGTGGCTTCATAACCTCGACGACGAGTTTGTTGAATCATGGGATCACATGGTGGAGGTTTTCTTCGAGAGGTTCTTCCCTCCTGAGAAGACCAATGATATGATCCGGAAGATCCACAATTTCACCCAACAGGCGGATGAAACTTATTCTGAGACTTGGGAGCGATTCCAAGTCATGTTGAGGAGATGTCCACACCATGGACTGGACAAGGAAACCCAAGTGAAGATCTTCTACTTTGCTCTCTCCGAGCATGATAGAAGCAATTTGGACTCGGCTGGCTCTGGATTTTTCTTAAATAACACTGATACAAGATGCTGGGAAATACTGAAGAATATGGCACGAAAGCAATCTTGGGGAGAAAGAGAAAGAGGCCCAGTTGAGCAAGCAAGAGTTGTCAGTGAGTCAAAGGCAATGAGAGAGCTGAACGAGAAGATGGATCTTCTCACTAAGAAGTTGCTGCAGAAGGAAGACAATGAGTCCGAGGATGAGGCGCAGGTCAAGTACATGAGGCAACAGCAGGGGTACAGGAATAACGATTATTCATGGCGGAAGGACAAGAAATTTTTATGGAAGGATCCAAATAACTTTCTGCAGGATCTGGACGCCAAACCTGCACCGGTCACGGAGGACAAGAGCACGGAGTTGCTAAATCAAGTCATAAAGCAAAATCAAGAGTTGATGAACACTTTTGGGCAGCAAATAAAGCAGCAGGGTGAATTTATGAACCAGTTTGGGCAGACTTTGCAGAGCCACGGGGCTCAAATGAGAACTATAGAGACTTCCATGGCGCAGATGGTAGCCGAGATTGCAAGCTTGAAGAAGCCGGCACATCCGGGTTTTCCGGGGAACACCAATGTTCCCGGGGGAAAACAACAGGCCAAGGCCATCTTATTGAGGAGCGGTAAGAAAGTGTTAAATCCAAGGGCGGATGACACAAGCACACTGCAGGACACAGTTGAAGAAGCAACAGTCAAAGAGCAGCCCGCACCTGTCATAGAGCAAACTGAGGACATAGCTGAAGATGGTAAGGAAGAACAAGCCACTGAGGAGGAACCACAGAAATTAACTCCCTATGTGCCACCTCATCAAAGGGCACATACCGTTCCGGTCCCCTATCCCAATAGTGCAAAAGCAAGAAAGGTGGATGCACAGTTTAAGAAATTTCTGGACAGCTTTAGGAAGTTATCAGTGAATATTCCTTTTCTAGAGGCGATTGAACAAATCCCGTCTTATGGGAAGTTTCTCAAAGATGTAATCACCAAGAAGAGAAAGATACCCGAAACTGAGGTCGTGGTATTGAAGGAGCAAGTGAGTGCTTTTATTATGGGCACTTTGCCGCCAAAGAGACAGGATCCCGGTTGTTTCAATATTTCTTGCTTTATCGGGAAGTTCAAATTTGGCGAAGCACTTTGTGATTCTGGGGCAAGCATCAATCTGATGCCCCTTTCTACGTTCAAGAAACTTGGATTGAAGGAGTCGAGACCAAGTAACATGACCATCCAATTGGCCGATAATTCTGTGGTGAAACCGTATGGAATCTGTGAGGATGTTTTGGTAAAGGTAGACCGCTTTGTTTTTCCGGATGATTTTGTCGTTATGGAAATGCAGGACGAGCACGGCAATGAGTTACTACTTGGTCGCCCATTCCAAGCTACAGCTGATATGATCTTGGAGATGGGGAGAGGTCGCTTGACCTTGGGCATTGCGGATGATCGCTTTGAGATGGTCATGCCCAATGGTAATGCATCTAATAAAGAAAAAGCACATTGCAACATGATTAAGCATGTGGAACAAAATATCTCACTTTGTCTTGGGAAGCCATTTTTGGATATGGCTCATGTTATGAGAAGGATAGATAATGGGACCCTAGCAGTGGACCTTATGGAGAAAACTAAAGTTGTCTCTTTATGCAAGGCTGTTGGGTTTCCAAATGATGAGAATGAGGACATTCCACCTTCATGGGAGGATGATGTGATTATTACTTCCGTCTTTGATGCATATCCAGAATTGCCTTTGGAGGCGTGTTTGTTAAATGTCACTTATGATTGGATGCGGAGTACTTCACTCAAGGAGTGCGCCAAAATGCTTCAAATGCTTCCATGTTTCTACACGAGGCACTATGAAGATTTGGGTACACTTCCCCCACCGCTACAATCATCTCTTATTTGCCCACCTGATCTGGAATTGAAGCCATTGCCCCCGCATCTGAAGTACGTCTTTCTAGCTGAGGAGGACAAGTTACCAGTGATTGTTTCTGCATACTTGAGTGCGGATGAGGAGGAGCAACTACTGATAGTGCTCAAGAACCACCGTGGAGCTTTTGGGTGGTCTGTGGCGGACATTAAGGGGATCTCCCCTACACTTTGCCAATACAAGATTCGGCTCGAGGAGGGAGCCAAGCCAGTCATACAACCTCAAAGACGTCTAAATCCAAGCATGATGGATGTTGTCAAGAAGGAAGTCATAAAGCTTCTTGCTGCAGGGATCATTTATGCCATATCCGATTCAACGTGGGTGAGTCCCACACAGGTAGTCCCTAAAAAGGGGGGAATCACTGTCACTACTAATCTTTTGAATGAACCTGTCACCACCCGATTGGTAATCGGGTGGCGTGTTTGCATTGACTACCGCCGATTGAATGCCGCAACTCTTAAAGATCATTTTCCATTGCCATTTATCGATCAGATTTTGGAACGTCTAGCTGGTCGGTCGCATTTTTGTTTTCTAGATGGCTATTCGGGGTACAACCAGATTTCTATTGATCCTTTGGATCAAGAGAAGTCTACGTTTACATGTCCCTATGGGACGTTTGCTTACCGCCGTATGCCGTTCGGTTTATGCAATGCGCCGACGACTTTTCAACGCTGCATGCTCGCCATATTCTCTGACATGGTAGAGCGGTGTCTTGAAGTTTTCATGGATGACTTCTCGGTGTATGGAGCGTCTTTTGATGAATTCCTTTATAACTTAGATAAGGTGTTGCAGCGGTGCGAGGACACACACTTGGTCCTCAATTGGGAGAAATGTCACATGATGGTGACGGAAGGAATTGTGCTAGGACACAAGGTGTCTAGCAAGGGTCTTGAGGTAGACCCCGTAAAAATTGAGGTGATTTCTAAGTTACCCCCACCAAATTCTGTAAAAGGGGTGAGAAGCTTTTTCGGACACGCCGGGTTTTATCGGCGATTTATTAAGGATTTTTCGAAAATTGCAAAGCCATTATCGGAATTTTTGGAAAAAGACGTAGTTTTTGATTTCAATGAGAAATGCCTTCACGCATTCGAGGTTTTGAAGGAAAAGTTGATTTCAGCTCCGGTTGTTCAAACGCCGGATTGGACAAAGCCATTCGAGTTGATGTGTGATGCGTCCGATTATGCTGTGGGAGCTGTTTTGGGGCAAAGGGTAGATAACAAGCCTGCTGTGATTTTCTACGCTTCAAAAATGCTTAATGATGCTCAATTGAACTACACAACCACGGAAAAGGAGTTACTGGCCGTCGTGTTCGCCTTTGAAAAATTTCGGCAGTACTTAGTGGGTTCTAAGGTGGTTGTGTGGACTGATCACGCTGCAATAAAGTATTTGATGGAGAAGAAGGATGCGAAGCCTAGACTAATTAGGTGGATTTTTCTCCTACAAGAATTCGATATTGAAATTAAGGACAAGTCGGGAATTGAAAATGTGGTGGCTGACCACTTGTCTAGGTTAGAGAGGGTTGATGAACAAGGTTTGCACATACCCATTACCGAGACCTTTCCCGATGAGCAACTTTTAAAAATTGATTCTAAAGAACCATGGTTTGCAGAAATTGTGAATTATTTGGCTTGCGGGATCATCCCGGAGGATTGGTCCTATCAAGAGAAAAAGAAATTCTTTCATTCATTGAGATATTATTTTTGGGATGACCCGATTCTCTTGAAGCAGTGCAGGGATGGTATTCTTCGCAGGTGCGTGCCGGAGGTGGAGTACAAGAGTGTTCTCCACCACTGTCATGTGTCGCCTACAGGACGGCACCATGCTAGCTCACGGACAGCAACCAAGGTGTTGGAAAGCGGCCTTTATTGGCCCACTTTGTTCCGGGATGCCTATGATTTTGTTAGGCAATGTGACCCGTGCCAGCGCGCAGGTAACATCTCAAGGAGACAGGAAATGCCCCTGAATGTATTTCAGGAAGTTGAGGTATTTGATTTATGGGGCATTGACTTCATGGGACCCTTTGTGTCCTCAAATTCAAATCTTTATATCTTACTTGCTGTAGATTATGTGTCGAAGTGGGTGGAGGCAATCCCCACAAGGACTAATGATTCGAATGTAGTGTGCAGGTTTGTCAAAGAGAACATTTTCTGCAGGTTCGGGATTCCCCGAATGATCATAAGTGACGGAGGCACACATTTTCGAAATCAGAAATTCGCGACACTTTTAAAGAAATATGGGGTCAAGCACAACATCGGCACCCCATATCATCCACAGACGCAAGGACAAGTGGAGGTATCAAATAGAGAAATCAAGAAGATTTTAGAAAGGACCGTAGCATCAACAAGGAAGAATTGGAGTGTATTGCTACCGGACGCGCTTTGGGCTTATCGAACGGCGTACAAAACACCTATAGGCACCACGCCTTTTAGGTTGGCGTACGGCCGGGCTTGCCATCTTCCGGTGGAATTAGAGCACAAGGCCCATTGGGCGCTAAGAAGGCTGAACTTGCGCTATGATGAGGCCGGGAGAAAAAGGCTGTTTGAATTGAATGAATTGGATGAGCTACGCATGACGGCGTATGAGAATGCCCGCATCTATAAAGAGAGCACAAAGCTGATCCACGATCGCCATATTGAGATGCGCACGTTCAAGAAGGGAGACATCGTTCTATTGTTCAACTCCCGTCTCAAACTGCATCCCGGGAAGCTGAAATCCCGGTGGAGTGGACCCTTCATTGTGGAGGAGGTGAAACCGCACGGAGCGATTCTCGTGCGTGATGGAGATGCCATATTCTTGGTGAACGGGCAACACTTGAAGTTGTATTTTGGTGAGAATTACAAGAGGAAAGTGAATGAGGTTAAACTCATTTCACTTGTGCATGAATGAGAAGAAGGGAAGACGTCTAGCCTAAGACGCTAAACAAGGGCGCTTGTTGGGAGGCAACCCAACCATCGGTACATTAGGATAGTTTGATTTTAGTCATAGATTGCTTTTATTTCGTTTAAATTTTAGTTTAAAAATGATACCTTGATCCGTTTGTTGAATGTGCAGGCACAGGCAGGGTCGATACCATCGACACATCCGTCGATGGTATCGACATGGGTTCAGGTTGACACCAGCAAAAATCACACTGCGTCGATACTATCGACACCCCCGTCGATGGTATCGACATGGTCACAGACAGGTCGCAATAAAAGTGTCGATGGTATCGACACCCCAGTCGATACCATCGAGATCTCTGGAGATATTCAGACGAATTTTGCTCAGTCAACTCGATACCATCGACGGCCTCGTCGATGGTATCGACATCATCACAGGTTGAATGCAACACAACGGCGGTGTCACAATAAAATCAAGTCGATACCATCGACATCTGTCGATGGTATCGACGGACATGTCACCGATCCGCACACAGACATCGACGACGATCGCAACAGCCACGTCAGCAATCCAGGTGCTGTGTCGATACCATCGACTTCCGTCGATGGTATCGACCCGTCAGCAATCCGAGTTTCTTGATCCAGCAAACGTCAGCCGTCGATACTCGCGAGGGAGGTGGATACCCGCGAGATGTGTCGATACCATCGACCCACGTCGATGGTATTGACGGGTCAACATGGGTGCCGATCAAGCCTATTTAAGGGGACTTGCAACGTCACTTGACGTCACACCTTCAGAGAAAGTATCTTCTTTTGCGCCGAGCACTCCCCCGAGCCCTCCAAGACTGCAGAGAAGCGTCATCGAGCGGAGAATTTCTTCTCCATCTTCACCGAGCTCTGTTCTTCTAATCCCATCTTCTCGCAACCATGGTGCACACCGTCAGAGCGTCGTCCTCAAGCGCTCACCCTATGGAGATCGAGGAGTTTGTTCCTCCCCCAACCGCTTCCATCCCTCGTCCATGCCTAATTCATGCCAACATGGATGTGAGGAAGGTCTACGAGGAGATAATGAAGCGAAAGTTCGAGCCCACCCGGTATGTAGACCGGGGCATGATCCAGGAGCTGGGGTTCGAGGCCAACTTGGCCTATGTGTTGGCCGGGCAAGCGCGGCACACCAATCGCCTTTATGAGCAGATCGAATGTCATGCGGATGGGCAGCCGTTTTTCGGTGAATGGCCCACCTACAAGGAACTGGTGGCTGAGTTCATGGCGTCTCTTGATATCTGCGTCGTACCAAATGATGTGGTACCATCGGACCAGACGTGGATCAAGGGAAGGGTGTCCTTCCGACTCTTCAACAACAATTACAACATCACGTTGAAGCAGTTCAACGACATCTTCAACTGGAACCACAGCTGCAACGATCACCGACGCCCCGACGCCCGCACCGACTACGACAAAATCTTCGTCGAGCTAGTTACAGTGCCGGCAGGAAAGACTGTGAGCTACCATAATGCAGCGGTAGCGGATTTTGAGCACCCATTCGTCCGGGTCCTGCATAGGATGTTGAGCTTGACTTTCTTCGCTCGAAGCGATCTTGCTTTGAGCAAGTTTCAGGAGAGTGACCTATTCTTTCTCTACGCACTCCTGAAACGTCAAGAGTGCAACTGGGGGGCGTTCTGGCTACAGCGCGTCCTGGCGGTGAAAAGGAGTACAAGGAGGGCTCCAATTCATTTTGGTGGCCTTGTCACCAAGTTGGCGCTTTACTTGGGGCTGAACCTTCAGTCCATGACTCCGATCTCTACGAGGAGAAAGGTGAACGTGCAACACTTGCACCGTTCAAACCTTATTCTTTTCCGGGACGGGTTGGCGTACGCTCATTGCCACGTCAACCAAGCTTATCAGGAGAGCTCCCTACCGGATGACGTCTTCAACATAGAGGGCAAGCAGCACTTCCGGTGGCCAATCATAGCCATCGAGTCCTCCGAGGAAGACGGCGGTGGTGACGAGCAAGAAGGCGAGGCTGCAGAGGAAGAGGAGGCTTTCACACCTCTTCGAGCACGTGTGGCACCACGGAAGCGTCCTAGGATGCATCCGGGTGCATCTTCATCATCTCAGCCCCCGCCGCTATCACCACAGTACGAGCAGCCAACCGCGGATCCCTATTCCATGCAGGGGATGTACACCATGCTGCAGGACATCCAGCAGACTCAGCAGCAGCACATGGGTATGTATACCGGCATTCATGAGACTACGAGTCGGGTACTTGACAACCAACGGGCTATGTTCGAGAACGAGTGGCTCATCCTCGCCAACCAAGAGCAAATCCACACCCGGTTGCAGCGGATAGAGACGCAACAGGAGCCCTTCTTTGACCATTACTGGAGTCAAGACTACTTTGGAGGCTATCCACAGCCTCCGCCGAGGACCCAATATGATCCAAGCTTCCAGGGGGAGTACCCGTCTTGGGATCCTACGGCACCGCAATACCCACCACCGCCTCCGCAAGATTGATCAGGGTATCACTGTTCCACCCTTAAGTTGGTTTTTGATTACGAGGCCATAGTCGAATTCAAGCTTAGGGGGGTGGCTGGAACAACTCTATCTTTTATCTTTTCTTTAGTTGTTTTTAGTTTCTGCTTTGTTATTTGTTCTTGCAATTTTAGTGTTTGTTTAGGATCCACATCTATCTAGTGTAATCGTGGATGTCTTAAAAATTGTCATCTCGCTTTTTCATGGGAAATTTAAGGGAATTTCAAAATTTCTGGGTCTTTTGGATAGCTTAACTTGGTTGTCCTTGGGAAACTTGTCCTATGAAAATGATTGATTATGTCAACTTTGAAGCAATATGTCACACCCACACCCCCATTTACTCATGAAAAGTGGATAGTAATGGTTGTTTGAGCCTAACCTAATCAAATGGTAATGAGACCTTAATTGGATATAAGAGAAAGAACCCTTTGAACTACTACACATGTCAGTAAGGAGGGACACATGATATTTTTCTAAGGTTCAGTAACTTAATCTTGTGATCATTCCACTTCATTTTTTTCCCATAATCCACCAAAGAATTGGAAGTAAAGTACAGTTTTAATTCCTTCTTGCGTGCATAGCATGTAGATGGGATTTGCATTGTTATTTTCATACTTTTGCATAAAACGAAAAAAAAATGTATAGTGATTCATGCACATTACCTTTAGGTGCATGTCATGTAGTTGCACTCATAACTTTCATGATTTTCATGAGTACACCATGTACCTCAGTTTGTCTTGAAAAGTGATCTAAATTGTTCCATACCCTCGAAATAGTACAAAGATTTCCAATCATGAAGAAAATAGCCTAACACATGTATCTCTAAGCAATTACGAATATCTGGGCTAAGAGGCTAAAAGGAAAAAAAATCTGAAAATCTGAAAAAAATATTTGAAAAAAAAAGAGAATTTAGAAGGAAATGGAATAAGAGGGAGAAAGGAGCATGATATCACTTGCATAACAAGGAAACTGAGTACATGATGTGGCTTAATTAGATTTCTATCTCTTTTTGAGGTGGAAGGTTAGTGCATGCATCATTCCACCCAATTTTAAGCATTAGGGCATTTTCAATGTGCATTTGCATCATTTAGGGCATTTTTTGTATGCATTTTGAAACTGTGTAATACTTCCAAATTCTTCCATGAACCACCCATTCCATCCACCCGTTGCTCGGATCGGTAGGCCACCGTGATTTTCTCCTCACTCATGTTTATCAGGAGAACTGCTTCCATGTAGATGGTAGTTAGGGCGAGCAACGTAGTGTAGGCGATCACAAGATGCACTAATGCTGAATCGGCAAATTTTATTATGTTAACTGCCTTATGTGATAGTGTTCATCGGTTTGAAGGATAATTTCTTTTATTGATGATTATTGTCGCCTGTAGGGTAATTACTGTTCTGTGATTAGGAGAGGCCGGTTTGAGAACGTTCAGTGGGAGTCATGTGAAAAGTGGGGTGCTGTGTTGATTTTTTAGTTGACATCTGCAATCTTATTCTAAGGATTAGTTGCTCGAGGGCGAGCAATGTTTAAGCTTAGGGGAGTTTGATGCGATGATTTTGAGTCGCATTTAGAGACCTATTTCATATGTGTTTTGTGCCTTAATTACTCATTTTTATGGATATTATTGCATAATTCACTTTATTTGGTCTTTGCCATCATTTTATATAAAATTCCCTTTGTTTTACTATTTTGAGCATTATTTATCATCTTATTATAAATTGTGTGGATTTACTTGGTCTTGTTGTGAAATTTCAGGAAAAACAAGTATCTGCTTCCGTCGATACCATCGACGGAAGTCGATACCATCGACCAAGCCACAGGTTGTCAGCCGAGAAGAGCAATACAGAGTCGATACCATCGACACCTAAGTCGATGGTATCGAGATCCCTTCAAGTTGCTGGCGAGGAAACTGTCGATACCATCGACCCAAGTCGATGCCATCGACACAAGGGGAGCTACAGCGTCACTAAACGACAACAACCGACGCTAAAGGAGTCGATACCATCGACACACAAGTCGATGGTATCGAGATCACCACAGGCGCTCAGAATAAAAGAAAGGAAAGCTGCCGCTAATCCGCCGGGTCGATACCATCGACCCGCGTCGATGGTATCGACGCCGGCAGATATGCGTTGGATCTGTTTTGATCTCGATCGGACGACTATTGTTATTTGACGACCTAATTAGGGACTTATACCTAATGACGGCTGCCCAGATGAGAGGATCATCTCATTTTGGATTGCACGAGTGCCGAGGAGGAGAGAAAGGAGAACGGAGGCTGAGAAGCTCATCCCGGGTGATTCAGACGCTGCCGAAGACGATTTCCACCACCGACAGGCGGGGAAAGCTCGTGTTCTACGCCAAGGATCCACCGGTTCTTCTCCGTTCAGGGGTTTTCCCATTTATTTCCCGTTTTTCTTATGAATTCCCCAATTTCTACCATGTATTCATGTGAGATGAACATGAGAGGCTAAAACCCTCAATCTTTAGGACCGGGAGTAGCCCGGGAATGCATTGTATGACATTTTTATATTAATAATTCATATTTTTCTCTCAAATCCGTGGTATAAATTCATTTTCTCCATTTCTATTGTTATGCTTGATCACCATAATAATAATTTAACACCCTTAATCACTTCGACAGAAGGATTAACGGTTGAAAAGAGACGAATTCTACATTAATCAATAAAACCCTTGACAAAGGAGTTGTAAAATTAATGGTGGGAACTGAGAGACCATTTATAATGCACTTAGTTTAGGGGAATGATTACTACGACGGTGGAATCAACCTAAATCTAAGTAGTGAATTACACCACGACAGTGGGTAATTCTGTTTTCAGGCCACTACCCGGATAAAGAGAGAAGTGTGAGGGATTATATGAAACCTAATACAATGTTGACCCGCGGTGAAACCGCCATCCTAAAGATATCCCTTTGAATTGATTAAATTAACCTTTAATCGATTGTTTTCTTTGTTTGATTTTTATTTTCTTTTTAATTTGAACAACAAAACCCTACTTTGTTAATCGGTCTAGCTGATTGCGATTAGTTAGTAGAAGTCTCCAATAATTCACGTATCCCTGAGTTCGACTCGGGCCTCACAAGGCCTATATTACTCGACGCGTATACTTGCGTTTAAGCGCGTAGTAAAATACACGTCAACCATAATATTCAAAAGTTGATTATTGCAAATATTTTGATAAGTTGATATCTTGAACTGTTTTGAATAGCCTTTTGGAAGTTTGATCTTGAATTACAAACATTGAAATATCATTATCCTTACTGTGATAAATTTAGTCCACCATATAGTCCCTTCCTGAATTTGATATCACCTTGAATCATACTTAGAACCTACATTTTTTCAAATAGCTTGATATAAGAATTTAGTACTCGCTTTGCTGACCTTATTTTTTTTCCCTTCAATGGGGTCCATGTATGGTTTCGTTCCCTTTGGGAACTCATGGGCAAGTGATAGATGGAAGAGCTTGAAGAGACATGCACTGGGTAGTCCCCCGTTGAAGACTAAATAAGAATGAATTTTATTTTTTAAACTTGTAATCATATTTGTAAGCTTCCGCGACTCAGATGTACAAGCATGAATGTAACACAGATTATTTATGTTTTTGATATTATTTTGTAAATATTTAATTGTAAAGATTGAGTCTTTAAAACATGGTATCAGAGCCATAA
This sequence comes from Alisma plantago-aquatica, assembly GCA_963693085.1. Classification (NCBI taxonomy): domain Eukaryota; kingdom Viridiplantae; phylum Streptophyta; class Magnoliopsida; order Alismatales; family Alismataceae; genus Alisma; species Alisma plantago-aquatica. Next base: position 137,996,022 of record OY856409.1, read on the forward strand.
ACGGTCGGCACTCATGCATGTCTCGTGGAAATTAGGGTTAAGTAGGAATACCGATGGAGTAGTTAGACCTTAGAAAAATTGTTGACAATAAATCCTAGTATAATTGGCCTAATTTCTAGGATATACTTAGACTACAAGTAGGGAACATTATTATCCTAGGTTGTCAAGCACCTGAGTCTCAAAATTTATCTATTTCATCTCATTACCTTTTGGACTTCCCTATGGATGGATTTACTTGGGCTATTATTTAGGGGAAACAATGAATGAGCCCCTTAGAACATTAAAAGTCACCACCCTAGGTATACAAATTGGTAAAGTACCATGGTTTTCTCTTTAGATTTTGACACACATTAATAATTGTATATATGAATATAAAATAAATAATTATCCTAAACCCTAAACTGGTAAATCACATTTGATAACTTTGATTTGAACCTTAAAGCATATCTGAGAGTGATTTGACATAAAGTGTTTACAAAAAAAACTTTTTGGAACACTAGTTGACGCCTGTTAATTTAAACCACATTAAAATAAAATGTTAGAAGTCTTATCGCCTAGTCATCATTAAACACTAAAATTCAATAATATATATAATCCTCATAGTAAAACTTTAACATAAACCAATTACGTAGCCCCATGAGATATTAAGAGTATGGTTGGATCACCGTATATATGACCTAAGATGGTGAGAGGAGAATTGGGATTGCATATCGCTTAAGGTGGCACTTCAAAAGTAAAAGTATTATGGAAGATTTTTTTTGGATTGAATCATATTAGAAATATCATTATTAAGATAATATTTGATTTCGGGGATGAAATCTCTTTGAAGGGTGGTAGTGTTGTAACATACTAAAAATTGATACTAAATATATTATTGACTATATTGCATAATTCCCACCTCTTAAAAATATTTTTTTGTAATTTTCCACATATTGTCTTAATTACATCTGAATAATCTTGACTTTTGTACATTTGATATTCTTGATGGTCATGTAGGATCCAATCAAACCAAAACAAACCATGAGTTAGCTAAGTCCATGAGTTAGATTTGACACTTGTTAATCACTATCTTTGGAATCACATTATAATTTAGATAATCTATCTTGAATAATTAATTGTGCCATAATAATCAGCGATGAGTTGGTACAATACATAAAAACTTGGTTAAGAATTCATGCAAAATAATATATTTCAAGGCATCCGATATAAAGATATAATGGGAAAAGAACTGAGGTTGATCATTTTTATAACAATCAAATATATGTGGGATGTCTCTATGCCATAGTAGGACTTTTAATGTGGTCATTTGAATAAAAGTCAATTGGTCAACTACAATGAATATAAAATTAGTATTTCTATGTTGAACATATGAGTCACTTTCTGAAATGAACAAGATAAAAGAACACAACAAACCACAATTATCAGCTTCCCTTCACTTCATATGTTTATCTCCTTTTGGCAAGTCGATTAATTATAATTCATATCTTAATTGTATACAAGTCTGTGATAGTAAATGCTGCCCATTTAGAAATTAATAAGAAAGACTTGTCCTCATTATCTCCCGCAAAGGATTCTCACAGGCGGTGGATATGGAATTAGAAACGTATGATTTGATGGTTCTATTATCTCCCAGAAGAAGTACTCAAACTACCTTCTAGACTAATCAGAAATGAAAATTGCACGTACCTCCTCCCCGTCTCAGCTCAACGACACCATATACTATTAGTCAAAACAGCTGTGATGATTACCATTAAATGCCAATATCCGTTACACATCTACGGACCCACACACCAAGTTTCTCCATCCCTAGCCCCGCGCTGCGCTCCCTTCCTCACGGCCATTTGGTCGGCCAGAGCAGTAGTGAGGAAATCACTCCCCTTCCTACGTCTCGTCCTCTCGTCAGTTGCTCTACACATCCGGTTTAAAACACTATTATCAACGACCATTCAGGTGATTAGGAGAGGAAGACCAGAACGCCATACCATTAAAATGACGACTTGTGAAAGAAACGACCGACGAGCCGCTGTCAGGACCCGACGCCACCCCAGACCTTGTTAGGAGAATGTAGTGCCTCGCCTCCACCCTATGGACGTAAACCTAGCAACCGCATACCTATATATACATTCCAATCAAGCCATTGGCAACCCACCAGCAGTAGTGACAGATCCTCTTCCTGCCCCGATCTGATCCCATCACCACATAGCCTCACCAGCCTTCCTCTCCTCATGGCACCTCCACATAATCCCGCCACCTTCTCACCTCTTCACAACCAACAACACCGCAAACATGATGGACATCAAGAAACACAGGCGGTGCCTATCAGATCCAACCCAGACCTGACATTGCCAACCTACAGAACCCTGGCGGTGGTGCCTTCTTTTCCAACTCTGTGTTGTCAGGACAGCCTCGACTAAACCTGCAACATGGCTGATGATCAACAGATCCATCTCCTCTACAACACAGCAACAACTACCAATGCTATCTGTGATGTTCTCGGGCAGCATAACACATACACCAGATTTATCTTCCCTGACCACCTCTTCCTCCAGTAGCAAGGAGTCTGTGGATTCTCCAAACACCTTGCAGCCACACCATTGCCCAACCCCATCACCTCATGGCAACCCACTTCAACTCCAATTGATCAACCACCATAGTAGCAATGCAACACCGTCGTGCAAATTGGAGGTTGTTGTCGGATTGGCCACCACTCTGTCACCGTGAACCCCTATCACCACCATCACAGATCTTTCGTTTTTGCCAAGACCTACTGTAACACCTATAACTACCACGGACCTACGTAGCAACCTTGCAGTCGGAGGCACTGGATGACTTGCTTACATCCTCTGCCCTCGGCACTGCAACCTTCTCGTGTTGTTTTGGGAGTACAGTCTGGACCTTCATCTACCAGATAGGTCTATGTGGCCGCCAGTACCTTCTCGTAGAAATATACCTTCCGACCGAACCAGAGATGAGCCTACAGACATCATCCCTAAGGATCCGACCTGGAGCAGATCATTAAGCATACTTCGAACTATAAGCTTCGTCGTATTTCTGTAGTCTAGTTTCTTAAGTTGTCAATTGGTTAGAAAATTGACCCAGCCAACAAATAACAATATCAAAACATACAAGACACTATAACTGATTTGATGTCGATGCATTATAGATGTTTGTGTCATGTCGTATACACACATACATAACTATATTATTTAAAAGAAGTATCCTTATCAGTGTATTAGCTAGTGTTATATAATTGGTCAAAGAAAAATATTAGATATCGTTGATATTCAGAACTGAGACATACTCATGTAAATAAAACAGTTAATGAATACCCCTACAACTAACCATATCATGATGTAGTATACATATGAATAGGTTGATATCTATTGAAAACTAGTAATAATTATGGAGCATATCCTAAATGCCACCATTATTCCCATAATGTATGAAAGCTTATATGGACATATATGCAATTCATAACATATGAAATAAAAATATATGCAAGGAGTATATCTATCTAGATTGGCCTGTCTTGAATTAAAGGTACATTCTAAAAAGAACATGTTAAAGAAAATTTCTTATATAAATATGAATTTGGATGATTTTGTACAATTCTAAGAAATCTAGTTAGATAACATGTTAATTGAACTCTATATAAATAAATAATATTTTCAATCACCTACATAGCACTAGACACACACTTGCATTTTTGTTTGAGATGTGGAATAATAAAATGGTTTACCCATTGTAATACCAAGTATATATGTATTAATGTATACGAGCCTATGTAAGCTTTAAACACTAGATTCCTCTAATAAGAGTAAATTGATTTGTAATACCTCATAATAAGAACATTTGACAACACTGATAATATGGAATTATATTAAAGAGAGAATAACATTTGAGGACCTAAAATAGATAAAATAACTATAGATTTAAGTATGAAATCTAGATGGAAAAGAAACCCTAATCCTAAGAAAGTCAAAGTGAACAACATTGATTCCAAGTCAAATGGTGACAAGATTATTATTCTTTGTAGCTACCTCTTCGTAAATTCTTGGAGACACATTATGCTTATGCAATTCTTGGAGCCCTAAATAATTGAGGTACTAGATTCTCTATTTTTATATTGAGTTGTTCATTTCCCTCTTGAATGCCTTGTACATTGTTTAGTGGTGAACCCTATACTTGTTTAATCCTTTTCTACCTCTTTGAAAGTTCACCACCTCAGATTGATTATTATTTGAATGCATTGAATATTATAATAGCACTTGAATTGATCTATTTGGAGTTTTGACTCCCTGGACATGGGTCCCTTTGGGCTTTGGCCCCTTAGAGCTTTGGTTCACTTGAGGTAGGGTACGTCCCGCCGCCCTGTGCACAGGTGTAATGGATTAGTTGTCCCCCAGTCGACTGGTTAACATAGTAATTAGGCTCAATGTTGTTCTTTCATAGATGATTGAACATAAAGCATTGTTGCCCTTGAAGGAAATGATATGATAGTGCTCAACCTTAATATTCAAAAGTTGATTATTGCAAATATTTTGATAAGTTGATATCTTGAACTGTTTTGAATAGCCTTTTGGAAATTTGATCTTGAATTACAAACATTGAAATATCATTATCCTTACTGTGATAAATTTAGTCCACAATATAGTCCCTTCCTAAATTTGATATCACCTTGAATCATACTTAGAACCTACATTTTTTCAAATAGCTTGATATAAGAATTTAGTACCAACTTTGCTGACCTTATTTTTTTCCCTTCAATGGGGTCCATGTGTGGTTTCGTTCCCTTTGGGAACTCATGGGAAGGTGATAGATGGAAGAGCTTGAAGAGACATGTACTGAGTAGTCCTCCATTGAAGACTAGATAATAATGAATTTTATTTTTTAAACTTGTAATCATTTTTGTAAGCTTCCACGACTCTGATGTACAAGCATGAATGTAACAAAGATTATTTATGTTTTTGATATTATTTTGTAAATATTTGATCGTAAAGATCGAGTCTTTACACCATGGTATCAGAGCCCTAAACGGTCGACACTCATGCATGTCTCGTGCAAATTAGGGTTAAGTAGGAATATCGATGGAGTAGTTAGACCTTAGAAAAATTGTTGACAATAAATCCTAGTATAATTGGCCTAATTTCTAGGATATACTTAGACGACAAGTAGGGAACATTATTATCCTAGGTTGTCAAGCACCTGAGTCTAAAAATTTATCTATTTCATCTCACTACCTTTTGGACTCCCCTATGGATGGATTTACTTGGGCTATTATTTAGGGAAAACAATGAATGAGCCCCTTAGAACATTAAAAGTCACCACCCTAGGTATACAAATTGGTAAAGTACCATGGTTTTCTCTTTAAATTTTGACACACATTAATAATTGTATATATGAATACAAAATAAATAATTATCCTAAACCCTAAACTGGTAAATCACATTTGATAACTTTGATTTTGAACCTTAAAGCATATCTTAGAGTGATTTGACATAAAGAGTTTACAAAAAAAACTTTTTAAAACACTAATTGACGCCTGTTAATTTAAATCACATTAGAATACAATGTTAGAAGTCTTATCGACTAGTCATCATTAAACACTAAAACTCAATAATATATATATTCCTCATAGTAGAACTTGAACATAAACCAATTACGTAGCCCCATGAGATATTAAGAGTACGGTTGGATCACCATATATATGACCTAAGATGGTGAGAGGAGAATTGGGATTGCATATCACTTAAGGTGGCATTTCAAAAAGTAAAAGTATTATGGCATAATTTAAATTTTTTTTGGATCGAACCATATTAGAAATATCATTATTAAGATAATATTTGATTTTGGGGACAAAATCTCTTTGAAGGGTGGTAGTGTTGTAACATACTGAAAATTGATACTAAATATATTATTGACTATATTGCATAATTCCCACCTCTTAAAAATCTTATTTTGTAATTTTCCACATATTGTCTTAGTTACATCTGAATACTCTTGACTTTTGTACATTTGATATTCTTGATGGTCATGTAGGATCCAATCAAACCAAAACACAACATGAGTTAGCTAAGCCCATGAGTTAGATTTGACACTTGTTAATCACTGTCTTTGGAATCACATTATAATTTTGACAATCAATCTTGAATAATTAATTGTGCCATAATAATCAGTGATGAGTTGGTACAATACACAAAAACTTGGTTAAGATAAATTCATGCAAAATAATATATTTCAAGGCATCCGATATAAAGATCTAACAGCAAAAGAACTGAGGTTGATCATTTTTATAACAATTGAATATATGTGGGATGTCTCTATGCCATAGTAGGACTTTTAATGTGGTCATTTGAATAAAAGTCAATTGGTCGACTACAATGAATATACAATTAGTATTTCTATGTTGAACATATGAGCCACTTGCTTAAATGAACAACATAAAAGAACACAACAAACCTCAATTGTCGGCTTCCCTTCACTTCATATGTTTATCTCCTTTTGGCAAGTCGATTAATTATAATTCATATCTTAATTGTATACAAGTCAGTGATAGTAAATGCTGCCCATTTAGCAATTAATAAGAAATACTTGTCCTCATTCTCTCTCGCAAAGGATTCTCGCAGTCAGTGGATATGGAATTAGAAACGTATGATTTGATGGTTCTATTATCTCCCAGAATAAGTACTCAAACTACCTTCTAGACTAATCAGAAATGAAAATTGCACATACCTCCTCCCCATCTCGGTTGGACGACACTATCTACTGTTAGTCAAAACGGCTGTGACGATTACCATTAAATGCCAATATCCATTACACATCTATGGACCCACATGCCTGGTTTCTCCATCCTTAACCCCGCGCTGCGCTCCCTTCTGCACGACCATTTGGTCGGCCAGAGCAGTAGTGAGGAAATCACTCCCCTTACTACGTCTCGTCCTCTCATCAGTTGCTCTACACATCTGGTTTAAAAAACTATTATCAACGACCAGTCAGGTGATTAGGAGAGGAAGACCAGAACACCATGCCATTAAAATGAAGACATGTGTAAGAAACGTCCGACGAGCCGCTGTCAGGACCCGACGCCACCCAGACCTTGTTAGGAGAATGTAGCGCCTCGCCTCCACCCTCTGGATGTAAACCTAGCAACCACAGACCTATATATACATTCCAATCAAGCCATTAGCAACCCACCAGCAGTAGCGACATATCCTCTTCCTTCCCCGATCTGATACCATTGCCATATAGCCTCGCCAGCCTACCTCTCCTCGTGGCGCCTCCACAGAATCCCGCCGCCTTCTCACCTCTTCACAACTAACAACACCGCAAACATGATGGACAACAAGCAACACAGGCGGTGCCTATCAGATCCAACCTAGACCTAACATTGCCAACCTACAGAACCCCGGTGGAGGTGCCTTCTTTTCCAACTCTGCATTGTCAGGACAACCTTGACTAAACATGCAACATGGCTGCTGATCAGCCGATCCATCTCCTCTACAACACAACAACAACTACCAACGCTATCTGTGACGTTCTCTGGCCGCATAACACAGACACTAGATTTATCTTCCCCGACCACCTCTTCCTCCAGCGGCAAGGAGTCTATGGATTTTCCGAACACCTCGCAGCCACACCATTGCCCAACCCCATCACCTCATGGCAACCCACTTCAACTCCAATTGATCAGCCACCATAGTACCAATGCAACACCATCGCGCAAATTGGAGGTTGTTGTCGGATTGGTCACCACTTCGTCATCGTGAACCCCTATCACCACCATCACAAATCTTTCATTTTTGCCAAGACCTACTGTAACACCTATAACTACCACAAACCTACGTAGTTATCGGAGGTTGTTGTCGGAGGCACTGGCTGACTTGCTCACATCCTCCAGCCTCTCCGCTACAACCTTCTCGTGTTGTTTTGGGAGCATAGTCTGGACCTTCATCTACCAGATAGGTCTATGTGGCCGTCGGTACCTTCTCGGAGAAATATACCTTCAGACCGAACCAGAGATGAGCCTACAAACATCATCCCTAAGGATCCAACCTGGAGCAGATCATTAAGCATACTTCCAACTGTAAGTTTCGTTGTATTTCTCTAGTCTAGTTTCTTAAGTAGTCAATCGGTTAGAAAATTGAACCAGCCAACAAATAACAATATCAAAACATACATGACACTATAACTGATTTGAGGTCGATGCATTATAGATGTTTGTGTCATGTCGTATACACACATACATAACTATATTATTTAAAAGAAGTATCCTTATCAGTATATTAGCTAGTGTTATATAATTGGTCAAAGAAAAATATTAGATATCGTTGATGTTCAAAACTGAGACATACTCATGTAGATAAAACAGATAAGGAATATCCCTACAACTAACTGTATCATGATGTAGTATACATATGAATAGGTTGATATCTATTGAAAACTAGTAATAATTATGGAGCATATCCTAAATGCCACCGCTATTCCCATAATGTATGAAAGCTTATATGGATATATATGCCATTAATAACATATGAAATAAAAATACATGCAAGGAGTATATCTATCTAGATTGGCCTATCTTGAATTAAAGGTACATTCTAAAAAGAACATGTTAAAGAAAATTTCTTATATAAATATGAATTTGGATGATTTTGTACAATTCTAAGAAATCTAGATAGATAACATGTTAATTGAACTCTATATAAATAAATAATATTTTCAATCACCTACATAGCACTAGACACACACTTGCATTTTTGTTTGAGATGTGGAATAATAAAATGGTTTACCCATTGTAATACCAAGTATATATGTATTAATGTATACGAGCCTATGTAAGCTTTAAACACTAGATTCCTCTAATAAGAGTAAATTGATTTGTAATACCTCATAATAAGAACTTTTGACAACAGTGATAATATGGAATTATATTCAAGAGAGAATAACATTTGAGGACATAAAATAGACAAAATAACTATAGACTTAAGTATGAAATCTAGATGGAAAAGAAACCCTAATCCTAAGAAAGTCAAAGTGAACAACATTGATTCCAAGTCAAATGGTGACAAGATTATTATTCTTTGTAGCTACCTCTTCGTAAATTCTTGGAGACACATTATGCTTATGCAATTCTTGGAGCCCTAAATAATTGAGGTACTAGATTCTCTATTTTTATATTGAGTTGTTCATTTCCCTCTTGAATGCCTTGTACATTGTTTAGTGGTGAACCCTATACTTGTTTAAGCCTTTTCTACCTCTTTGAAAGTTCACCACCTCAGATTGATTATTGTTTGAATGCATTGAATATTATAATAGCACTTGAATTGATCTATTTGGAGTTTTGACTCCCTGGACATGGGTCCCTTTGGGCTTTGGCCCCTTAGAGCTTTGGCTCACTTGAGGTAGGGTACGTCCCGCAGCCCTGTGCACGCATGTAATGGATTAGTTGTCCCCCAGTCGACTAGTTAACATAGTAATTAGGCTCAATGTTGTTCTTTCATAGATGATTGAACATAAGGCATTGTTGCCCTTGAAGGAAATGATATGATAGTGCTCAACCTTAATATTCAAAAGTTGATTATTGCAAATATTTTGATAAGTTGATATCTTGAACTATTTTGAATAGCCTTTTGGAAATTTGATCTTGAATTACAAACATTGAAATATCGTTATCCTTACTGTGATAAATTTAGTCCACCATATAGTCCCTTCCTGAATTTGATATCACCTTGAATCATACTTAGAACCTACATTTTTTCAAATAGCTTGATATAAGAATTTAGTACCAGCTTTGCTGATCTTATTTTTTCCCCTTCAATGGGGTCCATGTGTGGTTTTGTTCCCTTTGGGAACTCATGGGCAGGTGATAGATGGAAGAGCTTGAAGAGACATGCACTGGGTAGTCCTTCGTTGAAGACTAGATAAGAATGAATTTTATTTTTTAAATTGTAATCATATTTTAAGCTTCCACGACTCTGATGTACAAGCATGAATGTAACAAAGATTATTTATGGTTTTGATATTATTTTGTAAATATTTGATCGTAAAGATCGAGTCTTTACAATGCCTATGAAAGTAATAAACTCAATACACTATGATAAGCATAGGTGCCTGTACTTTAGTGAAAGGATGAGCCAACTTAATAAAGTATGGAGTAATCAACATCCTAGAGAGGATGAGAGAGAAACTCATACTTGTGTAATAAACATGTAATGTGCATACATTGATACTTTTAATAAGTGTAGAGTATGAATGAGGGTTTGATCTTTGATAATGTGATCATGAAACCCTAATTGATAAAGAATGGGAAACCCTAACCCTAATTTTGGGTAATGGTATGAGAAACCCTAATTGATAAAGAATGGGAAACCCTAAACCTAATGAGGGAATAGTGGTGTTACTCTTGTATTGCATAGTGTTGATATGTAATTGATATGATTGTTATCAAGTATACTATCCATGCAGGTATCATGAGTGGATGAGCATAGCCAGGTATGAGCTATGATGTTTAATGTACCTTGTGAGCTATGTGAGATGCTTGTGTAACAAGAATCATGTATACCCTGGTCAGATGACCTGGAGGTAATAGTTACATGATAAGTGATGAACTAAGGGTTTTGAATACCTAGATCCAGTAAACATGATGATGATATTGTTGAGGGATGGGAATTCCTGGTAATGAGATAAGGGATTGAGATCCCAATGTTTGATAAAGTTTTAAAAAGTACTTGATAGATGTATTACACTTTTCTTTGTAGCATTTGTCATAATAATACATGTTTGAGAACTTGGTTGATGCTAAAAGAATATGGTAAATGCACTTAATTAATCAAGTCAAATCTTATCATGTAGAGCCATGGCCATAGATCCATCATCGTCAGTAGCTGGTGATGGTGAAATAGGTTTTCCCACGGGATCACCTGGAGGGCATATTTTTGAATATGTGGGGGTAATGGGCGTGAATATCCTTACGCCCTAATGTGGGGTTGACGTGAGATAAACATGAGATCTCTCAATCCTTCATTATATGTACCGGGATGGATGTATCACGAATCTCCCGATGATGTTTAATGCCGGATTGATGTGAGATAAGCATGAAATCTCTTGATTGTGAAGAGAGTGCAGCCGCCGTTATTGCTCTATAGCGAAGTTGCCAGTATACCCTGGAAAGCTATTTAGCAGAGACACTAGATGTCCTGCATGTGGTCTCGCCCTAACCGAGACGGATGAGGTCATGGAGTCTGGCTCTTCCATTGACCTATGTATGAAACTGATGCTTTACGCCGCCGTGGTCAGTTGGTGTATGAGAGGTATACCTCATCTCCTCAGGGCATAAGTGTGATTATAAAATGTAATAAGCCGTGTAGAGTATTTGCTTAAGGATGAAATACGGAAATCATTGGTTGATGTTACATTTCTTAATGTATCCTAAAATGGATAAATGTTATACATGTTCTTCATATTCCTTATTAAATAGATGGTTTACGGCTTTATCATATATAGTTGTAATGCTTTAAAAGATGATATTGCTCTATTCTGCTTAAACAGTGACTAAATTTTGCTTATTAATATAAAAGAATCCTCTACTCAGTTTATTACTATTTACCTGCAATAATAATATTATTGGCAGAGAGTTATATCTCTCACTGGGACATGGGTCTCACCCCGTTGGTCACCAACATTTTTAGGTGGACGTGGACGAGGAGGTAGGGACCATACAGTAGGGGAAGGACAACATCATCAGGGATAGCAATAACATCTCATGAAGAGATACTAACTGTCGTGTCTTGTAGATATGAGTCCTATGTGTCGTCTTTGTACTCTCAGGTCCTTGGAGTCAGTACTCAATGTTTTAATGATCGATATGAGATTTTGTCTTGAATGCCTCGAGGTTTTATGTTGCTTATGTATAGTTTTGGTACAACAATTGTTGTAAATATATTCATCGAGAAGAGATGGTACATGGTATGTACAATGTGAACTATAGTGTATGCAGTACTTTGGTTCTCTTTAAAAGAGTTTCCTGGAATTGGATCTCTTTGCAAAAGGTTTTAATTTTTAGTGATTTTTGTTATTCTGTTTATTATGGTTAATTCTGTAACTAATTACATAGTGACAGTCTGATTTGTTGTTGGATCATCGTATAGTTTTGGTATTAGAGCCTAAGGTTCGCTGAGTCTATAGAGACATAGGATTAAGTAGTAGAGTCTATTCTTGTAACTACCCCGCCTCTCGGTAACCCCCAATTAAGGGAGATCCGAAGGTCAGAGTCATTATTCAATGAACATGATCAAAGGTTCGACAAATAATCAATAATAATTATGAAATTCTACTAATTAACTAGAATTTGGTATAAAATTAAAAATTTACTTACCTTTGAAAACTTTGGAAATCTATATATCCAGAGCTTGAATTATTCTATCTAATCCTCCTTGCACTTTATTTCGTATTTCCACAATGTGTCACTTTATTGTTTGTTCTTTCAATTGTTGTTCCTAAAATGCCGACAAACAAAACGTCGGTCAGTATATCGAAATATACTGGTATGTGGGAACAACCAAAATTTCACAGATATGGCTAACAATTTAATAATCACAATCAAATTATTTATCAAGACAATTTACATTTTCAATGTGTCATTCTCCACCACTTTTGCCCTAACCCTGGCATACCCCTCTAGGGTTTCTCTTTTGCCATTGACTTAAGGCCACCTTCTCAATCCCGAGCTTGGTGCCTGAGAGTCACCTCTCATGGTGCTCCATAGTCATGAATCATAGACAACCTTCTCATTCACGAGCTTGGTGTCTGGGGTCACCTCTCATGGTGCCCATGGGTCTACCCTCCTGGGCCTGACCTTTATGGCATCTTCCATCAGGGTGGCATGTAGGTGCGAGAATACACATTTCTTTATAATTGTGATAACCATAGTGACTTTATAATTTTGCAAGTATGAACATCAAACTGTTTAGATTGCATTCAATACGAGGAAACATTCAGAAAACCCTCGGGAAACTAATGCGATTAACCATAATTAACCACATACCTGTCAGACTGATTTGAGATATAATAGTCCATTCAATACAATCAATCAATTCATCCAATCAAGCAAGTGCAAGAATCTTGAAATTACATTCAATTTCTTTTTTATCAAAATCTATCCAAACCATCTTGCTACTTATGGTTTCTATTCCTTTTTAGGGTTTCTTCCTCTTTTTAGGGTTTACTTTGCAATTAGGGTTTTACTCTTTTTAAACCCTAATGTTCTCATCTATCCTTCATGAAAGTTATTAAGGTTACCTTTTACAAACACATAACCTTAATTCCAAATTAATGCAAGGAATAATGAACGGCCTTGGCGGCGGAAGGGGAGGTGACTCCAATGGAGATCGAGATCGCCAAGCCCCGAGGCAAGAGAGGAGACTGCTACCAAGGCACAAGACCTGTGCGGAGGTGGTCAAGGTATCCTCTAGCATCAAGGATTGGTCGGTGGTGTTCGAGAACCCCGTCGGAGACATTGATACTAGGCTTGAGGAGACAACCATTGAACTAGATGAAGACACCATTATCATACCACAAGCCGAGGTGGATGAGAACGCTGCCTTATGGAAAAACACTGCTGCTGGTTACATAATCGGTTTTAGGCCACACATCCCTACGCTGCAGGAACACCTACAAAAGCTATGGAAACCCGTAGGTGCCATGGAAGTCATGGGACGGGCAAGCGGAAGCTTCATTATCAAATTCCAGGAAGGTGCGGACCTTGACAATGCTATTGAAGGAGGTCCATGGCACGCGAAGAGAAAACCTATGATCCTAAAGAAGTGGGAAAAGGTGAACCTTTGGAGCAAGAAAAATTGGCGTCTGTTCCAGTTTGGCTCAAGCTTCATGCTCTTCCGTTAGAGTTATGGAGCGAGAAGATGTTATCTCACATAGCCTCTTATCTGGGTAGGCCGCAATGTCTTGATAGACAAATGAAGGCCAGAACCAGAATCAACTACGCGAGAATAAACATCCTGATGAAAGCTTCATCGACCTTCCTGAAGGAAGTGAAGATGAAGACTGACAAAGGTAATCCATATGTGATCAAGGTTGATTACGAATGGATACTGGAGAAATGTCCACACTGTGGCCAATTTGGGCATGATAAGGCGTTATGCTCTAAGTCTGCTGAAGTGGAGAAGCCAACTGAGGTGACCCCAGTAGCGGAGGAAGCTAATCCGAGTAAAGATAGTACTCGATAGAATGACAAAGAGACACAAGAAGTTCAGGCAGATGAGAGGGAGGGATTTCAGAAGCCTAAGAGGACGATTAGCCCAAAAAAGAGACACACCCAAAGCCAGGGGAAGAAGGTGCAAGATACTAGTAACAGATACCAGGGACTCGAGAACCTGGAGAAAAACTCAGAGGCCGTGGTTGGTGGTGCACCAACCCCCCCAATCTTTAATCTACCCACCTTCACTGCTTGGAACGTCCGGGGTCCGTCCTCCTGGGAGAAACATGACGTCGTCTGAGCAGAACTGAGAAGGGTGAGGTGTGACCTTGCCATCCTTACTGAAGTCAAAATTAGGAGAAATAAAATTTCCAAGGCGATGAGAAGGACCTGGCCCAAAGCCAGGTGCATCGACAACTCTATGAGCTGTAGTTCACATCCTAATTTTCTGGGAGAGTGAAGATTATACAGTGTCGATGATCAACCAAAGCAAACAAATGGTTCACTTTGAACTGCGGGTAGGAGATGCTAAATTCGAAATTACTGCCATCTATGTGGATAATGATGATAGTAAGCGAATTAATCTCTGGAACGATCTGGTCCAAATTGAAGCAAAGCTCCAAGCCCCTTGGGTGGTGACTGGGGACTTTAATGTTGTTCGGCTCATCGAGGAGAGACTTGGGAGGTCTGCCCCATTGGTGAGATCGATGAGTGATTTCAATGAATGCATTGCTTCCACAGGTCTGCTGGAGGTGGAAGCAAAGGGGCCACATTTCACGTGGAACAACCAACAACTGGGTGTTAACAACACTAGAAGAAAGATTGACAGAACGTTCATGTGTCTGCAAGCACATGCCACTTTTCCTTGGCTCTGGCTTGAGATAATGTCCACCATTTACAGTGATGATTATGCTCAAGTGCTGCACCTAGATGAGCAGAAACCCAAAGTCAAGTACCCTACTCAGTTTTCCAACTGCTGGGCCTCTATGCCGGGATACGAAGAGACAGTGAAAAAAGGCTGGCAAATGGAAGTCAAAGGAAATCCTATGTATCAATTTGTCACCAAGTTGAAGAGGGTGAAAAGATGTCTTCAAACTTGGAACTGGGAAACGAATAGAGACTTCACAAATTCAGCTAAAAACAAGGGCAAAGAAGCCCTCATGGCACAAGCAGCCTCTGACAATGACCCGGAGAATCCTTTACTGTGGGAAATTGCCAAGACAAAAAAAGAAGAAGCCATTAAAGCTAATACCATTGAGGAATCGATGGCGAGGCAGAAATCAAGAGTGTTCTGGTTGAAGAATGGTAATGCTAACACTAAGCTCTTCTACGCATCTTTGAAAACAAGAAGAAGTAGAAACCAAATCAAAGTTTTGGATCTTGAACACAAATCTTTGAGGACTGAACCAGAGATAAAGGATGCCTTTGATGAGCATTATAACTCTCTATTCAACGTGAGAAGGGTCAGAGAGCATTTTACCATCCCTAGTCTACCCAGAATCAATGAGCGTCACTTGCGCAACATGTGTGCTCAAGTGACGGATGAGGAGATCTATGATGTCGTGAAGAACACAAATGAGGACAAATCCCCGGGACCTGATGGTATGAATGTGAAGTTCTATAAGGCATCCTGGGAGGTAATAAAAAAAGACTTCTGTAATGCAGTCAAAGATTTCTTTGAGAAAGGAAAGATGCTTAAAGAGCTGAATAAGACGTATATCACCCTTATCCCAAAGGTGAAGCAACCTATGAAGATAGGAGAATGGAGGCCGATCTCCTTATGCAACTTTGCTTACAAAGTCATTTCAAAAATCCTGGCTAATCGGCTCAAAGATATTATGTCAGAGATTATTGACACTAGACAGTGTGCATTTGTGAAGGGTAGGCGTATCTCAGATGCCATCCTTCTAGAAAATGAACTGATACACGACTTTAAAAAGCCAAATGTGAAGAGCAAGCTTTGTTTGAAGGCTGACCTTAGCAAAGCATATGATTCCGTGGATAGAAATTACATCCCCGAAGTTATGAGAGGGATGGGATTCCCTGAATGTTGGATACACTGGGTGTCCAAATGACTCAACTCTACCTCATTCCAAATCCTTATCAATGGGACTCCCTCAGAGCTCATTCATTCTACGAGAGGTATCCGTCAAGGAGATCCTCTGGGACCCTACCTATTTGCTATTGCTATGCAGGGCCTGTCAACTATAATTTCTAGATCTGTGGATGCTGGCTCTATAAATCCCCTCAAAGTTGGAGATACTAAAGTCTCACACTTAATCTTCACTGATGACCTTCTCTTGTTCACGAAAGCAACTGAGAAGGATGCAGAGGGTATTATGAACTGCATCGACAAATTTAAATAAGTCTATGGGTTGCACATGAATCCGGCTAAAAGTCAACTGTTCCTAAGTAGAAACACACCTCAGGTGATCAGCAATAGAATCAATGTTGAGAAGACTGACTTTCCGGTGAGATACCTTGGTCTCCCACTATTTGCAGGAAGACTCACCAAGTCTATGTGTTCCCCCTTGGTGGACAGAATCAAAACAAAGTTGGAATCATGGAAAACACTCTTTCTCTCGATGGCTGGGCGACTAGAGCTGATCACCTCGACTCTTTCTGCTTACCATCTATTCTGGATTGGAGTTTTTCCTCTCCCAACTGCTACTATGGAAGAAATAGAAATGTTGTGTCGCAATTTTCTTTGGGGCGATAAAGAAGCCAGCAAGCACTTCCATACTATTAATTGGGATTCTATATGTAGACCCAAGTTAGAAGGTGGATTGGGAATAAGAAAGGTTATAGACTGGAGTAAGGCGGGCTTGATGCGGCTCCTCTGGGATATTGCGAACAAGAAAAATACGCTTTGGATAAGGTGGATTCATAGCAGATATCTGAAACACACTTGTGTGTGGTTGGTTGATATTCAAGAATCTAATAGCTGGATGTGGAAATCCATCATTAGATGCAGAGATTCAATTTTACCTTTGGTAAGATATCACATTGCTAACAGTCTGAACATTTTCATATGGAAGGACCCCTGGTACAACGACATGTTCTTGGAACATGGCGTCACTGATGCAGATTACTTGAAGCTTCGAAACAACCTTGGGGAGAAGGCCATGCTGAGCACTATTATTTCGGATAAGTGCTGGACTGTTCCTATTTTCAGGGGAGGAGATGATCTGAAGAAAATCTGTGAAGCTATTCCGCTGGCTGCTGAAGACAAATGCTATTTTAAAGACCTTGAAGTGTTCTCACTCAAAGGTGCTTGACAGCTTTATAGAAGCAGGAATGTGGAATCTGATTGGGCTCACTGGTTGTGGAAGTCCAAAGCTCCACCACGCATTAAGGTGAGCTGTTGGAAGATCCTCCAGGGAGCTCTGGTTACAGAAGACTATCGTCAAATGAAGGGCATTGCCTTGGCTTCAACGTGTTTCCTTTGTAAATCGGCTACATAGATAGTTAATCATCTTTTTTGGTCCTGCAATCTTAGCTTGGAGGTGTGGGATAGAGCTAGTTCATGGATAAATGAACTGCCGAAAGATAGAAGAGACTTGATCAAAATTAACAACTAGAATAGCAAACTTATAGGCATCCTAATTGTTTACCATATTTGGTGCGTTAGGAACAGAGTTATTTTTGAAAATCTGACACCTTCTAGTAACTGTATATGGAAGAGTGTCCATAATGACTATAGTGCCTTGCATAGATAGTCTTTTGAAGCTCTGCTTCCCCCACTTGTACATGATTTGATGAATAGATATTTTCACGCTTACTGATAAAAAAAATTCCAAAATAATGCACCATTAACCATCAATTAAGTCCATTAAGCCTCTTTTATATTAAAGCTACCATTTTTATCCCTTTTTAATCTATGAAAAAGTCATTATGCTCGTTTATCATCAATTCGAAGTTCACTATGCTCTAATACTCATATGAACGTTATTTATCATTTATTCTATCTTTAATCCACTAGGAAACCCTAATTTCCACATTAAGGGTATTTAACCACAATTATGAACTTTAATGCTCAAAATAGCTTATAACCATGAAAACTCAGTTCTATACATGAAATCGAATAATTAAAGCCATTAGTAGTCCCAATTACCAACATTAGGGTTTCAAGGCCCATTAAAACATATTCATGCACATGAAACTCTAATTAACTAATTACGTGCCAAATTCATCTTTTTCGATCTTAATGTATCTCTTTATGATTAACAGATTAATATCAACTTTAATCATCCATTAACCCCTATTAAATATATTAATCAACTCAAAATAGGGTTCTTTATACATTAATACATTAAAGTTGATATGTTCCATTACTTTTCGAATTGCAAGAGGAACTAGCTTCTAAAAATATTTTTATTGGATTCTTCTCATTTTTCTGAGAAATTTTCATATTTTATGCGTGCTAATCTGAGCTACGAATAATTATATATGATTTTTGTAAGAAATCACTTTCCATGGCCAATGAGAGGGCGCCACGTCGCCTCTATCTCCATGCAACGTATCGATTTGGAAACATAATTGATTTATGTATTTGCCCTTGGTAAAACACGCGTTCCTTCAGCCCGCGGAGGGGCATCTTTGTCCACGTGCCTCCACCCTTCTCCTTCCTCGCGCTAACCTAGCGCCGCTTCTCTGTTCGCGCTGGGAGCGATCTCTCCACTCCTTCCCCGACCCCGCCGGTTGCCAAGGAGGTGCCCTCTGCCTCCGCTGTTCTCCGACGTAGGCAAGGAAGCCTCAAGCATGTATCCGGTCGGCTAGGGTTAGGGTAAGAAGGCCTGCCGCCATGGCCGACCTGCAACCATCTGCAGACGTTGCGCAGGTGTAGGGTGCTGACACGAAGGTCTTCCAGTCCTTTTCTGACGACGCAAGAGCATCGCGACCTCCTCGTATGATCCTCATTGCTCCCGGGTTCACACTACCCCCCCCCCCCTCCGGTTAAGGTTTTGAAAAGAAACAAGAAAGAGAAAGAGAGTGGGGTGCCAAGGATCTTCTTGAACTCGGGCTAAGGGGTATACCCTTATATAGAGGAGTATAGCAATGCCCCAGTTCGCCTATCCATGAGGAAACCAAGTCCCTCGTTAAACATGGAAACCACATACTTTCCTTGTTTAAGATGTAACTCATCTTTTCTTTATGAAAAGATATCCTTTTCTAAACGTGATTCTTGGTCATTAAGAAATGTGAATCTTACCTCTTTTATGATCCTTGTGCTTGGCTTTTCAGTCCAATGGCCACGAAATTATATTCTCTTTTAGTCATTCATATCTCCCTTTTACTAATACCATGAAATTCATTAATGATGCGTTACATTATCCTCTTATTTTGTAATTTTGGTATTTTATCTTTATTTCCTCTTTATGGAGATTCATTGGGTCCCAATACACTCCATTAATTCTAAATTCTTTTTATTGGATATTTATTATCCCTCTAAATGAATCTATATGCATTACTTCTCATTATCTAGTTTATTTCTTATTAAAATATTTCCTTTTGAGGATTTCTCTTTATTTCTCTTTTATTTTCCTCATTGGTATTCCTTTTATCATTAGAAATCCTTGGGATACAAAATTCCACAAAGGATAACTCAATTATACCTCTTTTCATTTGTTTTCCACATTTCATCATTATTTTCAATATCTTTCTTAATAAAGAAATACTTAATTGGTCTTTTCTTTTCTTATTACACTCTTTATGCAACTTTGGACTCCTTGGAACCCAAGGGGCACGAAATCCCTCTTTGGATTTTCCTTCTAGAGGTTTCCACATTATTCTTTTCTCAAATATTCAATTATTCATTCACTAGTTGAATTTTCTTGTTATTTGGGCCCAATAGCCAATAAAGCCCACAACACAATCATCAAGGCTATTGTAAACGAAACTCATTTATTTAAAACAAATTATATCATTATTTGTCCAATTATCTCCAATATGAGAGATTACATTTCTCATCAAAAGAACCCAAAATTTGGGGTTGTAACATCCTTCCCCTCTTATAAGAAATTTGTCCTCAAAATTCCATCAAGCAAACAAATAGTTCAGGATAAGCCTTTCATACGTCCATCATGGCTCCCATGTGTCTTCACCCTTTCCATGGTGCTTCCCAAGAACCTTCATCATCTCATATTCTTCCATCTGAGTTCTTTCTTACCTTGGTATATCGTACCCTCATAGGTGACTCAGGACATTTCAGCCTCTCAAAAGATGAATAGGTTCAAGGCTCAGCACATGGCTTGGGTACCTCACATAGTACTCTAGATCAGACTCATGGAACACATTACACACCATGTTATCCTGAGGGGTAAGGTTAAACCTAACCATCTCCACCAATCCATCTCCAATGGACCCATATATCGGGGACTCGGCTTTCTCAGCTGTAGCTTAGAGGGGTCGGATCACGTACTTTCCTACAGTGAACTGCATGTCAGTCTGCTTTGCATCAGCTCACGACTCATGTCGTCTCTGGTATCTCTCTCTCAGCCATTGCATGATCAAAGTTACTTCATCTGCACCCACTGTGGTTCTTTTCTAACCTTCGTGAGGCCTCCTTCACCAACATCATCTTAATGAAGTGGTGACCGACACAACCTCCTTCTTTCATCCTGATAAAGGCTATGATGGTTAACATCACGTATTAAGAACTGTCTCTTTGTATCACCCTGTGCAAGCCCACTTGCTCACCTCAGACCCTCTAGTCTGGATCATACTAGCCATTAGTTAGGGGTGATAAGCGGTACTAACATTGAGTTCTACATGTTTCTACTTCCACCTCATGGAAGTGAACCTTGGTCATACTCAAGAACTTTTGAACTCACATCATGGTATAGTTGAACCATCTCTCTCTCTCTTAAGTAGTTCAACCGAATCTGTCCCTTGACAGTGTTCTTTCTTTCTCATGTAATCTAGGTAAGGTGATCTACCATACCCCACATTGTATATTGACCTTCCTTGGTCTAGGGAAGGCTTACCACAACATCCATAGTGGTGAATTCCCATTCCCTCTCAGGAACTCTTTATCCTCTAAAGCAATACACTGGGTTACTGGTGTTTGTCCTTCACCTCTTGTCATGCATGGCCACATGCAACATGCAACTTCACATCAAGCAACCACAGTGCTACTATCACTTACCATCTTTGTAGTATCTCGGTGTTTGGTGATCTTAAAACCATGATTTCTAGTATGTCATGATTCCTCAAGATCGATACCTCAGAAACCCTAAACCACTTTCATCAGGGTTTCATCACTTTCCTTTCCAAAGAAGCGCATCTAAGGTTCTACAACCATCCTTTCATTATATCACGGACTAGGCTGGCTAACCAAACAATCATTTACTTGATTAACCGCTATTGATACATCTGGGTGTTAGTCAAACTTATCTCTTTTTCTCATCTTAAGGTTAGCCTAACATCCTCAACTTCTTCTAGTTTGCAGCTAAACCAGGCAGCTATATCTCAACCAAAACATTCATTACCACTTCTTATCCTTAGGTGTTAGGTAATATTGAAATCACACACCTCCATGTATTGTACTTATCATCTCATCTCTAAGTTTGTCTTCATCAAGAAACTCTGAGATCCTCTTCATGGTGATCAAACTCAACCTTGCATAACTTGCAAATTCCAGATAGCTCATGGTATTACATCCTCACAAGATGATCTCCTTAATACTCTTAGTGTTTGTAAACCATCCATGTATCATCCACTCCACCAAGGTATGTTATCATCTCTATCCTCATACCTTGTAGCAATGTTCCAACTCGCATCATCTTTTAACCTTGGTGTATGGCATGCGAACTATCCCATCTCTCCCTCCCATAACAAGAGGAAATAAGCATTTGGTGGCCATCCAAACACAAAGTTCTTCCCATTCCAAGAGTATAGATGATACATCCCACATCGCCAGTACACCTTCAATTCTAAGTTGAAACGTGCAACTTTTGTCTCTACATCCCAAACATCATGATATCAAAGTTATTTCCATGGGAAAATTGGTCCCGAACCTGCTTGGTCCAAACACAATCCTTGGTCATCTCCTCTAGGTCTATAGGGTGCCGACACTTTTGGGGTCATCCCTTTTCCCTTATGCATTCAGAGAGTGCCCTACTCATCTGCCCTTTGGGTCCCATGAGTTCATGAAGGTGATCAATCTCCTAACCCATGGCCCTCTGACAATGATAGATGTTACCTCCTGACCCTATGGTCATGTGCAACTAGGGAATTAGGCAACTCCTACTTCCATCGATCTTATCCCTACCTGACCCTAGGATAGACTTAGGATTATATCATAGTACATGTTCAACTTAGAACCTTACCCCATCCTTCATCATCTCTCTCTGCATTCTTGGGCTGACTTTCATCCTTTCTCAGGGATCATGGTGACCTTCCTACCTTGGCCAGGCCCCATACCGGTTACCTCCATGGTAACACCTCCACATGCACATAGAGAGGGTTATCTATGGGTCTATAGGTTCATTCTCATACCATGTACCTTTCACTTAGCTTTCTAAATATCCCATGAAACCTCTTTAGGTTACCTCAACACCAAAAAAACTGGTATACACCCTACCAAAGGGTCCCTCTCCCAGGATGGGAGGAAACTACAACTCTTGACAATAAGGTCACGACCGTCCTTATGTTTAGGATCTGCATCCGCATGAGCATGCCTAACCCAGCAGCTACTAAGGCACAAGCAGACCACCTATTAAACCATGCTAGGTCATACTTGATTCTCTTTCCTCAACATTAAATCAACTTAGTTGTGAGGGGTTCATCAAACATACCCTTAACTTAAGGGGTTTCCTTTCCCTCTACACATGAGGAGTACCATGCTCGAAATTATAGAGACTCAAATATCATCCTGAGCATTGGGTACACTGCTTCCCTTCTTAGGCATAGGAACCCTAGGTTCTCCTTTGGGTGTCCAACTGCATACTCAGTCTCTTTACCATGAATCAAGCATGTCCAAAGTATGTCATGTACTTCCATGATCCCTTGATATGAGCAACACCTCAGAGTTGAGTCCTCCTCAAGGACAACCAACTAGGTATAAGGCCTCACAACATGTTACTAAACCTTTCTAGGTATCTTCTTCCTATCTCAGAAGGTAAACATTTATACCATAGGCACATAGGTACCAGAAGCCTCATCCTCTCTCTAGGGTTTGGTTCCTCTAAAGGCAACCAAGGTATCATCAGCCTCCAGAGGTCAAGCATAAGGCAACCACTATCATCCACTTAGGTCGCATCATCCTCAACTCCCCATTGTTTCTCATATCTCAGGGTTTTAGGCTTCCAACCTCCTTGCTGGGGTCCTGCTTTCTCTTTCTAGAGCTAACTCCACATCCAACCTTACTACTAGAGGTCCTATCTCCATGAAGGATCTAGCTCACAAGCATACCCCTACGTGGGTGAAGCCTATGCTCGAACTTTTGTTTGCTCAAGATCATCCAAAGCCCTTTATGCTTACTTCATAGGCCATCCATCATGATCTCTTGAGTAGGGTTTCATCCTACTATCAGCACTACTGACACACTCTGGGTGCAAGCTATACCCTACTTGCCCAAGCCCATAGGGTTTTATAGGTTCTTCTCTAACTTCATCTATGAAGGATCTATCCTTCGCTCTAACATGCACGACCCTCTCCAGGGTGGTTCGCCAAAGGTACTAGGTTATCCAACCTCTCATGGCTCATATGGAATCCAAGGCATGTATATCCAAAGACCTGGTCTACCATGACATCTAACTCATCATGTCATCTCTCTCTCTAAACTCTACTTAGGGTTAGGGTTAACATCATCCTCAGAGGATGTGCTAGATCTCTACTTTTAATGGAGATCTCTACCTCCAAGACTAACTCTGTCTACTCATCCTCCTGTCGAGGAGGTCTAGCCTCAGGTCTTCTTCTGAGGGGCAATGACAACTCATGTCATACGACCTAAGCATGTATCTATTCTTTAGTTTGCACTTAATCTATTAAGCTTATGTCCATGGCATCTTATTTACATGCTTTTCATTAATTTGGTGGAGGATTCCTTAGACCTTATTAACCTTACCCATACCTCAAGAGGGTGAGGAGAAGAGACGAAACCCTAATCCTTAAGGTCCTTAATAGAATTTGAGTTGAGAAGGGATGAACAAGATGAGAGAGTCTTAAAGGTATCTTACTTCGAGTCATATCCTAAGACATCGACCAGGAAGTCACACAATCCAGAAGTCCTCATATTCTGACTAGCGGTACGGAGGAAAATATTGCTAGCCCCCAGACGTGATCCTTTTCTAGACACCTCAATCTTTCAGACAATCCTCTAATAACTCCCTTGGTTCTATGGAATTTGTAAAATTTAATAATTATTAAAGATTAAGTGAGGAACCTATGCTCTGATACCAATTGTAACGACCCCGCCTCCCGGTAACCCCCAATTAAGGGAGACCCGAAGGTCAGAGCTGTTATTCAATGAACAGGATCAAAGGTTCAACAAATAATCAATAATAATTATGAAATTCTACTAACTAACTCGAATTTGGTATAAAATTAAAACTTTACTTACCTTTGAAAACTTTGGAATCTATCTATCCAGAGCTTGAATTATTCTATCTAATCCTCCTTGCACTTTATCTCTTATTTCCACAATGTATCACTTTACTGTTTGTTCTTTCAATTGTTGTTCCTAAAACGCCGACAAACAAAACATCGGTCAGTATATCGAAATATACTGGTATGTGGGAAAAACCAAAATTTCACAGATATGGCTAACAATTTAATAATCACAATCAAATTATTTATCAAGACAATTTACATTTTCAATGTGTCATTCTCCACCACTTTTGCCCTAACCCTGGAATACCCCTCTAGGGTTTCTCTTTTTCCATTGACTTAAGGCCACCTTCTCAATCCTGAGCTTGGTGCCTGGGAGTCACCTCTCATGGTGCTCCATAGTCATGCATCATAGACCACCTTCTCGTTCCCGAGCTTGGTGTCTGGGGTCACCTCTCATGGTGCCCATGGGTCTACCCTCCTGGGCCTGACCTTTATGGCATCTTCCATCAGGGTGGCATGTAGGTGCGAGAATACACATTTCTTTATAATTGTGATAACCGTAGTGACTTTATAATTTTGCAAGTATGAACATCCAACTGTTTAGATTGCATTCAATACGAGGAAACATTCAGAAAACCCTCGGGAAACTAATGTGATTAACCATAATTAACCACATACCTGTCAGGCTGATTTGAGATAGAATAGTCCATTCAATCCAATCAATCAATTCATCCAATCCAGCAAGTGAAAGAATCCTAAAATTACATTCAATTTCCTTTTTATCAAAATCTATCAAAACCATCTTGCTACTTATGGTTTCTATTCCTTTTTAGGGTTTCTTCCTCTTTTTAGGGTTTACTTTGCAATTAGGGTTTTACTCTTTTTAAACCCTAATATTCTCATCTATCCTTCATGAAAGTTATTAAGGTTACCTTTTACAAACACATAACCTTAATTCCAAATTAATGCACCATTAACCATCAATTAAGTCCATTAAGCCTCTTTTATATTGAAGCTACCATTTTTATCCCTTTTTAATCTATGAAAAAGTCATTATGCTCGTTTATCATCAATTCAAAGTTCATTATGCTCTAATACTCATATGAACGTTATTCATCATTAATTCTACCTTTAATCCACTAGGAAACCCTAATTTCCACATTAAGGGTATTTAACCACAATTATGAACTTTAATGCTCGAAATATCTTATAACCATGAAAACTCAGTTCTATACATGAAATTGAATAATTAATGCCATTAGTAGTCCCAATTACCAACATTATGGTTTCAAGACCCATTAAAACATATTCATGCACATGAAACTCTAATTAACTAATTACGTGCCAAATTCATCTTTTTTTATCTTAATGTATCTCTTTATGATTAACATGTTAATATCAACTTTAATCATCCATTAAACCCTATTAAATATATTAATCAACTCAAAATAGGGTTCTTTATACATTAATACATTAAAGTTGATATCTTCCATTACTTTTCGAGTTACAAGAGGAACTAGCTTCTAAAAATATTTTTATTGGATTCCTCTCATTTTTCTGAGCAATTTTCATATTTTATGCGTGCTAATCCGAGCTACAAATAATTATATGCAATTTTTATAAGAAATCACTTACCACAACCAATGAGAGGGTGCCACGTCGCCTCTATCTCCATGCAACATATCGATTTGGAAACATAATCGATTTACGTATTTGCCCTTGGTAAAACACGTGTTCCTTCAGCCCGCGGAGGGGCATCTTTGTCCACGCGCCTCCACCCCTCTCCTTCCTCGCGCTAACCTAGCACTACTTCTCTGTTCGCGTTGGGCGCGATCTCTCCACTCCTTCCCCGACCCCGACAGTTGCCAAGGAGGTGCCCCTTGCCTCCGCTGCACTCCCGCGCAGGCAAGGAAGCCTCAAGCATGTGCTTGGCTTTTCAGTCCAATGGCTACGAAATTATATTCTCTTTTAGTCGTTCATATCTCCCTTTTACTAATACCATGAAATTCATTAATAATGCATTACATTATCCTCTTATTTTGTAATTTTGGTATTTTCTCTTTATTTCCTCTTTATTGGGATTCATTGGGTCCCAATACACTCCATTAATTCGAAATTCTTTTTATTGGATATTTATTATCCCTCTAAATGAATCTATATGCATTACTTCTCACAATCTAGTTTATTTCTTATTAAAATATTTCCTTTTGAGGATTTCTCTTTATTTCTCTTTTATTTTCCTCATTGGTATTCCTTTTATCATTAGAAATCCTTGGGATACAGAATTCCACAAAGGATAACTCAATTATACCTCTTTTCCCTTGTTTTCCACATTTCATCATTATTTTCAATTTCTTTCTTAATAAAGAAATACTAAATTGATCTTTTCTTTTCTTATTGCACTCTGTATGCAACATTGGACTCCTTGGAACCCAAGGAACCCAAGGGTCACGAAATCCCTCTTTGGATTTGCTTTCTAAAGGTTTCCACATTTTTCTTTTCTCAAATATTCAATTATTCATTCACTAATTGAATTTTCTTGTTATTTGGGCCTAATAGACAATAAAGCCCACAACACAATCATCAAGGCTATTGTAAACGAAACTCATTTATTCAAAAAAAAATATCATTATTTGTCCAATTATCTCCAATATGAGAGATTACATTTCTCATCAAAAGAACCCAAAATTTGGGGTTGTAACAATTCTAGAGTCCTCCAGTTTATCTTATAGTGACTTATGCTCTTATAGGAGGAGGAGAAGAACTTAAAGATGGCTGGATCACATGAGGAACATGTTGCTGAAAGCAGTGTTGCTGCACCAGGAGGAGGTGCAAGGGATCAGGCTAGAGAGGAACTAGTACCTGAGAATCCCCAGCTTGACCAAGCTTCCATAGAAAACCCGTCTTTCCATGCTATGTTTGGACAGTTCATGGCGACAATGACACATATGGTGGATAGGATGCCACCACCTGCAACTTGGGAACTAGTCCCCGATGAGAGACATGGAGCTGGCAAGACTTTTGAACGACTTCGACGGGTAGGAGCCACTAATTATACTGGTACATATGACCCAGTAGACACATACTTGTGGCTGACTGAGCTGGAGAGGCCTTCAGAATTCTTAATATCCCAGAAGCTGAGAAGGTTAGGCATGCGGTGTACCTATTTAAAGGGAGTGTTGGCCACTGGTGGGCCACTGAGGAAGAGAAACGACTAGGAGTTGAGGTCGAATGGAGAGAGTTCCGACGAGAGTTTGCTAGTAGATATTTTCCCAAGACTTACCTGGACGAGAAAATCTCTCAGTTTGAACGGATAAGGCAAGGACCAATGAACATTAGTGAGTATGAAGCTAAGTTCATGGAGTTTCTACGGTTTTGTCCACACATGGCGACTACATATGAGGAGAGGATTCAGCATTTTGAGAAGGGTTTGAATGCTGATTTGACCACACCCGCATCTACTCTAGAGAATATAGAGAGGTTTTCCACCTTTGTGGAGTCAGTTAGGCGAATAGAAAGGTTTGTGCCAGAGAAACATCAAGCCAATAGTAAGAAAAAGTATACATAGTTCCATGGACAGAGGTCCGGGAGTTTTAAGAAACCAAGGTTTTCTGCACCAATAGTACCACTGAGGTTCAATACTCAGACGCAGTGGACATCCAGCAAGGGTAGAGGCCATAGTTTACCACCAGAGGGAGCCCACAACTCAGCATCAATGTCAGTAACAGGACCATCTAGGCCACAGTGGAAGAACAGAAGTTGTTATAAATGTGGGAAGATGGGACATCTGATGAAAGATTGTCTAGCTAGAGACGTGAGTGTAACCCAACCACCGAGACAGAGTCAACAAGGCTCTCAGAAGCGACAGTTTAGTAGTTTCACACAAGGACGTGGACAAGCATCCCAAGCTAGTTCATCTACACCCAACAACAGGGCGAGTGGTCGACAACCAACAACAACAAGATTCTATGCTATGAATCAGCCAGAAGCAGTGGTCAACCCACAAGTTGTGACAGGTCAGATGGAACTATTTCATTCTGATATGTCTTCATCCTTCTTTGTATCTATTTTGATTGATCTGGGTGCTGCGCATTCTATGGCGACCGTCTTGCGAAAACATGATTAACTAACGCGGAAGCAAATTATTTGCAGCGGATTATTGAAAATCACTGAAAATTTAAAACTTTTTCAAGAGATCCATTCACAGAAAAACTCTTTAACCAAAAACCAAAGTATTTCAAATTCATCATGGTTCACAAGTATACAACCTGTACCATTCCCTCTCAAAGATTACATCATCAACTATCTTATAAACATTATATAAAGACATTATACGAATCTCGAGGCATCAAGCCAAAACCTCAGATTGATTCATAAGACACTGACTAAAAACTCCGAGGACCTGAGAGTACAGAGACGGCACATAGGACTACTATCTATATGACTAGACAGGCAATATCTCCACCTGAGATCTTATTGTTGTCCCTGTTGTTGCTGTTGTTGTTGCTCTTTCCTTGTTCTAGGATTTCTGCTTTGCCTCCCATGCATACCTAAAAATGTTTCCCACGGGGGTGAGACAATTGAAAATTGCCCCAGCGAGAGATATAACTCTCCACCAACAATATTGTTATTGCAGTTTATTAAATTAAAACTGAGCAGGGGTTATTTTTACATTATTAAGTAGAGTTATTCATCATAGAACATAATAAGATAATCTCCATTCTCAAGGAGGTCATTTCATCTACCCATGGTAGATAAGTAATTCATCTGTCTACCTTGTAGAGAATATAAAGAAACATAATTTGCATTTTACTACTAAGGAATGCACAAAGAAATGCAACATCAGCCAATGAATCTCCGTATTCAATCCTTAAGCAAACATGCTATACGGCTGATTACATTTTACAATCACACTTATGCTCTGAGGAGATGAGATATACCGCTCATACTCCAAGCGACCATTACAAAATCGCCTCGGTACCATACATAGGTCATCAAAAGAGCCGGATTCTTATGACCTCATCTGTCTCGGTCAGTATGAGACCATATGCATGACATCTCATGTCTCTGCTAACTAGCTAGCCAGGGTATTCTGGCACCTTCGCTATAGAGTTACAGCGTCAAATGCACTCTCATCGCCAATCGAGAGATTTCTTGTTTATCTCCTCGATCCAACATTAAGTATCATTGGGAGATTCATGATACATCCATCCCGACATATTCATGAAGGATTGAGAGGTTTCTTGTTTACCTTCCAACAATCTCTTCAAAAGGACGTAAGGATATTTTCGCCCATTTACCCCCACATATTCAAAATATGTGCTCTGAGTTCTGCCGCGGGCACCCGTTTCACCATCACCTATTCATGACGATGATGGATCTATGGTCAGAGCACTACATGAATAGATTTCACTTGATTTATTAAGTACATTCTCATATTCTTTTAGCATCAGCCAAGTTCTCAAACATAACTTATTACAACAATGCTATAAAGAGACATGTTCTACTTTTATCAGATATTTATCAGTCTTTCAAAGACCCTGGGAACTCAGTCCCTCATTTCAATACTGGGAATTCTCATCCCTTCACATTTTCATCACCATAATCATATGGTTCTGGGTATTCAAACCCTTAACTCATCATTGAGCATTATTATACCTTTTTCAGGTAACTATCGCCTTCAGGTCATCTGACCAAGGCATTCATGATACTTGTTACACAACATCACACCTGGCTCACAAAGCCATGAAATATCTTGTCACATCTCACTAGGTAACAACTTACTCATGTAACTCATAAAAGTCCATGCATATTGCTTCTTTTACTAAGCAACAACAACATTAAGGCACATAATGCCAATCAACATTTATTATATAAATGTCACAGCTCAAACTAGCTATATACATCACCTCATAATATCTATATGGTTATTAGGCATGATAACAGTCATACAAGATATTCATCACATCATGTGATGTAATAGTGACACCATTATTCCTCTACCAGGAATTAGGGTTTACTATCAAATAGGCCTTTTCATTCCCTTTACCCAAATTAGGGTTAGGGTTCCCCATTTCTCATTAATAAAGATTTCATGATCTCATTATCTGTCCAACCCTTAATACATTATTCCATACCTCTGGGGCATTCAAGGATATCATATTTGATTATTCTAGAACATTACTTTCATCATATAGCATTAATGATCATCAATTCAAGGTATGAGTTCATTTCTCATCCTCATCATGGTATGATTATATCATAAACATCATTTGGGCTTAACTCCATTCTCAAGGTACATTAATTAACACTCATCAAGGTGTAACAACACATTACATGTCATTGTAATAGTTTCATAACACACTTCATATGTTTCTTACCCAATTATATTGGATTTGAAGTACATCAAGGCATATAAACCCTGAAGTGTTGAATGTGATAACTATCATATTTTGATGTATCACTTTCTCATCACTTCAGACTCTCCTGAATTAGCCATCTTATCTTTTATAAAGGTATTTCCCTTCTTAATACATTCCATCACTAATCACTTACCAATAGCATATAATGCATAGGCCACACATTAGAGTTGTCCAACTATCTTTAATGATATGGACATGTCTAATGGTAAAGACATTGATTACAATTAGGTTGCATATATTCAACCACATGAAATGTTTCACCTTTATAATGCCATTACTTCTATCTCATCATTAGGGTTTCTTTATACCCTTACTTAAGATTAGAATTATGATTAATTGTCATATTATCCAAGATTAGGGCTTTATGTATTATGACTCCTCATTAGAGTCTCACATGCCTTCATCCTTCTTAGGGCCTCTTATCACAACATAACATTAGTACGTCATGTGGTGTTAATATTTAGTTAAGGTTTCTCATGGAATCACCCTCAACTAGGGTTTCTCATGGAATCACCCTCAACTAGGGTTTCCACCATAGTTTCCCACAATTTGGGTCTACTATTCATATCTATTAGGATTTCATTCAATTACCCATAATTGGAGATTCACTATTCATCCCAATTACGAATTTACATCTCTTTTCCCTAAATTAGAGTTTCACTTATGATTACCCTAGATTAGGGCTACATCCTTACCCTGGATTATGGTTTCATTTTAGAATTGCCCTCAATTAGGGTTAGAATTCAATAACCATGTCAATTAGGGTTTATGTTCATGATTAGGGTTTCATGATCTCTTTACTTAAGGATCATACCCTTAATCTCCACATGAATCATATTCATGTTATGAATTCATGCTAACATCATCTCAACTTGATAAGGTCATATCATCCCTTCAATCAAGTACATACAACTATGAATGACATAGTGTACCAAGTCATTGATCCTATAAGCAATTAGGGTTCATCCCTTAATTGGCACTAATCACTTAGGTACTAATAGGGTTTCAATCTTTGTACCTTCATTGATTATCATTACTAATCATCATTGGATCAATGAGTCATTCATCATCTCTATTCTCGAGAGATTCAATCACCTTGGACCTCCATTACATAAGGTATCCAATTGAATTGATCAATTGAATCTACAATTGCAATAGGTACTCAATTAGGTTAATCAATTGGACCTTCAGTTGCATTAGGTTCTCCATTGGACTAACCAATTGAACCTTCTATTGCATAACATAACTTGACCTTGAAACCACCTAGGTCTCCAAACGATTTGAGACCGTTTGCCCAAGTAGGTGAAGACCGTTTGGCCAAGTAGGTGAAGACCGTTTGGCCAAGTAGGTGAATAATGTTTGGCCAAGTAGGTGAAGACCGTTTGCCCATCCAACCCTTGGATTCTAGTGAAATATCATCAAGGTTTGGTCTATTGGGTTGATCAACACATCAACACTTGGTTGTAATATGATTTGGTACCTTTGGACCTTAAATTGGTCAACTATACTTAACCCCAGACCTACAAACGGTCTTGGGTAATCTTCAAACGGTTTTGAGACCGTTTGGGTGATCCCCAAACGGTTTTGAAACCGTTTGGGCTATCCAACCCAAAATCTCAAATAAACTCATTGGAAATTTAGCACTGATTTCAATTAGGGTTTGCCCAATTGATTAGCCTTCAACTCATTATTCCTTGGGAATTTATCCATCAAATTTGGTGAGTTAATAATCAACATCATTAGGAACAGTAATCTAAAACGGGCAACCCTTGGTAAACCATGTCAAACGGTTTTAAAACCGTTTTCCCAAAAAGGCAAATTAATCAAGTTGAAAATCAGCACTTAATCCAATTAGGATTTGCCTAATGGATTAGCCTTCAACTCATGATTCCCTTGGAATTAATCTATCAAATTTGGTGATTTATTAACCAACATTATTAGGAACAGTAATCTCAAACGGTCAATGCTTGGTCAACCATCTCAAACGGTTTTGAAACCGTTTTCTCATAAATTCCAATTAATCAGGTTGAAGATCATCACTTAATCCAATCAGGGATTACCTAATTGATTAGCCTTAAACTCACGATTCCTTTGGAATTAACCCCTCAGATTTGGTGATTCATTAACCAAAATAATTAGGAACAGTAATCTCAAACGGTAAACCCTTGGTAAACTCACTCAAACGGTTTTTAAACCGTTTTCCCAAAAAGTCAAGTTAAATCAGATTGAAATTCAGCACTTAATTCAATTAGGTTACCTAATTGATTTGCCTTCAACTCACGATTCCTTTGGAGTTAATCCCTGAAATTTGGAGGGTTAACAACCAACATAATTATGAACAGGAATATCAAACTGTCAACCCTTGGTCAACCATCTCAAATGGTTTTGAAACCATTTGCTCCCAAACGGTTTGCAAACCGTTTGATCACCAAACGGTTTGGTGAAACCGTTTGGTCCCAACTTCCAAACCGTTTGCCCAAGATATTTGGGGAGGTGTGTGCTTATGATGATTTCATAATCATAAAGATTCTTCCCTGAAGTTCTAACAACTTCTGATTTCATGAATTAATCAATTTCAACATGCAATTAATCAAGATAATGAAGGAATCATTGAAATTACAAGATTAATGGTTGAATAACAATGTAAAAGGGTTCAAGTTATGAAACCCACCTCAAATATGATCTACAAGCTCCAAGATACACGGCTATATTGGTGGATGAAGCTTCTCCAACTATTCCAAGGCTCAACTTCAATATTTGGAGTGAAATGATCGGCTAGAATTGAAGATTGAGTGAAGAAATGAAGGAATTACACATGGTTTTATGATTTTCACCATGAAATCATGAAGAATGAAGATCAAAGGCTTACCAACAGGTTGGGGACGTGCTCCCTGCTGTCCTTAGACTTCTTGGTCGGTTTTTTCAGCAAGGAGAAGAAGTGGGGTTGTAAAAGCCTTTCATTTGTCTTGGAAAAGATACTTTTATAAGAAAATTGAGGAGAGAGAAGATACTTTATAAAAGTCTTTTAAATTCCAAAATTGTTGCCACCACTTCCCCCTTGGTTTCTTGCATGCAAGGGAATCTCTATCCCCACCGAACTCCCTTCCATTATCCATGAATTAAGGGAAAAGAAATTAAGCACCTTAACCCTTATAATAAGAATATCCATATTTGAGTGGAAATTCTTTTTCTTATAATAATGGTGAGTGGAATTTCACCTCCTTAGGATATGATCATGCCTTTGCAAGGATTTATGATTATCCACACACATATGAATCCAACCATTTTAATTTTGTTTGAAGGCCCTTTAATTAATACATTCATTCTTGCCCTAAATTGGATTAGGGTTTCACTTAGGATTAAATCTTGATTATTTTAATATCAAGATTCTCTCTCCTCCATCTTAATTCAAATGAGAAGTCCCTCTCATTTTCTTTGCTCTACATGATGCCAAGAAACATTAGGGACTTTATTGAAGTGGTAAATTGCATATTGAACCCTTGGTTTTGGGTAAATTGCACAATACTCCAAAACTAGGTTTTTATGCACAAACATTGCTTTATCAACTCTTTCTTAGTGTTCAGGCTTCCATAAGCCATACCTCAGCATCATTTTCACTCTCATAATGCTTCAACACATTAGTAACATATTATCATGCACAATTGCACTTAAACCCCTCAACTTGGGTAATTTGCACTTTAGTCCAATACAAACAAAACATTGATTTCAACAATGTTCAAAAAGGACTAGAATTGCAACATAAGTTCCTATTGAGGCCTAATTACTTTTCATAAGATGAGATTAAGCATTTAATCACATTTCTTAATCAAAACACCTAGGGTTAAAGTATAACCTAGGTCAGGGTTGTTACAAATTATAAACCCCTAACAAGGATTTCGTCCTCGAAATCCAGATAAAGGAAGATAGATGTATTTTATTCTTCATACTATCTAGTATTCACATAACATCTCCTTATTATTGAGACACCATAAAACTTTGATTATCACAAAGTGTTTCCATACAAGATTCTCATAGAATCAACACACAAGGCACATGCTCCATTGTTCCTCATCATTGACTATAAAGTCAACTTTGTGTCAAATAACACTTTTCTTGTTCAGAGAAACATCATGCATTCTTTATTAATATCATGTTTATGCAGAGCATAAACCCCTAACATATGATGTTCATATTGTTTTATACATCCATACTAATTTCACAGTTGACCACCCCAGGTAGCCAACCTAACCCATCTGATAACTCTAAAAAACCAGAATCTTTCACCTTGGTATCTATCACATGTGTTGGAAACACATCATATATATATCTTCCTTTCATCTTGGAACATTAATTGTTTCATATGTCCTCATCTTGGGACTAAAGTCCAAGATAACTAATACTTTTCTAAGTATCCAATACATGAACTCCTTTATCTTATGCACATCAAGTGTCCTAAGACCCACTTGATTGCCATGTCCCTGAAAGGAAAGAAAACAAGGATTCATATTCCTCTTATTAATTCATGTATTTTCAACTATTCTTGAACCATTTACTCTTTATCTCATCCTAGGTTCCTTTCCTTTAGTATTGGAATTTGTAAGGATGATTTCATGTCATTATCCCTTTCTTTATTGTTACCTAGCATGTTTATGATCATCTCATGATCTCATCACATCTCCCATTTCCTCATTATGGGAAAGATCTGTATTATGCGGGCAGCATTATTGAACAGGGTTCATCTCCCTTATTCTTATTCTTATCTTATGAGGAGTACATTTTTAGTTCCTCATACAACATGCTCATCTGGGATTATCTCAGACTTATCTTTCTCATGCATGGGATATGACACATTTATTCATTCTAGATTTCTGATTTCATGATACTCATTAGATTGTCTCAGAATGACTACTTGATCAGAGCAATAAAAAAGACAACAATCTAAGAGTTTCCATACCCACTTTAACATCAATAGTTGTATACCTGACCAGGGTATATAAATACTGAGATCAAGTGGTATGCACTTTGTATGCTATCATATTCCTTCTTTTCATATTATCATAAGCATAAGGATTAACATCTCTGGATTTTATCCAGGCATCCCTTCTATACCTCATCTTTTCTCAAGGAGGTAAAAACTACATAAAACATTTGTAATGTTTTATTATGCTAAACATAAGTCCTCATAGGACTAATCAAGGAAAGTTCAATCATTTCCTTTCTCAATTAATCCAAGAATTCATAAAGTGACATATTTGAATGACATTATCTTGTCTAACTTGTCATTATTCATGGATTATTCACTGCCTCGGGCTAATTTTGCCTCAACGGTTGATTCAACAGGCTATGGTTGAGCACAGACTCAATTTAAGTCCAGAAATTCATCATTTCCTTTTGCTTCAACCTGTTGATGCTAATTACAAATCCTGTTGATATCTATAACATCATCATTGGAACTGGTAATCTAGGTTACACTGCCAAAACTTGATCCACTATATACATTACTGTTGTCCTAAGTTCCCCAAAAGTAATACTTAAAGAAGGATTTTCTTATTGTAGTTGGATCAGCTTGGGGATTCTCAGGCAATTGTCTCTCTCTTGCATGTTCCCATGCACCTCTTCTTGGTGCTACATTGATGCTCTCAGCAGCAATCTCCTCATGTGACCCAGTCATCTTTAAGTTCTTCTTCTCTTATACGAGCAGAAGACACTATCAGATACACTGGATGACACCAGAACAGACTCTACTACCTTAGTCCTATGTCTCTATAGACTCAATGAACCTAGAGCTCTGATACCACTAATTGTGGCGACCGTCTTGCGAAAACATGATTAACTAATGCGGAAGCGAATTATTTGCAGCGGATTACTGAAAATCACTGAAAATTTAAAACTTTTTCAAGAGATCCATTCACAGGAAAACTCTTTAACCACAAACCAAAGTATTTCAAATTCATCCTGGTTCACAAGTATACAACGTGTACCATTCCTTCTCAAAGATTACAACATCAACTATCTTATAAACATTATATACAAACATTATACGAATCTCGAGGCATCAAGCCAAAACCTCAGTTTGATTCATAAGACACTGACTAAAAACTCCGAGGACCTGAGAGTACAGAGACAACACATAGGACTACTATTGGTATGACTAGACATGAAATATCTCCACCTGAGATCTTATTGTTATCCCTGCTGTTGCTGTTGTTGTTGCTCTTTCCTTGTTCTAGGATTTCTGCTTTGCCTCCCATGCATACCTAAAAATGTTTCCCACGGGGGTGAGACAATTGAAATTGCCCCAGCGAGAGATATAACTCTCCGCCAACAACATTGTTATTGCTGTTTATTAAATTAAAACTGAGTAGGGGTTATTTTTACATTATCAGGCAGAGTTATTCAACATAGAACAGAATAAGATAATCTCCATTCTCAAGGAGGTCATTGCATCTACCCATGGTAGATAAGTAATTCATCTGTCTACCTTGCAGAGAATATAAAGAAACATAATTAACATTTAACTACTAAGGAATGCACAAAGAAATGCAACATCAGCCAATGAATCTCCGTATTCAATCCTTAAGAAAACATGCTATACGGCTGATTACATTTACAATCACACTTATGCTCTGAGGAGATTAGATATACCACTCATACTCCAACCGACCATTACGAAATCGCCTCGGTACCATACATAGGTCATCAAAAGAGCCGGATTCTTATGACCTCATATGTCTCGGTCAGTACGAGACCATATGCAGGACATCTCATGTCTCTGCTAACTAGCTAGCCAGGGTATTCTGGCACCTTCGCTACAGAGTTACAACGTCAACTGCACTCTCCTCGCCAATCGAGAGATTTCTTGTTTATCTCCTCGATCCTACATTAAGTATCATTGGGAGATTCGTTATACATCCATCCCGACATATTCATGAAGGATTGAGAGGTTTCTTGTTTACCTTCCAACAATCTCTTCAAGAGGACGTAAGGATATTTTCGCCCATTTACCCCCACATATTCAAAATATGTGCTCTGGGTTTTGCCGCGGGCACCCGTTTCACCATCACCTATTCCTGACGATGATGGATCTATGGTTAGAGCACTACATGAATAGATTTCACTTGATTTATTAAGTACATTCTCATATTCTTTTAGCATCAGCCAAGTTCTCAAACATAACTTATTACAACAATGCTATAAAGAGACATGTACTACTTTTATCATATATTTATCAGTCTTTCAAAGACCCTGGGAACTCAATCCGTTATTTCAATACTGGGAATTCTCATCCCTTCACATTCTCATCACCATAATCATATGGTTCTGGGTATTCAAACCCTTAACTCATCATTGAGCATTATTATACCTTTTTCAGGTAACTATCGCCTTCAGGTCATCTGACCAAGGCATTCATGATACTTGTTACACAACATCACACCTGGCTCACAAGGCCATGAAATATCTTGTCACCTCTCACTAGGTAACAACTTACTCATGTGACTCATAAAAGTCCATGCAAATTGCTTCTTTTACTAAGCAACAACAACATTAAGGCACATAATGCCAATCAACATTTATTATATAAATGTCAAGCCTCAAACTAGCTATATACATCACCTCATAATATATGTATGGTTATTAGGCATGATAACAGTCATACATGATATTCATCACATCATGTGATGCAATAGTAACACCATTATTCCTCTACCAGGAATTAGGGTTTACTATCAAATAGGGCTTTTCATTCCCTTTACCCAAATTAGGGTTAGGGTTCCCCATTTCTCATTAATAAATATTTCATGATCTCATTATCTGTCCAACCCTTAATACATTATTCCATACCTCTGGGGCATTCAAGGATATCATATATGATTATTCTAGAACATTACTTTCATCATATAACATTAATGATCATCAATTCAAGGTATGAGTTCATTTCTCATCCTCATCATGGTATGATTATATCATACACATCATTTGGGCTTAACTTCATTCTCAAGGTACATTAATTAACACTCATCAAGGTGTAACAACTCATTACATTTCATTGTAATAGTTGCATAACACACTTCATATGTTTCTTACCCAATTATATTGGATTTGAAGTACATCAAGGCATATAAACCCTGAAGTGTTGAATGTGATAACTATCATATTTTGATGTATCACTTTCTCATCACTTCAGACTCTCTTGAATTAGCCATCTTATCTTGTATTAAGGTATTTCCCTTCTTAATACATTCCATCACTAATCACTTACCTATAGCATATAATGCATAGGCCACACATTAGAGTTGTCCAACTATCTTTAATGATATGGACTTGTCTAATGGTAAAGACATTGCTTACAATTAGGTTGCATATATTCAACCACATGAAATGTTTCACCTTTAT
Source organism: Alisma plantago-aquatica (assembly GCA_963693085.1). NCBI lineage: Eukaryota > Viridiplantae > Streptophyta > Magnoliopsida > Alismatales > Alismataceae > Alisma > Alisma plantago-aquatica. Next base: position 138,035,601 of record OY856409.1, read on the forward strand.
AAGGCCATTACTTATATCTCATCATTAGGGTTTCTTTATACCCTTACTTAAGATTAGAATTATGATTCGTTGTCATATTATCCAAGATTAGGGCTTTATGTATTATGACTCCTCATTAGAGTCTCACATGCCTTCATCCTTCTTAGGGCCTCTTATCACAACATAACATTAGTACGTCATGTGGTGTTAATATTTAGTTAAGGTTTCTCATGGAATCACCCTCAACTAGGGTTTCTCATGGAATCACCCTCAACTAGGGTTTCCACCATAGTTTCCCACAATTTGGGTCTACTATTCATCTCTATTAGGATTTCATTCAATTATCCAAAATTGGAGATTCACTATTCATCCCAATTAGGGGTTTACATCTCTTTTCCCTAAATTAGAGTTTCACTTATGATTACCCTAGATTAGGGCTACATCCTTACCCTGGATTATGGTTTCGTTTTAGAATTGCCCTCAATTAGGGCTAGAATTCAATAACCCTGTCAATTAGGGTTTATGTTCATGATTAGGGTTTCATGATCTCTTTACTTAAGGATCATACCCTTAATCTCCACATGAATCATATTCATGTTATGAATTCATGCTAACATCATCTCAACTTGATAAGGTCATATCATCCCTTCAATCAAGTACATACAACTATGAATGACATAGTGTACCAAATCATTGATCCTATAAGCAATTAGGGTTCATCCCTTAATTGGCACTAATCACTTAGGTACTAATAGGGTTTCAATCTTTGTACCTTCATTGATTATCATTACTAATCATCATTGGATCAATGAGTCATTCATCATCTCTATTCTCGAGAGATTCAATCACCTTGGACCTCCATTACATAAGTTATCCAATTGAATTGATCAATTGAATCTACAATTGCAATAGGTACTCAATTAGGTTAATCAATTGGACCTTCAGTTGCATTAGGTTCTCCATTGGACTAACCAATTGAACCTTCTTTGCATAACATAACTTGACCTTGAAACCACCTAGGTCTCCAAACGGTTTGAGACTGTTTGCCCAAGTAGGTGAAGACCGTTTGGCCAAGTAGGTGAAGACCGTTTGCCCATCCAACCCTTGGATTCTAGTGAAATTTTATCAAGGTTTGGTCTATTGAGTTGATCAACACATCAGGACTTGGTTGTAATATGATTTGGTACCTTTGGACCTTCAATTGGTCAACTATACTTAACCCCAGACCTCCAAACGGTCTTGGGTGATCCCCAAACATTTTTGAGACCGTTTGGGTGATCCCCAAACGGTTTTGAAACCGTTTGGGCTATCCAACCCAAAATCTCAAATCAACTCATTGGAAATTCAGCACTGATTTCAATTAGGGTTTGCCCAATTGATTAGCCTTCAACTCATGATTCCTTGGGAATTAATCCATCAAATTTGGTGAGTTAATAATCAACATAATTAGGAACAGTAATAGCAAACGGTCAACGCTTCGTCAATCATCTAAAATGTTTTTGAAACCGTTTGCCCAAAAAGGCAAATCAATCAAGTTGAAAATCAGCACTTAATCCAATTAGGATTTGCCTAATGGATTAGCCTTCAACTCATGATTACCTTGGCATTAATCCATCAAATTTGGTGAGTTATTAACCAACATTATTAGGAACAGTAATATCAAACGGTCAATGCTTGGTCAATCATCGCAAATGGTTTTGAAACCGTTTTCCCAAAAATTCCAATTAATCAGGTTGAAGATCAGCACATAATCCAATTAGGGATTACCTAATTGATTAGCCTTCAACTCACCATTCCTTTGAATTAACCCCTAAAATTTGGTGAGTCATTAACCAACATAATTAGGAACAGTAATATAAAATAGTCAAATCTTGATCAACTCACTCAAACGGTTTTGAAACCGTTTGCCCAAAACGTCAAGTTAAATGAGATTGAAATTCAGCACTTAATTCAATTCGTTTATCTAATTGATTTGCCTTCAACTCACGATTCCTTTGGAGTTAATCCCTCAAAGTTGGAGGGTTAACAACCAACATAATTATGAACAGGAATCTCAAACGGTAAATCCTTGGTGAACCATATAACACGGTTTTGAAACCGTTTTCTACCAAATGGTTTGCAAACCGTTTGATCACCAAACGGTTTGGTGAAACCGTTTGGTCCCAACTTCCAAACCGTTTGCCCAAGATATTTGGGGAGGTTTGTGCTTATGATTATGTCATAATCATCAAGCTTCGTCCCTGAAGTTCTAACTACTTCTAATTTCATGAATTAATCAATTTCAACCAGCAATTAATCAAGATAATGAAGGATTCATTGAAATTACAAGATTAATGGTTGAATAACAATGTAAAAGGGTTCAAGTTATAAAACTTGCCTCAAATCTGATCTCCAAGCTCCAAGATACACGGATCTAATGGTGGATGAAGCTTCTCCAACTATTCCAAGGCTCAACTTCAAGATTTGGAGTGAAATGATCGACTAGAATTGAAGATTGAGTGGAGAAATGAAGGAATTACACATTGTTTTATGATTTTCACCATGAAATCATGAAGAAGGAAGATCAAAGGCTTACCAACAGGTTGGGGACGTGATCCCTGCTGTCCTTAGCCTTCTTGGTCGGTTTTGCAAGCAAGGAGAAGAAGTGGGGTCGTAAAAGCCTTTTATTTGGCTTGGAAAAGGTACTTTTATAAGAAAATTGAGGAGAGAGAAGATACTTTATAAAAGTCTTTTAAATTCCGAAATTGTTGCCACCACTTCCCCCTTGGTTTCTTGCATGCAAGGGCATATATATACCCACCTAACTCCCTTCCATTATCCATGAATTAAGGGAAAAGAAATTAAGCACCTTAACCCTTATAATAAGAATATCCATATTTGAGTGGAAATTCTTTTTCTTATAATAATGGTGAGTGGAATTTCACCTCCTTAGGATATGCTCGTGCCTTTTCAAGGCTTTAGGCTTATCCACACACATCTGAATCCAACCATTTTAATTTTGGTTGAAGGCTTTTTAATTAATACATTCATTTTTGCCCTAAATTGGATTAGGGTTTCACTTAGGATTAAATCTTGATTATTTTAATATCAAGATTCTCTCTCCTCCATCTTAATTCAAATGAGAAGTCCCTCTCATTTTCTTTTCTCTACATGATGCCAAGAAACATTAGGGACTTTATTGAAGTGGTAAATTGCATATTGAACCCTTGGTTTTGGGTAAATGGCACATTACTCCAAAACTAGGTTTTTATGCACAAACATTGCTTTATCAGCTCTTTCTTAGTGTTCAGGCTTCCATAAGCCATACCTCAGCATCATTTTCACTCTCATGATGCTTCAACACATGAGGAACATATTATCATGCACAATTGCACTTAAACCCCTCAACTTGGGTAATTTGCACTTTAGTCCAATACAAACAAAACATTGATTTCAACAATGTTCAAAAAGGACTAGAATTACAACATAAGTTCCTCTTGAGGCCTAATTACTTTTCATAAGATGAGATTAAGCATTTAATCACATTTCTTAATCAAAACACCTAGGGTTAAAGTATAACCCAGGTTAGGGTTGTTACACATTCCTTTGTCACTCGAGAAGTGATTCACGACTGTAATATGACTGTCAGTCATAGAGCAAATAAACTCTGTTAGTTCGATCTGTAGTGTTGTGGGAGGTATGTTCTCCCTGTGTTATTTCTTTTTCAGAACATAGCATTCAGGTGGATCTTATACCACTTGAGATGCATGGGTTCGACATAATTCTTGGGATGGACACCCTAGAAAAGTATAAGGTTCTCTTGGATTGTGGTTCCAAGCAAGCTATGTTCACAGACAATGGTGATATATGGATCTTTCAGGGGGACAGAAAGATTCATCCAACCTGTCTATTGTCAGCAATGATAGCTGAGAAACGGATGCGACAATGATGTGAAGCATTCTTGGCACATGTGGTAGATACCAGAGTAGAGAGTCCTAGTCTTTTTGAAATTCTGATTGTTAGCGAGTTTGAGGATGTGTTTCCTGAGGAACTTCTAGGTGTTCCTCCACCCCGAGAGATTTATTTCGAGATTAATCTAATCCTAGGTACACAACCTATAGCTCAAACAGCATATAGAATGGCACCTGCTGAGATGACAGAACTCAAGAAATAATTACAGGAGTTGCTTGAAAAGGGTTTTATTCGACCGAGTACTTCACCTTGGGGTGCTCCGGTTCTCTTTGTGAAAAAGAAGGACGGTTCTATGAGATTATGCATAGATTATAGACAACTCAACAAGGTGACCATAAAGAACAAATATCCTCTGCCAAGGATAGATGACCTGTTTGACCAGTTGCATGGTGCAACTATATTCTCCAAAATAGATCTGAGATCAGGATACCATCAGTTACGTATCAAGGAGAATGACATACCTAAGTCAGCCTTTAGAACAAGGTATGGTCACTATGAGTTCATAGTTATGTCATTTGGACTAACTAATGCACCAGCTGCATTCATGGAACTCATGAACAAAATTTTCCGACCATTCCTTGATCAATTCATAATAGTCTTTATAGATGACATCCTGATTTACAGTAGAGATGCTAAACAACATGAGCAACACATCCGTCAGGCCCTGACTTTACTGAGAGAGCACAAGCTATATGCCAAGTTTAGCAAGTGTGAATTCTGGTTATCAAAAGTGTCTTTCCTATGACACGTAATATCTGCCTCAGGTATCCGTGTTGATCCTAAAAAGGTAGAATTTGTCTTGGAGTGGGAACAGCCAAAGACACCAACGGAGATATGTAGTTTTCTAGGACTGGCAGGCTACTATAGGAGGTTCATTAAGAACTTCAGTTCTGTAGCATTACCCCTAACTAGGTTAACCAGGAAGGAGTTTCCTTTTGTTTGGAATGACAAGTGTCAACATTCTTTTCAGTTGTTGAAAGAAAGGTTAACAAGTGCGCCTGTGTTAGTGTTACCTGAGCAGGGAAAGGGGTATATTGTATTCTGTGACGCTTCTAAGAACGGTCTAGGATGTGTTTTGATGCAGGATAAACAAGTGATTTCTTTTGCTTCTCGACAGCTTAAGAAACACGGGGAAAATTATTCGACACATGATCTACAATTGGCTGCAGTGGTTCATGCGTTGAAGATCTGGAGACATTATCTCTATGGAGAGACATTCTAGATTTTCACAGACCATCAGAACCTAAAATACATCTTTTCACAACATGAGTTGAACATGAGACAATGCCGCTGGATGGAGTTAATCAAGGACTACGATTGTACAATTGATTATCATCTGGGAAAGGCTAATGTAGTGGTTGATGCACTAAGTAGAAAATCATCGTCACCAATCATAGACAAAGCACAGTTGAACTCTTTAGTGTGCTTTAAACGAGACATGCTTGTCTCTTTGAGGCAAAACAATGTACAACTTCAAGTATCCTTATTAGCTGGATTGTTAGCTGAAATGCAAGTGAAACCTACTCTGAAACAAAAGATCAACGAGGCACAACATGCTGATACTATGATTTAGTAGATCAGGTCAGAGTATGGTAGTGAGAAACGGGATGGTTTTTGTGAGTCAGATGATGAGGTAGTTTGTTACCATGGTAGGATGGTAGTACCTGATGCCAATAACTTAAGGGGGTTAGTCATGGAGGAAGCTCATTCATCCATGTATGCAATGCATCCAGGGAGCACCAAAATGTATCATAACTTAAAAGACATGTATTGGTGGCTTGGTTTGATGAAAGATGTAGTTGAGTTTGTTATGCGGTGTCCAGTGTGTCAGCAGGTTAAAGTTGAACATCAGAAGCATGCGGGGACAATGCAACCTTTACCTATACCATAGTGGAAATGAGATCACGTGACCATGGAATTTGTGGTTGGTTTACCCAGAGCAACCAAAAGTCATGATTCCATTTGGGTGATAGTTGATAGGTTGACTAAGTCAGCACATTTTCTTCCTATCAAAACAACCTACACTGCTAAAAAACTTACACATATCTATATAGATGAGATAGTGCGGTTGCACGGAGTTCCAACCACAATTGTTTCTGATAGAGGTCCCCAGTTCATGAGTCATTTTTGGGAATGACTACATAAAGCATTAGGTAAGCAGTTAAGATTCAGTACCGCCTTTCACCTACAGACCGATGGACAATCTGAGAGGACTATACAAACCTTAGAGGATTTTCTTAGGGCATGTGTCCTTCAGTTTGTAGGAAGTTGGGATCTACACTTGAGCTTAATAGAATTTGCTTACAACAACAGTTATCAGCACAGTATTGATATGGCACCATATGAAGCATTATATGGTATACGTTGTAGATCTCCATTGTGCTGGTATGAAATAGGAGAATACCAACTTTGGGTCCTGAATTAGTGCAATAGACAACTGAAAAGATTAAAGTAATACAATAATAGTTAAAGGCTACACAGGATAGACAAAAGTCATACGCTGATAAACGGCGAAGACCCTTAGAATTCCAAGTTGGAGACAAAGTATATCTCAAAGTCTCACCTTGGAAAGGTGTTCTTAGATTTGGGGAAAAGGGTAAGTTAGCTCCTAGATTTATGGGGCCTTATCCAATCACTGAACGGATTGGAAAGGTAGCCTATAAGTTGGAGTTTCCACCTGAGCTACATAGATTGCATCCAGTATTCCATATATCCATGCTGAGAAAGTGTCACCCTGATACGGAGTTAGTATTGCAACCTGTAGAGGTAGAGTTAAATGAAGATATATCCTATGAAGAAGGACCAATGATGATTCTTGACAGGAGAATCAAAAAGTTGAAAAAGAAAGACATAATTCTTATAAAAGTTCTCTAGTATCATCGTGGCGTTGAAGAGGCTACGTGGGAACTGGAGGAAGATATGAGGAGGAAGTACCCTTCTCTTTTCTCTTGATGATTTTGGAGATGAAATCCATGTTAGGGGTGGATAGTTGTAACATCCCTAACTTGGGTTACGCCTTAACCCTAGGAGGTTTGCTTAAGTAAGTCATTTATATTCTTGTCTTTATCTTTTGAAACGTAATTGAGACTAAAGGAGAGCTTATGTTTCAATTTTGGACCTATTTGTATAATGTTGAAGCAATATTTTCTTGTTTTGGACTAAAGTGTAATTTACCCAATATAAGGGGTTACCTTGCAAAATGTTACATGATAAATGTTACTCAAGTACTTTATCATCATAAGAATGAGAAGGATGCTAAGGGATGGCTTGTGGAAGCCTAAGTTCCAAGAAGGAGCTTGTTTGAATAATACTTGTGCATTGAATACTAGTTTTGGTGTAATTTGTAATTTACCCAAAACCTAGGGTTGAATATGTAAAATACTACCTTTATAGTGTCCCTACTGTCTCTTGGTATCATTTAGAGAAAATAAAAAGAAAGGGGCATCTTGTTTGAACCATATTTGAGAAATGATACTCTTGATAATAAAATAATCAAGAAATAAGCATAATTGAAACCCTAAGTTATTTTGTAGCAAAAATATATATATTAAATGAAGTTCCCATCAAATAAAAAGCTATGGGTGAAATCCTATAATGGAATGGCGGCCAAAATACCTTGAGAGGCACCGAAATAATCCTAAGTAGGTGAAAAATATCTACCTACATTTTTAATTGAAAAGTAATGTCCACTAACATAAAGGTGCTAATGGATAATAGTATTATATTTATTAAGGAGCTTAATGGTTGATTATAATTCAAGGATAATTCAAAGGAATTTGAAGATAAGAAGGATAGCTTCGGAGACAAGGAAGTGGAGGGGGCATGTGGCAAGGAAAGTTGATGACTTCCCTTCTACTTTCTCTCTCCTAAGAATTCAATTATATATATACTCAACCATTCACCTACTAGAAAGGCTATTTGCGCACCACACTCACTCCTCACTTAGGCCAACGACCAAGGAAGCAAAGGAGAAGGAGGAGATTGTTTCCCAAGCTTAAGGTAATATCCATGGTCATCTTCAACCTTGGGTTGAATGCTAAAATCGAGTTATAACTCTTCTTTTCTTCTCTCTTCCATCCAATGCTGAAATTTGGCAATCTTTTACATCAAAAGGGTTGAGAACGTGTCTTGGATAATTAGAGGAGCTATTTTCACCATTAAAGATGAAAAGCTTGGAGATTTGAAGTTGCTTTGAAGGCGAGTTATATAACTTGAACCCATTGATATTATTATTTGATTTCAATCTTGCAATATATGTTGATCTTTCTTTCTTCTCAAATATTTCTTGAGTAATTGATGAATTAATGAATCCATCAGTTGTATGGACAGTAGAAATGGAGATCTAAAGCTTGATAATGATGGCATCATCTTAGCACACACCTCTAGATCAACAATATCAAATGGTTTCAAATTTGTATGGACAAACGGTTTCAACCATGGATGGCCAAACGGTTTCAAAACTGTTAGAGGCCAAACGGTTTCAAAAGTGTTTAGTGGTCCAAATGGTTTCAACTTTGGATAGGCCAAACAGTTTCAAACCATTTAGAGTTCGAACGGTTTCAACTTTGGATAGGCCAAACGGTTTCAAACCGTTTAGAGTGCAAATGGTTTCAACCTAATTTAGTCCAAACAGTTTCAAACCATTTAGAGGTCAAAAAGGTCCCAAACCATTTGGAGATCAAAGAGGTCCAAACCGTTTGAAGATTAAAGGATCTCAAGACCATTTGAAGTTCAAAGGGGTCTCAAGACCGTTTGAAGGTCAAAGGGGTATCAAGACCATTTGAAGGTCAAAGGGGTCTCAAGACCATTTGAAGGTCAAAGGGGTCTCAAGACCATTTGAAGGTCAAAGGGGTGTCAAGACCGTTTGAAGGTCAAAGGGGTCTCAAGACTGTTTTAAGGTCAAAGGGGTCTCAAGATCGTTTGAAGGTTAAAGGGGTTTTCAAGATCGTTTGAAGATTAAATATTCTCAAACCGTTTAGAGACCAAATAGTTTCAAAACCATGTAAGGTCAAACAACCCTATGAGTGGTTGTAAAGTATCTCAAGGTTGATTAAATGGAAGTACCTCTAAAGTACTTAGGTGAATAGTACACTTAGAGTGATTGTCATTTAATGCCTATGAAAGTAATAAACTCAATACACTATGATAAGCATAGGTGCATGTACTTTAGTGAAAGGATGAGCCAACTTAATAAAGTATGGAGTAATCAACATCCTAGAGAGGATGAGAGAGAAACTCATACTTGTGTAATAAACATGTAATGTGCATACATTGATACTTTTAATAAGTGTAGAGTATGAATGAGGGTTTTATCTTTGATAATGTGATCATGAAACCCTAATTGATAAAGAATGGGAAACCCTAACCCTAATTTTGGGTAATGGTATGAGAAACCCTAATTGATAAAGAATGGGAAACCATAAACCTAATGAGGGAATAGTGGTGTTACTCTTGTATTGCATAGTGTTGATATGTAATTGATATGGTTGTAATCAAGTATACTATCCATGCAGGTATCATGAGTGGATGAGCATAGCTAGGTATGAGTTATGGTGTTTAATGTACCTTGTGAGCTATGTGAGATGCTTATGTAACAAGTATCATGTATACCCTGGTCAGATGACCTGCAGGTAATAGTTATCTGATAAGTGATGAACTAAGGGTTTTGAATACCTAGATCCAGTAAACATGATGATGATATTGTTGAGGGATGAGAATTCCTGGTAATGAGATAAGGGATTGAGATCCCAATGTTTTATAAAGTTTTGAAAAGTACTTGATAGATGTATTACACTTTTCTTTGTAGAATTTGTCATAATAATACATGTTTGAGAACTTGGTTGATGCTAAAAGAATATGGTAATGAACTTAATTAATCAAGTGAAATCTTATCATGTAGAGCCCTGGCCATAGATCAATCATAGTCAGTAGCTGGTGATGGTGAAATAGGTTTTCCCATGGGATCACCTGGAGGGCATATTTTTGAATATGTGGGGGTAATGGGTGTGAATATCGTTACGCCCTAATGTGGGGTTGACGTGAGATAAATATGAGATCTCTCAATCCTTCATTATATGTGCCGGGATGGATGTATCACAAATCTCTCGATGATGTTTAATGCCAGATCGATGTGAGATAAGCATGAAATCTCTCGATTCCGAAGAGAGTGCAGCCGCCGCTGTAGCTCTATAGCAAAGTTGCCAGTATACCCTAGAAAGCTATTTAGTAGAGACACTAGATGTCCTGCATGTGGTCTCACACTGACCGAGACGGATGAGGTCATGGAGTCTGGCTCTTCCATTGACCTAGGTATGGAACCGATGCTTTACGCCACCGTGGTCAGTTGGTGTATGAGCGGTATACCTCATCTCCTCAGGGCATAAGTGTGATTGTAAAATGTAATCAGCCGTGTAGCGTATTTGCTTAAGGATGAAATATGAAAATCATTGGTTGATGTTACATTGCTTAATGTATCCTAAAATGGATAAATGTTATACATGTTCTTCATATTCCTTATTAAATAGATGTTTACTGCTTTATCATATATAGCTGTAATGCTTTTAAAGATGATATTGCTCTATTCTTCTTAAACAATGACTAAAATTTTCTTATTAATATAAAAGAATCCTCTGCTCAGTTTATTACTGTTTACCTGCAATAATAATATTATTAGTGAAGAGTTATATCTCTCGTTGGGACATGGGTCTCACCCCGTTGGTCACCAACATTTTTAGGTGGACGCGGATGAGGAGGTAGGGACCATACAATAGGGGAAGGATAGTATCATTAGGGACATCAGTAAAATCTCAGGTGGAGATACTGACTGTCGTGTCTTGTAGATATGAGTCTGATGTGTCGTCTCTGTACTGTAAGGTCCTTAGAGTCACTACTCAATGTTTTCATGATCGGTCTGAGATTTTGGCTTGAATGCCTCGAGGTTTTATGTTTCTTATGTATAGTTTTGGCAAAGCAATTGTTGTAAATATATTCATCGAGAAGAGATGGTACATGGTATGTACAATTTGAACTATAATGTATGCAGTACTTTGGTTCTTTTTATAAGAGTTTCCTAGAATTGGATCTCTGTGCAAAAGGTTTTAATTTTTAGTGATTTTTGTTATTTTATTGATTATGGTTAATTCTGCAATATATTACACAGTGACAGTCTGATTTGTTGTCGGATCGTCATAAAGTTTTGGTATCAAAGCCTAAGGTTCGTTGAGTCTACAGAGACATAGGATTAAGTAGTAGAGTCTGTTCTAGTGTCCTCCAGTTTCTATTATAGTGACTTCTGCTCTTATAGGAGGAGGAGAAGAACTTAAAGATGGTTGGATCACACGAGGAACATGCTACTGAAAGCAGTGTTGCTGCACCAGGAGGAGATGCAAGGGATCAGGCTAGAGAGGAACTAGTACTTGAGAATCCCCCGCTTGACCAGGCTTCGATAGAAAACCCAGATTTCCATGATCTTTTTGGACAGTTCATGGCGACAATGACACATATGGCGGATAGGATGCCACCACCTGCACCTAGGGCACCAGTCCCTGATGTGAGCCATGGAGCTGGCAAGATTTTGAACGGCTTCGACGGGTAGGAGCCACTGATTATACTGGTACAGATGACCCAGCAGACACAGACTTGTGGCTGACTGAGCTGGAGACGGCCTTCAGAATTCTTAATATCCAAGAAGCTGAGAAGGTTAGGCATGTGGTGTACCTATTAAAAGGGAGTGTTGGCCACTGGTGGGCCATTGAGGAAGAGAAACTACTAGGAGTTGAGGTCAAATGGAGAGAGTTCCGACAAGTGTTTGTTAGTAGATATTTTCCCAAGACTTACCTGGATGAGAAAATCTCTCAGTTTGAATGGATAAGGCAAGGACCAATGAACATTAGTGAGTATGAATCTAAGTTCATGGAGCTTCTACAGTTTTGTCCACACATGGCTACTACAGATGAGGAGAGGATTCAACATTTTGAGAAGGGTTTGAACACTGATTTGACCACACCCGCATCTTCTCTAGAGAATAGAGAGAGGTTTTCCACCTTTGTGGAGTCAGTTAGGCAAATAGAAAGGTCTGTGATAGAGAAACTTCAAGCCAATAGTAAGAAGGAGTATACACAGTTCCAAGGACAGAGGTCCGAGAGTTTAAAGAAATCAAGGTTTTCTGCACCAACAGTACCACCGAGGTTCAATACTCAGATGCAGTGGACATCCAACAAGGGTAGATGCCATAGTTTACCACCAGAGGGAGCCCACAGCTCAGCATCAATGTCAGTAACAGGACCATCTAGGCCACAGTGGAAGAATAGAAGTTGTTATAAATGTGGGAAGATGGGACATCTAATGAAAGATTGTCAAGATATACATGTGAGTGTAACCCAACCACCGAGACAGAGTCAAAAAGGCTCTCAGAAGTGAAAGTTTAGCAGTGGCACACAAGGACGTGGATAGGCATCCCAAGCTAGTTCATTTGCACCCAACAACAGGGCGAGTGGTCGACAACCAACAACGACAAGATTCTATGCTATGAATCAGCCGGAAGCAATGGTCAACCCATGAGTCGTGACAGGTCAGATGGAACTATTTCATTCTGACATGTCTTCATCCTGTGTTGTATCTGTTTTGATTGATCCGGGTACTACACATTCCTTTATCACTCGAGAAGTGATTCAAGAGTGCAATATGACTATCAGTCGTAGAGCAGATAACTTGTTATTAGAAACTCCATTAGTTGGATCTACAATGTTGTGGGAGGTATGTTCTCCCTGTGTTCTTTCTTTTTCAGATGATAGCATTCATGTGGATCTTATACCACTTGAGATGCATGGGTTCGACATAATTCTTGGGATGGACACTCTAGAAAAGTATAAGGTTGTCTTGGATTGTGGTTCCAAGCAAGTTATGTTCACAGATAATGGTGATATATGGATCTTTCAGGGGGACAGAAAGATTCTTCCAACCTGTCTAGTGTCAGCAATGATAGCTGAGAAACTGATGCGACAAGGATGTGAAGCATTCTTGGCACATGTGGTAGATACCAGAGCAGAGTGTTCTAGTCTTTCTGAAGTTATGATTGTTAGGGAGTTTGAGGATGTGTTTCTTGAGGAACTTCTAGGTCTTCCTCCACCCCTAGAGATTGATTTCGAGATTAATCTAATCCCGGGTACACAACCTATAGCTCAAACACCATATAGAATGGCACTTGCTGAGATGGCAGAACTCAAGAAACAATTACATGAGTTGCTTGAAAAGGGTTTTATTCGACCGAGTACTTCACCTTGAGGTGCTCCGATTCTCTTTGTGAAAATAAAGGATGGGTCTATGAGAGTATGCATAGACTATAGACAGCTCAACAAGGTGACCATAAAGAACAAATATCCTCTGCCAAGGATAGATGACCTGTTTGACCAATTGTGTGGTGCAACTATATTCTCCAAAATAGATCTGAGGTCAGGATACCATCAGTTACGTATCAAGGAGAATGACATACCTAAGTCAGCCTTTAGAACAAGGTATGGTCACTATGAGTTCATAGCTATGTCGTTTGGACTAACTAATGCACCAACTGCATTCATGGAACTCATGAACAGAATCTTCCGACCATTCCTTGATCAATTCATAGTAGTCTTTATAGATGACATCCTAATTTACAGTAGAGATGCTCAACAACATGAGCAACACCTCTGTCATGCCCTAACTTTACTGAGAGAGCACAAGCTATACACCAAGTTTAGCAAGTGTGAATTCTGGTTATCAGAAGTGTCTTTCCTAGGACACGTAATAACTACCTCAGGTATCCGTGTTGATCCTAAAAAGGTAGAATCTGTCTTGGAGTGGGAACAACCAAAGACACCAACAGAGATACACAGTTTTCTAGGATTGGCAGGCTACTATAGGAGGTTCATTAAGAACTTCAGTTCTGTAGCATTACCCCTAACTAGGTTAACCAGGAAGGAGGTTCCTTTTGTCTGGAATGACAAGTGTCAACATTCTTTCCAGTTGTTGAAAGAAAGGTTAACAAGTGCACCTATATTAGTGTTACCTGAGCAGGGAAAGGGGTATATTGTATTCTGTGACACTTCTAAGAACGGTCTAGGATGTGTGTTGATGCAGGATAAACAAGTGATTTCTTTTGCTTCTCGACAGCTTAAGAAACACGAGGAAAATTATCTGACAGCTTAGGATGTGTATTGATGCAGGATAAACAAGTGGTTCATGCATTGAAGATCTGGAGACATTATCTCTATGGAGAGACATTCTATATTTTCACAGACCATAAGAACCTAAAATACATCTTTTCACAGCATGTGTTGAACATGAGACAACGCCGCTGGATGGAGTTAATCAAGGACTACGATTGTACAATTGATTATCATCCGGGAAAGGCTAATGTAGTGGATGATGCACTAAGTAGAAAATCATTGTCGCCAATCATAGACAAAGCACAGTTGAACTCTTTAGTGTGCTTTAAACGAGACATGCTTGTCTCTTTGAGGCAAAACAATGTACAGCTTAAAGTATCCTTGTTATATGGACTGTTAGCTGAAATGCAAGTGAAACCTACTATGAAACAATAGATCAAAGAGGAAAATAGACAAGGGATAATAGGGTCCCCTTGCCTCACTCCCTATGTGAATTTAAAAGGTGTAAGACACACGCCTTCTCAAAGGATTGATGTAGCTCTATTGGAGATGATATTCATTATAAGTGAGATGGTGTTATTTAAAAGTCCCACCCTCGTGAGAGGGTTGGGAATAAACATCCATTGCATTTTGTTAAATGACTTTGAGAGGTCAGTTTGGTGCTGACCTAGTTCTTTCCAGTGGTCTATTCCTTCATAGAATGGATGACCTTCTTTACAAGTAGGATATGATCATTGATGTTTCGACTCAAGATCAAACTAGATTGGGTATTGGCTATCTAGGAATTAAGGAGAGGCTTTAGTTGTTCAACAACTTCTTTGTATATTAGATAGGAGAATGAGTTATTGAGTGAGATTGGGAAAAGGCCACAACAAGGATGCAATTTTGCACCTTTAGAATCAACACCATGCACAATTCTACTGTCTTAGAGTCTACTTAGTTAGAGTTGAAGGATTGATGCATTATTTACATAATTGAGGGCATGGCTTGCTTTCAGTGAGTATGAATGAAGTCATTATTTGACTCCATTAGGTCGTGGAGTCTTGGGCAAAGCTATCATGAAGGATAACTTCTAATTCTTTTAGGTCCAAGCATTCAAGCAATGAAGGTTTTGAGAGGCATACTGATTCCAGAAAAGAAGCCAATACATTCTAAGCTTGTAACAGGGATCGCCCGTGAGGAGGCTCTAGTTGTCATAAGATTCATTAAATAATTTTATATGAGGTGCTAGATTGAAGCTTTGTCACCAATCCAATCACCTGCATCATCCCAGATCCTAGTGTGCTTGTTTCAACAACGTATTTCCTTCACATAGGTTTGAAAAACCTTGTATTACAATCACCATTTTGTAGATAGTTGTGAGTGTGGTGTTTTCAATCTACCTCCTTAGATAAGAGGATAAGATGATACTTCCCTTGGAGTTCAATGACACAAAGTTCATCAGATGGAGAAGGATGAGAGTTAGAGAATAACTAACTCTTATTTGGGAATTAAAGAATAAAAGACTTCTCTATGCATTGCTTCTTCATGTGGTTGGGTTCCCACTTAGAGGAAGTGTCACAGAACTGTTTGTTACCCTAAGTCCACACTCCTAATGGCTACAGAGCCAAAGGCAAGTGGACCGGGGCGTTCGTCCCTAGATTGGATCTCATAACATGCATCACATAGGCAGTATATATGTAAAAGCAATAACAACAAGATACAACACAATGCTAAAATGGGAGATAAGAGATATTGTGATGACCCCAATTTTAGGATTATGATACCCAATATAGTGTCATGTAGATTATGATACCAAATGGAGGAATTGGTTGTATATTTCCACCCAAAATGTGTAACTATATATATGCAATTGACGATTAGAACATTAATTGAGTTCAAGTATGTTGAATAGGTTTGATTAATTGATTTGGGTACATATGAGTCCATGGGACCCGTTTAATAGTACCAATAACCTCAAGTGATATATTAGTGAACTTTGAGGTATTTGTATCATAACAAGTGTTTTTGGACTTGTAGGATCAAGATCTTTTTATTCGTTGAGTTGGATTCAGATTTTCATGCACCCATCTATAAGGTTGTTTGGGAGCTTATTTGTATGACCAAGTAATGGATTTAGTGACTCAAACTTTGTTTGAAGATATACTATGATGTTATAAGCCTATGTTTAAAATTTGAGAACTTTTGAAGATTTCTACAAAAAAGATGTATGCATTTGAAGTTGAGGATATTAATGAAATAGGTGCGGTGGAACCTTAATCTTTTAGTGATATGATTTAGTATCTGTGACATTTTGATATCACGCTAGCCTACTCCTTTGCTTAGGCGTGCCCACAACCTATCTAAGTGGCATGATATCAGCCACCAGGAGGGAGGATCATACATCTAAGTAATGTCTTCAATCTCCGACAAATGTAGGAAGAGAAACAGAACATAATTTCGATCCACCCAACCCTGATCATCTATTCTAGAATACCTCTAGCACTCGTCTAGAAAGATACTCAGATCTGAGATGTATGGAGATCTCCAACAAACCCTGACTTAGGTTGGGAGGTGGCGTATTTGGAGAGAACCAAGCTATGCCCCTAACACTGTCTCCATCAACATGAACCAGAGAGATCGACTCCTCCTCCCTCGCTCTTTTCACGACTACGTTCTTCATTGACCAAGCAAAAGCGATCAAGATCCCTTCTGCAACCTACAACACTCTTAATTTCTTAGTGCAAGGGACAATGATGGCCATCGAACCTGCAACCTGTGGTGGAGCTCGAGTGTTTTGGGGGAGTTTTGGCCGACTGCACCACATCTGGGCGATGTCATCTACCTCGTGGAGTACCTGTGACCATCCTCATACTATTTCTGGAGCAAGAGGATCCATGAGATCAAAACCCCCAAACTATTTGTTCCTCCGCTGTTAGCCTAGACCACCTTTGGTATAGAGGTTCGGGCTTGTAGAGGAAGATGCAGGCTTTTAGAAACTTGTGGAGGGTCTTAGAGAGATTCACAACCTTGATACTCGCCATCACCTCTATACCCAAGAAACTTCCTTTTCCTCGCCAGAACTCACAGACACAACGGAGGCCAACTAGACAACCCCTTCTTCTCTGCCAATATTCGAGTGGTAAGAAGCGAGCTCAGTGATCCAATGAAGAAGACCCCCTCCAACAACCAGATCACGGAGCGCCGCATCCCAGAATCAATGTCGACGTGGAGTTCTGAAGTAGTGGAGTCAGACCTTGTTCTCTCAGTACCACCACCTGGACTGTGATGGTGATTCCGATCCTTATGGGAAACGAGAAGGAACAAGGAGGGATGCATATCTTCCGTCGACGTCGCATTCGTGATCAGGCACATCTGCAGCCACCGAGATCTGGAACATCTTCTCCAATTCTCCCTCACTGCTTCCAACTTGGGTGACAGTGCTCTCCTCTGCGGTGGCGTCCTTTGTGCGTCGAGCAGTTTCAGGCCCTAGGAACGCGAGAGCATGAGCGAGAGCAAAGAAGCCAGATCCAGACCAAATCTTGAACCCATCCGCTCAAGAATGATCAAGACGGTTCACTTGATCCAGCTAGTCAGACCACCTATGCTCCCTTGCCATGTGGCAGTGGTCTGAGGATGGATCGGGAGGATCCAACGACTCCAGTAAACCCCTGAAGGTAAATCTCGTTTAAATCATCTGATATACTCATTCAATTAGAAAATGAAATACAAATAGTTCTCATGCCCAATAAATGCCCCAAAAATATCCCTAGATTCACTAAATTACCCTCTTTATTACTGGACCCTTAGATCAAGTTTTTAAAGAACAATTACTGATGATATTTTATTTAGATGATAATGATTCATTTAAATGGTATAATTAGAAAACGATAGAGATTAAATATGACAAAAATAACTTTGACCTCTGATATCATATATAAACTAAATGTGGACTCCTATCCTAATATTATTGAACAATTTTTGGCCTTTCCTCATTATTACCTAAGTACATGTTTAATCCTCATATTAATTCTAGAAAATAGATCAATCATCAAAAAAATATGAATTTTGAACCAGACCTTTAAAATGACCTCATGATCAGTGTAAAAATATTAGATACCATCCTAAGATTATATGGAACCTATATTTGGCCAAACCCTATTCAGGACCTAAATATCATTAATAAAAGGAACCTTGTATTAATGATGGTTAATTTCTATTAATCAGGTGGTGAACAGTGGTCTAGATGAACTTGGATGTATAAGGAGTCTCTGAACTCAGGTACATGGTCTTATAAGTATAAGACTAGATTTCTTAGTTGGTTATGATATGTAATATCATGAATGTTATTATTTGGATATTCATTGCTTGGTTGAACTATTATGAGTTATACTTCACCAAAATATAATATAACACAAAAGGATATGGATGGATTGTAGCTACTAGATCACCTAGCCCGGTATGGATGTATGTTGCCTAACATGGATGTATGATGCTTTGGCCCATGTTAGATGTATGATGATATAATTTTTTCCCATATTGGATGTAAGTCAAGTGCAGATAAGTGTAGTATAACCACATTAAATAAATGTAATAAAAAGGATGTTTACCTGATTTTTGCCTTAAGAAATGGTTTTTCTCTCTTTCTTCTTTCTTCAAGTATTTTCCCTTATGCAATCTTACTAGTGTATCTTTTACCACGTACCAACTTTTGTTGATTCATTTGTTTCACATATGTTTTAGGTTCAGAGATAGCACGGGAGAAAAAGAACATGGTGTGAGCAAGTTGTTCAGGTTACCTATTGTGTTAAGATCCTATTAGCATACATGTTCATAGACTTGTAAACTTTTCTTCAAACTAAGTAAATGTAAGTTGTAAATTGTAATTCATGTTATAATATATATATGTTGAATGTTGAGAAATTTTCTTCAAACTAAGTAAATGTAAGTTGTAAATTGTAATTCATGTTGTAATATATATATGTTGAATGTTGAGAAATTATTATGGTGTATGCATTATTTTTTATGTTCATGTATGCATATGTCGCTTCCGCATCGCTCTCTGATATAATTGCTAACGTTTTCAGATTTTGTCTTCTCATCTCCATGGGGTTTTGAGAAGGTGAAAATCTGGGGACGTTACAGATAGGTACCCATTTTGAGATTCAAACATACCCATTGGTGTTTCATTTGAGTCAAGAGTGCATCAGATCTTCATTTGGAAATTACAAATTTGATAAACATAAGATATTAATGCTAAAGCATTAAGTACACTATAAAAAATACATGTAGACAATTTAAGAGTAGTATTAAAGTTGCTTGGCTAGGAACATCATGTAAGAAAGACGTAGAAACAAAGCGTGAACATTTAAAAACAATCTTTTACACAAAGTATGTTTTAAGTGTAGTTTCCATTATACTCAACAACATATCATGGCCATTGACCAGTTTCCCATTGGAAGGGTCTGTAAGAGTCCTCAAGATTAGCCAACCCTTTTATCGACATGGTCCATCTTATCTTGACATCTCAAGTAAGGCGCCCAACCTTGTGCCCTTACCCTGAGAATACAAGCAGGTACATGAGGTTTTTATAATGAACAAGTTCAATTATGTTCGTGGTTTGTTCAACATATTTCAAGCAAAATGAACATACTAATCATAGGAAACAAGTGTTATGACCACATCTGAGCTTAATTGGTAAACTAGGGTTTACCTGGATGATTATATGCTTAATTGGATTGATCATTGCTTAAATCTAATTAATGATGATAATTCAATTATGATGTTTTAAACCTAATAAGAACATTAAGTTTTCTATTGTTTGAGAAATTAGGATTTGAGAAATATAAACCCTAGTTGGCTGAAATTAGGGTTTTGATGGTACATGAGTATGGAATTTGATCAGGATACCAGTGTGGTAAATGATTTTTCATATTTTCTATTTTTTTTTAATTTAATTGAATTTTGGATATGGTATGGATAACTCAATCATGCATATTGGATAAAAATTTCAGAATATTTGAGTGTTCTTTGAATGTGGTTCTCGGTCAAACTATACTTCGACCAAAATGCTGATAGAGTGCTTTTTAGCAGTGTAGTGTTTTATTTTTAATTATTTATTGGTAACTCAAAATGACCTAAAATTTTAAATTGAGATATAAAACGCAATCATAAACAACATGTAAAATTTTCATAATTTTTGGATGCGGTTAAACCTTATCAGTAGATGAATTATAGTAACTAACATTTCTGCAGAATTCTAGATAGCAGTGCACTATTAGATTTTTAATTATTTAATGGAAGCTTGTAATGATCTAAAATTTTAACTAAATATTTTTAAATAAATTATAAACAACATAATAAATTGTCAAAATTTTGGGAGAAGGTTTGATCTCTTAAATACACGAATTCACAGAAACCTTTTTATGATAGAAAAATCTGCTGAAATAAGATAAAGTTTAGTGAGGGGTCAATGTGCAATTAACCCAATCAGCTCAATTGCTCTATATGGTCAACCTAACACACAAGGATCTATCATAATTTTTGATTCAATCTAGAGAAACGAAATCCAAGAGAGAGAGAAAGAGTTAGGATTTGAGAGGAGAAATTGATGGAGATGCTGACCTAGGGTTTTGTGGTCCGTGGAATGATGAAATCATGTAAGTTTAGCTTCTTTGGATATAATTTCATGGTGAATCTTATGTCACATGTCAAAATTCCGCCCCTCCTCTTATTTTATCCAAAATGGTATCAAAACTTTCCCTTTTCT
Source organism: Alisma plantago-aquatica (assembly GCA_963693085.1). Classification (NCBI taxonomy): domain Eukaryota; kingdom Viridiplantae; phylum Streptophyta; class Magnoliopsida; order Alismatales; family Alismataceae; genus Alisma; species Alisma plantago-aquatica. The sequence goes on from OY856409.1 coordinate 138,056,421, forward strand.
CACACTTTCTTCATAATCCCTCATTTTTAGGGTTTCTGAGTTGAAAGGAAGAAGAATTGAGTGAATTGCTAAGGATTTGATATGGATTCGAGATTTTCAGATATGGGATATGTTTTTAAGGTGTTTTCACACCTTAGGTCGAGTGGGAACTTCCTTTAAATAGTATATTGCATGAAAATTGGTTAAATCAACCATAATCTTAAATGGCTTAGTATGCGACTACAAACCCTGAATTGTCTATTTGTTCTAAGTTGTTGCAAAATGATATGAAATGGATTCTTCCTTTGTTTGAATGAATTTCAGATGATAAAATCATATTATAAATGTATACAATGCATTCTAATGAAAATTCCCTATGTATTCGCAGAGGTTATAAGAGTAAACTGAAATATATGGAATTTGTCTATGACTGAAATTTGCTGTATAAGTAAATAGAGAAAGTTGCTTATCAAGATCCCCTTGGTTTTGAATGATTGTTTATCTAAATTCATAGTAAATATATGTCAGATACTATCTTGGATTTCATTTAAAGTGAGTAGTGTTTGTTTGGTGTCTCAGTGAAGAGGATGAAACCCTAGATGCAAGGAAAGTTGGATATTTATGAATAGATATCGTGAAATCCATTTGAAGGGATTTTCTTGACATGATAGACTTTATTTATTCAATGTTATTATTGATGCATGATAACCCAGTGAATGGCATGGAAACCCAAATTCAGCTCAGTTCCAAGGTTTCATACATATATTGATTTTATATGATTTGTTGATAGTAGTCTTTATTCAGTGAGTGTTTATGTCCCATGAAATCTTTATGGGAGCCATGGGAATAAGTTGTTGCCTAGTGATAGGTAACAATATGTGTGATGGACTTGTGAGACATGATAATACTTGTACAACCAGTGAAATGAATACCTTGGTCTAAGGACCTAAAGGTAATGGTTACCTGTTACAGAGGTAACAATGCTATGTGATGATCTAAGGGTTTGAATACCCAGATCCAGTAATTATGATAATGATGTGAAGGGATGAGAATTCCCAGTCATGTGATAAGGGATTGAAATCCCAGGTATCATGTGTTGTAAAGATTTGAAAAGTACGTGATAGATGTATTACACCTTTCTTTGTAGCATTTGTTGTGATTAAATGAAACCCTAAGGGTAGGGTGCTCAATGAATCAAGTATTGTGATATCAATGTTCTCATTTATTATTAATAATTATTGTCATGATAAGTAATTAACTCTTAATTGAGTTATGAGATGCACAACTCAAGATTTTGGTTGATACGCACATTCTTTGAGAAATTACAGATAAGTTACAGGTGCTATTGATGATTACTCATATGTCTAGTAATTAACTCTTATCAGTGTAATAAGATGATAAATTGCACGATTCTAGTGTGTATGTGCCAAGTGGACATGTAATCTGTTTATTTAAGAATTTTAGTCTGCCTACATGTATAGTATGTTGATTACTCAGTATATTATAGTGTTTTGAATATACTGCTCTACCAAGTTTAGATTGATATACATGTTGTATTATAACTTCAAATAAGTAGATGTGACACCATAGAGATACAATGGTCAAGTATAATTAAGAGAAGGGTACAATGTAGAAAAGAGCTTTCTAGGAATAATAAAATAATAAACTTAGGAGACATGAACACCGTAGAACCCCTATGTGAGGTATGCGCCTTAGGGGTGAAACGACCTAACCCTGGCAGTGTCCAGTATACTGGGGTCAGAATGTGCTATCAGTTGGCATGGGGGACGAAGCCCTAGCGGAAGTCTCCTTCAATTATAGTTTGCAGTGTCCAACATCAAACAGAAGTCCTGGTGGCACTAGAGTACCGAAAAGCCAAGAGGTGGCTTGACTCTCCGCCTATGTGCTCAGGTTAGAGGAGGAGTCCAATTTAGGCCAGAGAGCCATCTCCCTATTGCAGACTAGGAGAGTATTCAGACTTAGCATTTCCTGGGTGTGTCTGCTAAGTCTTGTACGGTGTGATCTTAGTGCACTATGAGTCTTCATATGTAGAGTACACTGCATATGATCAGGGCATAATAAAATGAATGAGGGTCAAACAAGTGTGTACAATTATTCAATTATTCTTTGTATGTTTCTGAATTATTAGTTCTCTTTATGATCAATCAAGCATTTCATATATTGATTCACTCGTATAGATTTCTAGAGTATCCTGCCATATTTATGATTGTCAATTATTAGACTCTTTAAAGCTTACTGCTGTTATAATTGATATCAATTGCTCAAAAGTATATATGTAATTATATCAGTGCGTTAGACTATTTCTTTGAAGTACTCATTCACTGAGCGAGTAAGCTCACCCCTCTACTCACAATTTTTAGGGAAATCACATGGACTTGAAGAAGATATCATTGCATCAGAGTAGATCTTCCACAAGAGTTAAGTATGAGTATAGTTAAGTTCAGTCGGTCCTTGTCACTCTAGGTCCTTGTAAAGAAATAAGAGAGAGTTGTAAATGATGATGTATAACATTATTCCTCTTTTAGCAATATGTGAGAATCAATAAGTCTTATGTGCTTAAAAGTATGAGGAACATAATGAATGTTCATACATGCATTTTTACTATTGAAATCAGATTAGAGAAATCAATGTTTAGATTCCCTTGTAAAGTTGGTTTATGTGGTTCAATGCGAGAAAACAAAGAGTTTTGAAAGAGAAGAAAAAGTTAAGGGTGATCTTAGTATTACGTTAAATCCTCAATTTATGCCCTAATTTCATGATTAGTGGAAATTGTGAGATCGGGGTGTAACAACTTGGTATCATAGCTTAGGATGAGTTGTCAGGGAACATTAAGTTAGTAAGTTAGAGTCATAAGTGTGGCATATAGGAGATGTTATGATGTTAGCTCTGGGGATTTGAGTATTTGGATATCCTGGCTCGGTATCTGAGTACTTGGATCAACCAGTATCCAACTACTCTGTGTATTCTTTCATGTATACCTTGGCCAGGTATACAGTGGAAGGATGGGCTAGAGAGGAACCCTAGAAATATTAGGTTTAGAAACAAGATAAGTAACATGAATTAAGATCATAAATATAAAATGAGATAGAACTTTCATTTCATATTGTTGTTTTGTTGGAGATGAATGGAAATGCTCTTATATGTTTGAATTCAAATATTCAATATTTTGAAATATATATGGGTCTTTAAGATTTGTTGTACACTATGCAGTTGTAGCATTTATTGATTACATTCTTTGTATCAAGTAGAATAGAAATGATCTTTGAATGAACTTTCCTAAGTGGATATTCTTTCCACATGTTTGATATTAATAGTTGTTGGTCAATCTTAAGTAGCTCTTAGCTTCAGGATTGTAGGTTCGGCCTGGTCTGACTGACAGGATGCATTACTAGGATCTAATGACTCCTATTAACAATATGATAAGAGTAGACTCTGGATAAATTAGACCCACATCATAGTGAGAATGTGCATACACTAAGATGTTGAAACATATGGGAAAGATTAGAATAGCTAAGAATTAGTTGGAACTGATATCTGAGACCCAACTTTGGGGCCTCATATGAGAAATCCTTAATTGGGAATAAAGGAACATGATGTAAGGTTCAGATTAAGTTTAATGATTAATATTATATGAACTCTAAATATAAAATATGGAAAAGATATGAGAAATGTATGTAAGGGTCATGGTAGTAAGAATCAATCATGATGCATGGATTATATAACTGAGTACAATTTTTTTATGTACTCCAAAGCAAAGAAAAAATAGAAGAAAAGAGTTAAGTATACGATATGTAAATATAAGTGAAGAGTCTTCAATAGAGTTAAAGTAAAGAGAATTAGATAAATATGTAAATCATAAGACTAGGATAAGAAACTAAGTTAAAACAAAGATAAATGTTGGAAATGATGAGCTTGATTAAGGAATGAGGGTTATGATATAATTGAGAGCATGGAATGTATACCTTTATTAATAAGTTTAATATATTCATCATTACTACCTTTGGATTCCAAGTCTCTATAGAACAACAAACTAGATTCTAAAAAAAAAAAGAACAAAAGTGTAGCTTAACAAAATGAATAAGTTATACAAAGGTAGACTATACTCAGGAAGGAAAAACTTGATATAAGAGAAACTATGTTTCACCCATGCATGAGCCGTTTGATTTAAAATGAAGGATATGTAATGTATTAAACATGAGTTGAAACTAGTAGAGAGATTATTGATTTAGAATTTCAACTTCACATTAGTAGAAGGATAAAAAGAAATATGTGCAACATGGTATACATGATCATACACATGAATAAGCAACATGGTCATAAGAGAAAAGTAGAAGTTAAAGATAACGGGTGGAAGAGTAGTATATGGTAAGAGGATTATGGAAAGTAAGGAAGGGTTTGAAACATGATGGAGTAATATAGATTATAAAAGAAAGAGGTTAGGAGATTCAATCAAGTGCTAGTTAGTCAAGTATCCTTATTGATAACTAATTAAACCTACATATGACAAATGTATTAATGGGATGTTTGAAGATAAGAATTCTAAGTCTCAGAACCGTCTTCTCTTCCATATATTACTTAATGAGATAAATATGGGAATGAGGTGATAAGAAAATGAATCATATCTAATGCATAACCACCATGGTAGAGGCATCTAGTGAATGTAATAATGACATACAATATGATGATGAAACCCTAAATGGGTAAATTGAGAATGTAATCTATCTGAATGGGCAATTAAGATGAAGGAAATTCAATTGATAAGATAAGGAAGACTTTAGTAAAAACTTATGAGATCCAAAGTTTGAATTTCAAATTAAGGGAGCAAAGTCACACCACAATAACGTCATGCTACTTATAAAGGCCAAACCCTAGAATGTTTAGAGTTGTAGTAGTTCAAGGGTTGTCACTAGTGATTTGACCTTGAATACTAGCATCTCTATAAAACAAGATCATGAAATTTGCACTATGAGAAGTAAACTAGCACTGATAGTAATACTAGCTAATCTGAAAGGTAGATAAACAATACGGAAATGATTTAGAGCAAAGGATAAGAAATAGATTTGAAATATAGGAGATGTGTTTTGAACAAAAGGAGAAATACAATATGAGTGAAGTGTGATATGAAATAAATTCTTGTAGTAATAGCAAGAATGATGAATAATCTATTCATACCTTGTATGTTTCAATTTTAGGGATTTTTAATCTACATGATTAAAATGCGAAGGATAAGTAGCAAAAAGTAAGTAGTAATGAATGAGGAGAGAGATAAAAGAAAACAATGGCTTTTAGTAATATGTGAATTTGTTTTTAGAAGTATAATTTGTTGAAGGTATATTAAGGGATGTAAATTTGTTCTACATATGATTTTAGTGTACATGTACAAGCAATATGTTAATTAAAGGCGTATGATAGTTTAAGTCATTCATACCAGTAATCCATCTTAGTATTATACAATTGTGGTATGATGATATGGGTTGAATGATGATGGAACAAATGGAGGGTTACCCTAAATAAGGTAGTATAACCTATTCACTCATATGAATAGAAGGGATGATAACCATATTGTATTGATATGTAACCCTAATGAGGTGTAGCTTGTTATACCTAGCTTTAATATAACTAAGTGATGGTAATTGGGCATGAATAGTCCTTGAATGACTAATACAATCATGGAGTACTTTGTTACTATTGTTGAAACCCTAGTATGCTATAACTCGATGGTTACACCTTGAATTATGTGTGGGTTCATACTTGAGAATAGTATGGAATGTGATGGTAATGCTTCACCTTATGCATCCATGATCCAATCGGGATGTCGTGAGTAGTAATGTACAATTTTTGTTGAATCTAGTCTTTTAACTCAAGATTGTTTTGCTACTTGAGTAGCACAATAGTAAAATTCAAAAGAACATGGTGAACTCTCTTTCGTGATTTAGAGGTAATACATAACAATAGTACATATTTAGCAGTATGAATTGAGATAGTTGGATCAGATGATTGATGTTGAGGTAACACATCAAGAGTATGAAAATATTGAAATGGTTGTTTCTCTCTCTATACTATGATTGATTGTGGCATAGATAATTTGTTTGTTATCATTGAGAACTATTTCAAACATGTTGTGATTTAGTAAAGGAATAAAGGACTTAATGTTGAAAACTGCATTCAAGTATGAAATACAAGAATATAATGACATGTAAGATTTTAGAAGCTTAAAATAAACCTTGAATGTACTTTACTTTCATATTTATGTTTCAGAGAAGAAACCTTTTTAGGGGGGAGAATTATTATGACCACATCTGAGCTTAATTGGTAAACTAGGGTTTACCTGGATGATTATATGCTTAATTGGATTGATCATTTCTTAAATCTAATCAATGATGATAATTCAATTATGATTTTTTAAACCTAATACGAATATTAAGTGTTATATTGTTTGAGAAATTAGGGTTTGAGAAATATAAACCCTAGTTGGCTAAAATTAGGGTTTTGATGGTACACGAGTATGGAATTTGATTAGGATAGCAGTGTGGTAAATGATTTTTCATATTTTCTAAAAAATTTGTATTTAAATGAATTTTGGATATGATATGGATACTCAATCATGCATATTGGAGAAAAATTTCAGAATATTTGAGTGTTCTTTGAATGTGGTTCTCGGTCGAACTATACTTCAACCAAAATGCTGACATAGTGCTTTTCAGCAGTGTAGTGTTTTATTTTTAGTTATTTATTAGTAACTCTAAATGATCTGAAATTTTAACTAGATATATGAAACACAATCATAAAAAAAAAATTCTCATAATTTTTGGATGCATTTAAACCTTATCAGTAGATGAATTATAGTAACTGGCATTTCTGTAGAATTCTGGATAGCAGTGCACTATTCTATTTTTAATTATTTAATGGATGCCTGAAATGATCTAATTTTTTTAAAGAAGATTTAAAACGAAACTATAAACAACATGTTAAATTCTCATAATTTTTGGAGAAGGTTTGATCTATGAAATACACGAATTCACAGAAACCTTTTTATGATAGAAAAATCTGCTAAAATAAGAAAAAGTTTAGTGAGGGGTGAATGTGCAATTAACCCAAGCAGCTCAATTGCTCTATATGGTCAACATAACACAAAAGGATCTCTCATAATTCATGATTCAATCTAGATAAGCGAAATTCTAGAGAGAGAGAGAGACAGAGTTAGGGTTTGAGAGGAGAAATTGATGGAGATGCTGATTTAGGGTTTTGCGGTCTGAGGAATGATGAAATCATGTAAGTTTAGCTTATTTGGATATAGTTTCATGGTGAATCTTCTCTCACATGTACAAATTCTGTCCCTACTCTGATTTTATCTAAAATGGTATCAAAGCTTCCCCTTTTCTCACTCTTTCTTCATAATCCCTCATTTTTAGGGTTTCCGAGTTGAAAGGAAGAAGAATTGGGTGAATTGCTAGGGATTTGATATGGATTCGAGATTTTTAGATATGGGATACGTTTTAAGGTGTTTTTATACCTTAGGGTGAGTGGGAACTTCCTTTAAATAGTATATTATATGAAAATTGGTTAAATCAACCATAATCTTTAATTGCTTAGTATGCGACTCCAAACCCTGAATTGTCTATTTGTTCTAAGTTGTTGCAAAATGATATGAAATGGATTATTCCTTTGTTTGAATGAATTTCAGATGATAAAATCATATTAGAAATGTATACAATGCATTCTAATGAGAATTCCCCAAGTATTTGCAGAGGTTATAAGAGTAAATTGAAATATAGGGAATTTGTCTATGACTGAAATTTGTTGTATAAGTAAATAGAGAAAGTCCCCTTGGTTTTGAATGATTGTTTATCTAAATTCATAGTACATATATGTCAGATACTATCTTGGATTTCATTTAAAGTGAGTAGTGTTTGTTTGGTGTCTCAGTGAAGAGGGTGAAACCCTAGATGTGAGGAAAGTTGGATATTTGCCAATAGATATCGTGAAATCCATTTGAAGGGATTTTCTTGACATGATAGACTTTATTTATTCAATGTTATTATTGATGCATGATATCCCAGTGAATGGCATGGAAACCCAAATTCATCTTAGTTCCAAGGTTTCATACATATATTGATTTTATAGGATTTGTTGATAGTAGTCTTTATTCAGTGAATGTTTATGTCACATGAAATCTTTATGGGAGCCATGGGAATAAGTTGTTGTATAGTGAGAGGTGAAAAGATGTGTGATGGCCTTGTGATCCATGAGAATACTTGTACAACCAGTGAAATGAATACCTTGGTCTAAGGACCTAGAGGTAATGGTTACCTGTTTCAGAGGTAACAATTCTATGTGATGATCTAAGGGTTTGAATACCCAGATCTAGTAATTATGATAATGATGTGAAGGGATGAGAATTCCCAGTAATGTGATAAGGGATTGAGATCCCAGGTATCATGTGTTGTAAAGATTTGAAAAGTTCGTGATAGATGTATTACACCTTTCTTTGTAGCATTTGTTGTGATTAAATGAAACCCTAAGGGTAGGGTGTTCAATGAATCAAGTATTGTGATATCAATGTTCTCAATTATTATTAATAATTCTTGTCATGATAAGTAATTAACTCTTAATTGAGTTATGAGATGCACAACTCAAGATTTGGGTTGATATGCACGTTCTTTGAGAAATTACAGATAAGTTGCAGGTGCTATTGATGATTACTCATATGTCAAGTAATTAACTCTTATCATTGTAATAAGATGATAAATTGCATGATTCTAGTGTGTATGTGCCAAGTGGACATGTAATCTATTTATTTAAGAATTTTAGTCTGCCTGCATGTATAGTATGTTGATTACTCAGTATATTACAGTGTTTTGAATATACAGCTCTGCCAAGTTTAGAATGATATACATGCTGTATTATAACTTCAAGTAAGTAAACGCGACACCATAGAGATACCGGAGTCAAGTATAAGTAAGAGAAGGGTACAATGTAGAAAAGAGATTTCTAGGAATAATAAAATAATAGACTTAGGAGCCTTGAACACCGTAGAACCCCTTTGTGAGGTCTACGCCTTAGGGGTGAAACGACCTAACCCTGGCAGGGTCCAGTATACGGGGGTCGGAACGTGCTATCAGGTGGCACGGGGGACGATGCCCCAGTGGAAGTCTCTTTAAATTATAGTTTGCAGTGTCCAACATCAACCAGAAGTCCTGGTGGCACTAGAGTATAGAAAATCCAAGAGGTGGCTTGACTCTCCTCCTATGTGCTCAGGTTAGAGGAGGAGTCCAATTTAGGTAAGAGAGCCATTTCCCTATTGCAGACTAGGAGAGTAGTCAGACTTATCATTTCTCAGGTGTGTCTGCTAAGTGTTGTATGGTGTGATCGTAGTGCACTATGAGTCTTCATATGTAGAGTACATTGCATATGATTAGGGCATAATAAAATGAATGAGAGGTCAAACAAGTGTGGATAGTTATTCAATTATTCTTTGTATGTTTCTGAATTATTAGTTCTCTTTATGATCAATCAAGCATTTCATATATTGATTCACTATTATAGATTTCTAGAGTATCATGCCATATTTATGATTGTCAATTATTAGACTCTTTAAAGCTTATTGCTGTTATAATTTTTATCAATTTCTCAAAAGTATATCTGTAATTATATCAGTGCGTTAGACTGTTTCTTTGAAGTACTCATTCACTGAGCGAGTAGGCTCACCCCTCTACTCACAATTTTTAGGGAAATCACATGGACTTGAAGAAGATATCATTACATCAGAGTAGATCTGCCACAAGAGTTAAGTCTGAGTATAGTTAAGTTCAATCGGTCCTTGTCACTCTAGGTCCTTGTAAAGAAATAAGAGAGAGTTGTAAATGATGATGTATAACATTATTCCTCTTTTAGCAATATGTGTGAATTAGCAAGTCTTATGTGCTTAAAAGTATGAGGAACATAATGAATGTTCATACATGCATTTTTACTATTGAAATCAGATTAGAGAAATCAATGTTTAGATTCCCTTGTAAATTTGGCTTATGTGGTTCAATGCGAGTAAACAAAGAGTTTTGAAAGAGAAGAAAAAGTTAAGGGTGTTCTTTGTATTACATTAAATCCTTAATTTATGCCCTAATCTCATGATTAGTGGAAATTGTGAGATCGGGGTGTAACAACAAGTATCTCAAACAAGTAACTAACTAGCCAAGCATTTGTACGAGTATACATACAAACAAGCTAATACCATAGTAGGGTCAAGAGAGTAAGCGTAGCTTTCATGTCAAGATTCTTGAGTAAGATACCTAGATATAATCCAAACCAAGGGAACCTCACAAAGAAAGATACAAAAAGGTGTCTTAGATCATTATGTTTGATAATCTAATCATGATATGATTCATGTGGATGTTCCCCTAGTCCTAGGTTTCAAATATTTCAACATACTTCCAAACTTCCAACAATGCATACATTAATCAACATAGTTCCTCAACATTTAGCCCTAGGTCTAGGTTAACCATCCACATTAAGAGTAGTACTAGATAAAGGTAAAGTCTGATTTAAATGTAGGATAAGCACGAGGTCTAAGTTATCATAATAATTAATCATGCAAATTGACAACTAGTCATACAAGGTCTATTAATGCATTAGGGTCAAACATTTCAAGTCATAGAAGCATTGGGGGCATAAGATAGATCAAGTTGGTATTTAGTGCTATAAGTATGATAAATCTACTAATTTGAAGTCATAAGGATATTATGTGTATTATCATATTATGATCTAGCAAAGTTAGAGCCCAACATTCAACATATGCATCTAGAGCATGTTAGGGGTCATACATAGGTTACATGTAGTCAAAAGAGTAACTTGATGCATTACATGGAATTTTGAGTCTCAAGGCATTGTAGGTGCTAATTTGGAGGTGAAAACATAGTTTTGAACATAAGAATCCATTTTTCTCAAGAATTTAGGGTTCAACCATATAAGTACATAACCACTACATATTAAGGCACAAGGTGTACAAAGGTGAGTATATGTGTCTAAATGAGTCATTCATGGAGAAAAAGCACAATATCTAAGTTGAAGATGTCATTAAGCATATCAAGGATTACTGATTTTTGAGATTTCATGATTAGATGATGACAAACAAAGCAAAAGTCTCAAACTTGATCATATATGTACATGAATAAGCCATTTTAAGAGCAAGGATAACCATAGGGGTCAAGATGGCCATTAGGGTGCATTTGATGGTCCAAGACCTAAAACATATCAATCATGAACTAAAGTTATTGATTTGCATGTAAGGTAGCCAATATATTATTTAACATACATGTTAAGCAAAGTAGATGGTGATTAGTGCTTAAGATGTCACAAAGGACACATTTTCAAAAAAATCAGTGAAATATCATGCAAAATAGTAGGAGATGATAGAATTATTTGAAAGAGGGTATTTTTATGATCGAAATGGTATATAAAACCTTATTATTTGGTTAAGATATGAAGAAGATACATGTTCTTGAAGTTTGTACACCAAATTAGAGGATTTGAGGGGGTTTTGGTCGAGTTGTACCTAGACCAGGTCACGATCTAGCTGGTCCTTTCCTTGGACTACACTGGGTCTGGTCCAGTTGGATGGGGAGCTAGCAGGGTGGCCTACCTTGTATGGCTGGCGTCGGGCGGCACCCAGCCCTCCTTGCGATGTTGATGCTTTGTGTTGGTAAGCGACAACCTGGTAGTCGGGTCATGTTGCAATCTGCAAGGGACATCCATCCATCATCCTCTTGGCACGAAGCAGTCCACACAGTGGGGTCGAGGTGAGAAAATGGTGTTGTTGAGGTGGGGTGGTCGACCGTCATATCTCCACCATGGGAGGCTGGAAAGCTGTCGTCTTGCTTCGCTTGGGCTTGGTAGAGTCACACGTTCCTTTAGATGGCACCAAGGATGATTAGGGAAAGAACACCCATAGTGGGCTAGGCACCAGTGCCGCCACCACTGAGTAAGGCTGGAGAAGGTGGTTGGGTGGATAGGGTTAGCAAAAGTCAAAAAAAGGAGTGGGAAATGTTAGGAAGGGAGATTTATAGGCAAAGGAAGTCTCAAATTGCACCAATAAGTGGGAGGATGGGGCACGAAAGGAGGAATAGGTGGAGGCCAGTGACCTTTGTGCCTGTGGTGGTATGAGTAAAGGAGAAGGAGTCCTGACCATTTGATCACTGGGGCTGATCCACGGACACCAGTCCAACGGCCTAGAATAACCCAACAAGGGTAAAAGAGATGGTTACAAAACAAGAAACTCAGATCGCTGACTTGGCTCAAGGGCAAGGGGGGTGGGGGTGCCCACCTTGATGAGCTATGCCCCCAAGTTTGTCCCATTAAGGCTCAAATCAAGATGAAAAAGAGATTAGAAAGGTAAACCCTCAAACTATCATATCTTGAGCTACATAGATCCAAATGAGATGATTTTTGTTTCCTTAGAAAGATAATTAAAAATATATAACTTGACATACATTAAAGAGTAAGTTGAGGTCATTTATTTGGTTCAAACAAATTGGGAAAACGGGGACATATGAAGAAGTTGAAACTTAGGTCTAAAGGCAAGTTGAGTGTCAATACAAGACACATGCACGTAGGATGATTCAATTAAGCAACGAGGTACATTCAATCATAAAATCAATAGTGATAAACTGGAGAAAGGATGAAGTGCATAATACATGTATGGAAAGAGAGAGAGAGAGAAGTAGACCCATGTTATCATAAGAAGAAACCTGGAAGGACAAAAGGGCTTCTAGGAAGAACTTCCACTATCCTAGAGAGGAAGAAGATCTTTCTCAAATAAAGAAGTGATGTTCCAACTTGAATTTGTTCAAAAGGAAGCTTTTTACCTTGTTGTGTAGTGGTCGTTTGAGAGAAGGATAGGGTTGTGATCTGAGTACAAGTGAGGAAGGATATATATGTTAAAGGCCTCTTTGACATATAAGTATTGAGCATTAGTAATGACTCTGTCATGCGTCTCACAAATTTAAAGCCGTTTGAATGTGAAGAAGTGTCCCTTGGCATCTATCTCCATGAGGCCGATATACATAAGCATATCCTTGAAAATTTTGTTGGCTTGGCTATCAAAGTAATGACTTACTATCTTCTTGGAGGGGTCAAGAATAGTTATAAGGTCACCAATTGTTGCCTAAGCACCCAAAATGTCATGGGAAATATCCTTCAAATGCTTAAAAAGGAGAGGGGCTTTAGTAGTATTGGGGACTACCATAAACAAAGGTGATGTGCATGTCACCTTGATCCTATAGTGGATGATTTGATGCTGATTGTAGAGTATGTTGAGTTGACATGGGTGGCATCCCTAAGAAGCAGATGCCCAGAGAGACGTTTAGTTCTTTAACAAAATGAAAGAAAGTATAAACGAGTTGTTGAATGATGTTTAGGACAATTTTGCCATTTCATCTGGGATCAACCAAAGAGAGGAGACAAATTTCTATGTGTGAATTTGTACTTTTTAAGAAGGCAGATATCGTCCTTGGATTTGGCTTCATGGACATTTGAACACATGAATTTCTTCATATGGAAGCATATGTTGAAAGGGAAGGATAAAAAACTAATGGATGGTGGCACACAATCCCACAAATTGGTTTCCATCAGACGTAGTAACCTCCAACATGTCTTGGTTTGGTTCTTGAAATTGAAGGATCCTTATTGCCTCTCAGGTGTTGTTAGCTTTTCTAATCAGTTGGAAATTTATCTCTATTCCTTTATTGGATCCAACTAACTTGCACAGTCTGATAGATAACTTTATTGCCCCACATCATAAATCCACCACCCCCACATCTCATATCTCCCAAGTGTAAGGTTGACATGATGAATTGGGGTCTGAAGTGTCATGTGAACCACCAAATTGGAAGGTACACTCTGAAATACATCCCTCACTCTTCTCAATATCAACGATGGTAATTGCGGTGTCATTGTTTGTGTTTTTCTCTTAGATTTTTGTGGAACTAGTATTTCTCATTGACTGGTTAGGGTTGTCCTATGATGTTTTCTAACCCTTCTTCTTCTCATAAATATTTTGGACATACTCCCAATCATCTTGCTTATGCCCTAGACGTGGTGCCCTGATGACCCCATAATTGGACTTAGTTGATGTTTGACTCCCAAGACTAGCTTCGGTTGGTGCTAAACCCCATGAGGCTTTTCCTTGTTATATATCTTCGTCATCGCTTGTCATTCATGTCTCTTGGTGTGGATCACTGAAGAGTAGGGAACTGGGATTGTTAGGTGGGAAGAGGTTCAAGGGCTCTAAAACTACAAAGGCGGGGATAAAGGTGCAATCCACTTTCTAATGCCCTACGTACACTTGGAATTCCACACCTCATATACATAAAAATCACGTTCTCATATTTTGCATGGTATTGTTCACCATTAATATAGATCACATGGAGAAGTGGAATCAAAGATTCTAATTCAACTACAATCTATGTAAATTTACGAGGGTGGTCAGTGGATGTCGTATTGTCAATCTTAATTGTGCGCCCTACTAGATCATTGATGCTAGACAGGAGTTGTGTTTAGTAGAGAACATGTAGCATGTCCACCACCCATATCAAAACCACCAGTTTGTATGGAATTAGATTGTAGTAATGAAAATGTGTGTACTAGGACTCGACCGAGAGATGGTTCCCAAAGAAGGTCCAAGGGCCTTCTTTCATGGAGATCACAAAGTCATCATAATTTTCCAATTGTATGGCATAGTACCTCACGCCAAATCAACGGATCATAACATGTTTGTTGTAGAACAAAGTATTTCGAGCATATTAACTAGGTCCTAGATTCTTATATTGATGTTGAGGACCTTCACTATGATGACATATTTCCAAGTTTCAAGGAGATGTTGTAAAATTATTAGATTTACCATGATTATTAGAAGTAGTAGGTCACTTTGGTTGATGGATACATCCTCTACTTTTAGGGTATCTAGTGAGATGCACTTGATCACCAAAGGAACACATGATCCATTATTGTTTGTGATATCCACGCATGATCAGAGGATGCTAGCAGACTACATCTTGACAATAGAAGATTTGTTCACTTTGGAACCATGGTTCACAAACTACTTGTTGTAGGCTTGTAATATGGGTATTAGCATCAGATTGACATTGATCATGGTGAAGGGGACCCCTACCACCACCACAATCACTGATGTTCCCTCCTCCATCAATCATAGGCTAGGGTTTCCTGTTAGTTTAAGACTCTTGTTGGATGAGTCAAAGGTAAAATTTCATTACAATATACACATTTATATACAAAAATAAAATAGTTTCTGGATATATAAACTTGCATGATGACTACATTTTTCATTTTATATAGGATACATTACTCCGTATTTGACAATATCATATCAAATTTTTTCCAATATTATGTTACTAGATCCATTAAATATCCATTTTTTATGTTAAATCCATACACATATACTAATTCAACTTATTCATATTAAGCATGGGTGTGGCCTATCTCTTTCTAGTTTGAGGCTAAAAATACAACAAACAAACTGCTTCATGTGGTTTTGAAGGTTTCTAGTCCATAATGAATTCACACTAGTGTTGGTACACTCAATTCTCAAGTCAACACAACTCCATATCTATTACTAGGACACAAAAATGCATATCATGTTTTCTATGATAACTCTAGTTTAAGGGACACCTTTATTTTGATTCTAGATAATATGTCAGCTTTTATTTCAAATTTGTACAATTTAAGATCATTATATGTGTGTGTAAACACACATACACACACAACATATTATAACATTATATATATATATATATATATATATATATATATATATATATAAATATAATGTTATCTATTCACTGCATGTGCAGGTAACAAAGGTTAAGCTACTTGTGCATCCTAGAAGGTAAATGTTTCATTCAAAAAGTAAGCATCTCGCATAAAAAGTAACTATTTGATTAAAAAACTAAGAATGTGAAAAACACACTTGAAAAAAATTTCCAAATCAATAAAGAAAACATGTAAATATAAATCTATAACAACTAGAACTATTATGTATGTAATATAATTATTTGAAAGATAATGTATCCCAATAAACACCTACTATAAGACAAAATATATATAAGTAATTACTTTTTAGAGCAGTTACCTACCCACGCAAGCATTAAAAAACAATCCTCCCCCACCCTACCCTCACACATATATATGTATATATATATGTGTGTGTGTGTGTGTTTGTTTGTGTGTCTAATAAATCTAGATATCCTCAATATTAGATTTTGCTAAGTTTTAGTAGACCCTATAAGCTACCAAAGAGGTGATTAGGTTCTTAATATGGATGAGATAATTAGTTTGAAGATCGTCACCTCATCCAGGGAAACAACATCGACATAACATATCGAATCAACTGCTATAAATTTCATCCAAAATGAATGGATAGATATCTTCCAATCCCATATGTTGGCTACAATATACTACCTAGAAGATGTAAATGACCCATGAAATTCAAACCCCCATAATGATATATAAGAATTTAACTAAGTTGAGAAAAAAAACTTAGTGGATACATATTGGAGATGACACCCTATGTACCCACTTTAAGAGGAATTCTAATACACATGTGGAGTTTGAAAGGGAGCATTGAATCCATGGATAGATGCATAGATTACTTCATCCTTTCTTTCTTATATATGAATTACTCTAAGCATAACATGGAATGAAGTCACTAGTGTATGTGTGTGAAGCTTGTAAGTCTCAAGGTGTAGGAGAAAATGAACTTATGGTGAAGGAATTATTCTCAGGTGTCATTGTTTAGGTGAAATTGCACGATGTCCCCAGATTGAATAGTGGGATGATCACACCTTTAAAAGACTTGGGAGTTGCCTTGGCCCCCAATAGCTCAATACCAACTGACCAAGCCAAAATAACAAATTCAGTATGTTGATTTTAATGTTGCAAGGAGAATATACCTTTCCTATTCAAAAAAAGTTGAGAAGAGCAAAGCATCATACCTACCGTTTTTGGAAATAAGTCTTTTATATCACAATATAGACCACTTGCATCAATTCAAAACATAGTTTTGGCTATGATCAATGTATCACATGTACCTTCCAAAAGCTAGATGTTGTGTTTTTATTATGTTTTCTAGATATTTAGCATTCAAATTTTAAAGATCAAATTCACTTCTTTATATTCGGTTTGTGTATATTTGAGACCAAAATTCATGGCCAGATCATTTCTAGTGGCTAGAAACTTTCTAAGCCTGACAAACTTATTGGGAAATTCACACATGTGCATATTGAAGAACAACTTTTGCATTTTTGTTTGGAACATATAAAAGGTAGGTCATATTTTCTATAATAGTTAGGGCAATGCTCTCCTTGATTTCAGTTTCAAATTACTTCTCAACTGTAATTTAATTTCTATTCCAAGATCATGATATAAATACTAGCTAGATACATTAAGAAAATAATAATTACATGTAATCAACAAGATGATTGTAGTACAACACATTTTCACATGAAAGATTTAGAAAGATACATTAAGATTTATTCTTGTAAAAAGTGAATGATATTAAAATGAAGTGGGTATACTTGTATCATGTTGTGTTCTTGATCAATTGGCATATGGGGATCAATCATTTTCCTCAGATACCTCCCACAAAATATATAGGGTGAGGACATGTCCTGCTAATCAATCCCAAATTAATTATTATGAAAAGTCTTCGAACTAAACCAACTCTAACTAATAGCTGCCAAAAATCGTGTCACAAAATTTCCAAATGAAGTGATCCGTACAAGGATCTAGTTAGGAGAAATCATCATAAAATCTCACCAGATGTCAGGTAAAAACACAATTTGAATACATTTTAAGTTGACCATACAAAAGGTAGGTCATTTTTTCACAAAGGTACGGTTGAGGGTTACCTTGGTTTGAATGCTGAGTTTTTTTTATCATGTTTAATATACATTTTATAGTTTGAAATCATGATATACATACTATCTATATATTTTTTTAAGGTATACTATCTAGACATTTGGTATTAAGAAAACAACAAATATATGTAGTGAAAATTAAGATGATGGTAGTACAACACAATTTTTACAAGAAAGAATTAGAAAGACATGTAAAATCTTATGGTTGTAAAAGTGAAAGTAATCAAAATCGAGAGGGTGTACGTATAACATGTTGTATGCTTCATCCTTTGACATATAGGGACCAATCATTTTCCTATAGCACCTCCCACGGCATGCTACCATGAGGGCCCACCACGACTATTAAAAACTAACCAAACATTATGATAAATCCTCAAATTAAACCTACTTAAAACTAACAAACACAAAATATCGACTAAAAAAATTTCCAAACAAAGTGATTCATATAAGGATCAAGTTACAGTGATTGTCATAAAACATCATCAGACTTTATGTAATAACATACTTCAAATATGTATTAAGTTGACCATACAAAAGGTAGGTCATATTTTCACAATCATTCAGTTGAGGTTTTTCTTTGATTTGAATTTCTATTTTTCTCTCATG
This sequence comes from Alisma plantago-aquatica, assembly GCA_963693085.1. Taxonomy (NCBI): domain Eukaryota; kingdom Viridiplantae; phylum Streptophyta; class Magnoliopsida; order Alismatales; family Alismataceae; genus Alisma; species Alisma plantago-aquatica. The sequence continues at coordinate 138,074,951 of OY856409.1, forward strand.
TTTAATTTAAGTTTTATATATTGAAATCATGATATAATATATTACCTAGATATTATGTATTAAGAAAATATCAAATATATTTAATGGATATTACAATAATGTAGTGGAAAACATTTTCAAAAGAAATATTTAGAAAGATACATCAAAATTTTATGCTTGTAAAAATTGAAGGAAATTAAAATGAAGATGGTGTAAGAATCATGTGCTTGATTCATTAGTGTACTAGGATGAGTCACTTTCCTCAAACACCTCCCATTACACATACTATGAGGACTCATCTGCTGATAAAATCCAAACTGAATACTAGGACAAATTTTCAAACTAAACCAACTTAAAACTGATAGGCATCAAAAACTGAGCCTAAAAAGTTCCAAATAAAGTGATCCACATAAGGATCCAATTATGGATGATCATCACACCTCACCAAACGTCATGCAAAAACAAACTAATCTTCATTTAAATTAGTCCACATGTAGACATGATGGAGAACAACTAAGACCTCTTATTTCATTAGATAGGATTCCAAGATGGTCCATAGTCATGAAACCATAATTGATCCAGATGATGAAATCTATTTATAATTTGTAATTAGAAATAAACATCAAGTGAACTATTATATACATCATCAACCATCCACCTACTACTAAGGAAAGTGATAGTATAGGGAAACTCTTGACTTAGCCATATTATTTCTTGTTACATCTTAATTAACATGTCCTTTTTAATACATCAACGTACCTAAAAGATGTGCATAACCACAAGATGCAACCCATGTCCCAATGATATTATATATCAAAATATATCACCATTATTGCTTACAAGCATATTATGATATTATTATTCAATAAGAAGAATAATAAAAACAATATCTTTTACATGAGATATTCAATCAGAGTAATTTTTCATAGACTATAGCCAGCCATAGATGTAGTGTAGAAGTAATCAAGAAATATGTGTACATATACAACAACAATACATGGATACAATATAACATGACAAGTTAAACTAAACAATTATATTTAAACCGCTTGATTACTTGTTTATTTTTATCATTGAGAACTCGTTAGTTTGAGGTATAACATTCAAACTACTAATTAGAGACTACAAAGTCCTAAATTGCTCATAGTGTAAGTTTTTAGGATTGTTGGTCTCCATAAGACCCCACCATGCCTTGATCGGTGTGAGTATAAACAAGGTAGAGGGGTGTCACATCCTAAATTTTTGGAACCTAATAAGTACATGATTAAGTTATGGATGAATTCAATAGATATGATAGATTTAGTTTTTGATGCGAGTTGAGAGAGAGACGGAGGTACACACGGCGCTCAGAATTCGGATGCAGTGGCTTCCGGGGGAAACCAAAACCGATAGGGCGCCTCTTGGCGCAAGCCCAACGGCCGACCGGTGAGAAAGAGGATGCGCCGAGGTGAGGAGCCATCTTCTGAGCAAGCTACAACGTTAAGGCATTGGCAACGAGCTAGGTGGATGCCCTGTTCTCGGCGCAGGAAGCAGGGGAGGCTGATGGACGTGGTTGCAAGATGACTCAATTATCAACAACTCTTGGTTCGTAAACACAAACTACCAAGGTACAAAGGCACTGCAGGGATACAAGTGAGTGACGCCCATGTGATCATGGTGGACAAGAGGTGATCGGGGCTCACCGGAGAGCATCAAGCAGCTGCTGCCCTGCTCTGCCGCGGAGAACAGGGGAGGAGGACTCCCAGCCGTGCGGGTCAGAAGCCAGCAGAGCTGTGCCTGGTCCAACCTTTTTACATGCCTTTGCGAAGACAGATTCGATGTGGTGTCATTGCCTAATCAAGATGAGTGGGTACAGATGGCCGGAAAAGTGCGAGAAAGGAGAGCAGCAGGCGGCGCTCTGTATTCACGGCACAGCAAGGATCGCGATCCCTGTATCGCACGGAGAAGGGGGACGGATGGAGAAGATCCTTAGACAGATCCGGATCACTGTTTAGATGGATCGCCAGGCAAGATCCGCGACCCATGGTGGGAAATAGAAGGGAGGCGCCAGTGATGAGGACCCTTAGATATGAAACTAACGGCTGAGATCAATTCAACTTCAGGTATATTCAAAAATTCATATCTTGAGATGTAGAGCTCCGTTTGGGACAAATAAAATACCTACAGAAAGCTCATGATGAGTACTATCACATAAAAATACTTTCAGATTATGATTTTGATATATGATATTTATTAAAAATAGTGTATTCAAAACTATATGATTTTGATGTTTTATCAATTAAAAATAGCAAATGAACTTATAAATTCATGTAAATTTTACTGAATGTGTATTATGATATTCCTAACATGATTTCAAAGTCTGATCTTTATTATGTTAATTTTTATTGAGGTTTATGATATAAATCCTAATAAGGGTATTTTGGGTATTTCACCCATGATATGGTTTTTTTAAATGACCTGATATTTTTATACGTGATCATTCCTACATTATATGATTACTTTTCTATAGATTTGATGGATTTTCTTATTTTATTATGTTAGTATGTACTTTTGGACCTAAGGAACCATTATCTAGAATAATAGATGATTATCTTGAGACAATAAGTGATATATATGCCTAATTAAGTCTTATATTATTTATATAAATGGTTTTTAATTTGATTTCATAATAGAGTCAAGTAAGATTAGTATATATGACTATGTTTGAGATTTTCTTTGATATATATGTTCATATGAGTGCATAAGACGACTTATGTCTTATTTGAGTATAAAGATAATATTGATTATATAGTATGCGTTTTATTTTTTTTCAACACCAATATTTTATGGTGCTTTCAGATTAAAGTTATGTTTAGTCTAAATAAGAACCCTAAGTTGGTATATATAATTAGGAGGATGGAGTTTTGAGATTTAGAAATAGAAAGAGAGAACATGTACTTGGACTTATAGAACTTTGATTATATTCAGGTGATTAAGATTTGGGACAAGAAATCAAGACTAAGTTAAGAACATCATCAACACAAGAGGTAAGTGGTCCATGCACATGAGTACTCATAGTTTATGTTCAATATGTTTACATGTCTCCTGATAAGAGTTTCATGATCTATGTGATTTAATATTATAAGACTTCAATGTTAAGATTTACAAACATTTCTATATTTATGCAAGTGTAGATACCCAAAGTCTAAAATAGTGATATGTTGCTCAAAATAGTTATGACCCATGGACCAAGTCCAGGAGAAAGTTAAAGAATCATATTCCTACAAGATTTCTTAGAAATGTTCAAAATCAATGAATAAGATTGTAAGATAAGATATGCAAGTAATGTAGCCATACTTAGTTGGTGATTTGGAATGGGTTTGTATTGAGAATTTAAGTACACATATGTTGTCAGGATTTCTCATATTTATAGGCATAACTATGTAATACGATTTCAAGTAGAAACATGCCATTAAGATTTCATACATATGTATAGATATAACAACTAGATTCCTTAGAATAAATAATATCCAAAATTTAATTACAATGTAAGAATATGAATTTCAGAATACTAAGACATGGTCTACTTTTAGAAATAAAAGTGCTTTTGGGATCATAATGTATTGTAGAAATGAGTTCATGATGGCATTATAAGATAATGACACATTAAGTTATGATTAGGTTGTAATACAATATTATATAAGATTTCTATTTTGATATTTAAGGTTTAATATGTAAGTTCATATGCAAAGTTTTAGGGTAACATCATATTTTATAAGAAGGATTGAACCATCTTGTCAGAATTGATAGTTTAGATATGTTGCACTTATGATACTTTCATAAGCTTGACTTAAGATACTTTGTATACTTAGTATTTCTATATTCATGTCATATCCTTTCTCATAAGACATTAGACTCATTTATGATATAAGTGGTATAATGAAGTAATTTGACCAAATAAGAGTTTTAAAACAAAATTTACCCCGATAATGAGATACATGTTCAAATCCAACAATGAAGTCAGTTTAGAACTTAAGAATAAAAAGATTTAGATTCAGACTTAGACTACTCAATGTGTGAGTAGCCAGATTATGAATAAAGGTACATGATATGGGTTATATACCCAATCTCAATTGTGTAGTAATTGAGATACATGTTTACATTCAGATATAGATTCAGATTCAGATTCAGATTTCAGATTTCAGATCTCAGATTCAAAATTTAGTACATGTTTAGTACTCAGTTTCAGATAAGTCCAGATTCAAAGTTTAGTAAAGATAGACTTAAGATAATTAATTTGAAACATTCACATAATGCATTATATAATAAGTCCTCACTAGAGAGTCCCGGGATGATACAGAGGGCGCGCTGCGCCAGACACTGCTGGTGTCACAGAGGGCATTTATGCCAACAGAGGGTACGTTGTGCCAACATAGGATGTGTTGCACCATAGAGGACACTTCGGTGTCGACAGAGGGCACGTTGGGCCAACAGAGGGTGCGTTGCACCATAGAGGACACTTCGGTGTCACAGAGGAGGACTTATTATATAATGGTGGCCACAAATAGATAAAAATCGTAAGTAAAAGATACTTTAGATTAGAGTATGTCTGTAATCTCATCTATGAGTGTGATGAGGAATTCAGATGAGATAAGTATGACCTAGACACTTTGGTGTAGGTCATGAGGCCCATGGTATAGGTCTCCAAAAAAGATAGAGTAGAAAGATAAGAGTTAAAGAAGTCAAGAGATATTATGTTTTCATATTTTAATCAACATTTGTTATCAATTTTATGATGTCCAAGAATATATATTGTTAGCTCTTCAGTAATGTGTATTTTAGAATAGTCATGCCACTTACTCTAACGTCTGTTTTTCCCAATGCATGGCTGGGAATGCGATGTCCACAGGTTTGGAGCGATTGAAGAACAAAGGGACCAACAAAGGCCTAAGAGACTTTCAAGCTTGCCAAGTGGGGTGCCATCTACTTAGATGATCCTGAGTATCTACATCTTTTTATTATGAACTTATGCATAAACATGATGTAGTTTTATGTTGACAAAAAGCTATGTATGAATCAATTTTACAGTTTTGCAAAGTGTTTCATTTACTTTTATTGCAATGGTTATCATGTTTGTGACACTCCCAGAAAAGAAAAAAAAACTGATTCCGCTCATGTGATATAAAAATCTGGGTGTTACAAGGGGACATAGGCTAAACCTACCAAACAAGGTTTGTCCCAGGTTCTCATACTATGGACCCTATCACATATCACTCAATCTATGAACTCAACCTCACTAATTCATATAACCACATTGGTATGCTGACAAAGCAACCATCATACATCCTAAGGCATCAAAGAACCAACTACCATACATCATAAGATGTCGACAAGACAAACATCATACATTATAAGAAGGTATATACATCAACAACAACTATTATACATGTGCATATATTCAAAAATTATATCACTCCAAACACCTTGTCACAACCCTCGAGTCTCTACAAGGATATCCATTTTTTAATCATGATTTTTTAACATCGGGATAACACCTACAGTCACCTGGAACTACATGATTAGGGTTACACTTGATTGATTAGATCAATTACTCATATTTCATGACTAAACTAATATACAAAAAAGGTATATACATGTAGTATGATTTAATACAAATACAAAAAATTTGCAAATATATAATATGTATCACACTATATATCATGTTACCCAAATCATGATACCATTGCCATTCATGGCCACCAAGGTCATATTCACCGACTTAGGGCAATTTGAGGCCAAACTCATCATACTAGACACAACAAGGCCCCATACATCCAATTAGGGCACATTATCTTGTATTATCATAAATGGCCATAACAAGGCCCAAACCATCATGTGGACACGTCAAGCCCAACTTACCATAATTGGCTACAATTGAGCCCCAAATCATCAATAAAATCCATATCAAAGTTAAATCAACATAGATATTCCAACTACACATGAAACTATGGATTTTTCTTCATATGGAAGTAAGAAAAGACCATGAAATTTTTTAGATTAAAGCTCGGAAATAATGTTACACTAGTGCAAGATTAGGCATGAAAAGGGAATTTTTAAGCATTAATGAGCCACCTTTAGGTAATGTATCCATTTCTCACGAAACTTCAGAAGCATATCAGTTAACAACATCTCTTGTAATGATCTTATAGTCATGAACTAATAGTAGGAAAGGTTGTGGAATAATTCCATTATTGTTATGGTATCAAAAATCTATAAAAAGAACATTTGAAGGAATGAAAGAGCCAATTTAAGAACAAATTAGCTACTTTTAGGTTTTAGTTTCAATTACAAAGCATTCAAGTAGAACAAAAAATAGGAAATAATTCCAATTCCATCGTCAAAACACATGCAAACAGTATCCAAGGTTGCATGTTTTGTTTTCTTCCAACATGATTTCAAGAAGGATTAAAAAGAGCATTTCTAGAGAAAGAGTGCATGCAATTTAACTTTACAACCCTTATGCATTTAAGGTTTCATACTAATACCATCATGAATCTCATTTAGAGATTTTGTAAGACATAGAAATTTGTGATCATATACCATGCTACAAAATAGGACACTAAAAGTCTACTTTTAAGCAGTTAAACCAAGATTAGAGTTTTGCATGCATCAAGTCAGAAAAAGAAGATAAAAGAATATATCACTCACCTCCAAGGATTATGATATTGTGGTAAACACAAAAGATCCATCAAAAAGCTTCCAAAATCCTATTGAAGCCCTCCAAATGCCTAAAAATAAATTTTCAAACAAGATCTATGGTCAACTAGGGCAAAAGAGGGAGAAAGAAGAGTTCTTTATCTATAATCATCAAGAACCACAATGGAACTTCATGGAGATCGATAAATGAATAAGAATATATGAATAAAAAATAAAATAGAAATATATTACATTATTAGGGATGGAAACGAATCTAACAAGCTTAAGAAGAAATTTTGGAAGATTTATCATCATATCCAAGCATATGCAAACATTCTACACCTTCAAAGCAATGCTATCAAGTTCCATCATTTCCTATAGAGGATCTTGAGTTCCCCTATTTGTACAATAAGACACCAAGGTTTATAAAAGAGTGCAAGGATCAATTTCCATAGGGTTATATATAGATTTTCATCAAGGTTTATAAAAGAGTTCAAGGATCCATGTCCATAGGGTTATATATAGGTAGGAGGTAGAAAAGTCTAAAACAACCCCATGTTAAGTTGCTGCCAAACTACAAAAGTGGGCAAACGTATCAAGGCTTATATACAAAGAGGTGTCTAGTTACCCTCAACAATTCCACCTATCTTAGATCCCGAGTTTCAACACTCTATAATCTTTCAAGGTGTATGGCTAGAGATATAAATGCCCAAATTGATGCCTATCGATGGATAGACACCATGCTATCGAGGTGCACCATGCAAACCCTATCAAATTTGAACCTATACTGAAGCCTATCAATTCCATGGTGACCTATTGAGGTACACCTTGATACATAGTCATCAAGGTAAATTCTATATCATATTTATCAAGGTTGTTAGGGTTTAAAGCTATTGAGGAACAAGGATATCTATCGAAGGTCACTCTTCCATACACACACTTAGGATCAGTTTAGGTTAGGAACCCTAGGATGAAACTCTATACAAACCAAGTTCAAAAGCATCAAAGTATTAAAATATAGCAAAACTGTGAATGGAAGTATGAAACAAAATAATTACACTCAATATTGCAATTAGGTCCTCAATTTAGGTGAATATTCATATCTATCTTAAATGTA